>OY804602.1:2030825-2177554 GCA_963680895.1 Fragum sueziense | reverse complement strand
CACAAGAAAGACATGACTTAGAGGTCCCTAACAGAAAATGCGTGGAAAAACATCGGGACGAAAGAAAGTGCTGATAACCACAAATCATATCTCTATCAACATCAAATTTGTTGTCTGTAGCATCTTTCATTATAGACGGCCCAAATATTCTGTCTTTTTCGAAAGGGTAAGTATTTGAAAAAATGAAATGTATTTATTTCATTTTAAAGAGCACTGTAGTAGCAATGGTCTGTGAAAAGGGTCTGAGATAAATTTGTCAATAGGTCATCTAAACTGGCACGAATTAAAAACGCAAAATGTACTTTAACATATTGTTTCTACTAGATCTGCATAACAGATGCATAGTTATGTATAATTGTATATGTAACAATTGTAAACATAACAGGGAAGAAAATGACCTTTAAAGTCATGACTATTGTCAGAATGGACGTCCGTTTATGCTCAAATGCGATGACGTTGGGTGAGAGTCTGGCACCAAGCAGGACGACGAAAGCGAATCACGGGTTCTCGCAGGCGATTTATCACATGTCACGATGTATCGGCCACCCTCCTTTACCAACCATAGCATTTGCTGTAGACTTAGCCGTAATAAATCTGTTGCATAAGTGACTTTGACGTATATAATTGTCTTGACGTACAGTTGTTTCACGCAGCTGACCGGGACGTGGGTGATATGCATTTGTTCTCTGGTCGTTTACACGTCTCAGTAACCTTGAAAACATTACCTCGGCTACATTAAAACGTCTAGCTACCTACGTTTGCGAAACTCTGCCGGTCAAAAGTCCAAAAAACTTGGTTCTTGTCTGTCAAAATAATCCCAAAAATTAAATGCATACGAAAATTATCCATAGTTGTCGTGTGTTTTCAATCAGTAAAGCAATTAGGCAGTTTGTACAGGCACAAGAGCATTTTGTGATGGGAGGTTGAGATGTCCGGTTAGTTTACAGAAGACAATACAAAATCGCTGGGTTGTGAGGGGTATACATTGTCTTATGCATGTCCCCAAATTATGGCGCCGATCGAGGCCGCAGGAAAAGAATGGTTAATAAAAATGTCTTTTGCGTTTTAAAATTGTGCCAGTTTACAGTAAAAAGAGCTACATAGCTACCAGGTGGAATAATTATACCCCCGCACACACACGCATACGAAGCAGAGAGTGGTATAATCTCGCAATATTTATCCGTCCGTCTGTATATTTTTTTTTATTTCAGTGCCCTAACTCAAGAATCGTTTGACCTAGGTCCATGAAACTTTACAACGTTGTTATAATTGTCCCAAGGAGAAGCCAAATTGCTTTTGATCACATAGCACTTTTTCAGTAACAAAGCACAGCGGGGGCGCAAATGTCCGGTTGGCGACAGTTTTAGGGTAGTCCGAGTCAAAAGATGTTGCATATAACTTAAAAATTCTTGCCAAAGGCCGAATATTGCATTAAACAGCCAAGTAAATATTGAGCAGAAAGGATAAAATGTTGGTTGTAAGCAATTACTTCTTCTCTCTCAATGTTATTTTGTACTAAGTGTAAATTTAATGTAATGTGATTTTTTATATTGACCCACACTTCCAACACAAACTTATTTTTGTGAATACTTTTGTACATGCGAATACATTTCAATTTTATTAGCTCACCTGAGCACGAAGTGCTCGAGGTGAGCTATTGTGATCGCTTTTTGTCCGTCGTCCGTCCGTCTGTCCGTCTGTCCGTCTGTCCGTCTGTCCACAATTTGGTGTTTACACTCTAGCATCCACAAATATTAGTCAATCTTGACCAAACTTTGTCAAAACAAGTATGGTCATAAGTTCTCGGATGAGTTCGATTAAGGGCCAGATCGGACCAGAAAGTGTGGAGTTATCTGCCCCTGAATGACGAAAAATGCTGTTTTTAACTTTGTTTACACTCTAGCATCTACAATTATTGCCCAATCAATACAAAACTTGGATATAATATTGGAGACTATAGGATCTTGGATGAGTTCGATTTTCAGTCAGATCAGGCGAAAAAGTCAAAAGTTATGTGCCCTTGAATTTGTCAAAATTGCCTTTTTCGACCGTTTTCGACCTTGTTTACACTCTAGAATCTACAATTATTGACCAATCAAGACAAATCTTGAACACAATGTTGGAGACCATAAGATCTCGGGTGAGTGTAATTTTTAGTCTGATTAGACGAGAAAGTCGAGAGTTATGTGCCCTTGAATTTGACAAAATTGTCGTTTTTGACTGTTTTCGACCTTGTTTACACTCTAGAATCTACAATTATTGACCAATCAAGACAAATCTTGGACACAATGTTTTAGACCATAAGATCTTTGGTGAGTTTGATTTTCAGTGTGATCTGACAAAAAAGACTAGAGTTATGTGCCCTTGAATTTGATAAAATTGTCATTTTCGGCTGTTTTTCGACATTGTTTATACTCTAGAATCTACATTTATTAATCAATCAAGACAAAACTTAATCACAATGTTGGAGATCATAAGATCTCAGATGAGTTGAATTTTCAATCTGATAAGACAAGAAAGTCGAGACTTATGTGCCCTTGAATTTGACAAAATTGTCGTTTTTGACTGTTTTCGACCTTGTTTACACTCTAGAATTTTCAATTATTGACCAATCAAGACAAATCTTGGACAAAATCTTTGAGACCATAAGATCTTGGATGAGTTTGATTGTCAGTGTGATCTGACCAGAAAGAAGAGAGTTACGTGCCCTTGAATCTGACAAAATTGTCATTTTCGGCTGTTTTCGACATTGTTTACACTCTAGAATCTACATTTATCAATCAATCAAGACAAAACTTGGACATAATGTTAGAGATCATAAGATCTCAGACGACTAGAATTTTCAATCTGATAAGACAAGAAAGTCGAGACTTATGTGCCCTTGAATTTGACAAAATTGTCGTTTTTGACTGTTTTCAACCTTGTTTACACTCTAGAATTTTCAATTATTGTTCAATCAAGACAAATCTTGGACACAATGTTTGAGAGGATAAGATTTCTGATGAGTTTGATTTTTAGTGTGATCTGACCAGAAAGACGAGAGTTATGTGCCCTTGAATTTGATAAAATTATCATTTTCGGCTGTTTTCGACCTTGTTTACACTCTAGAATCTACAATTATCAATTAATCAAGACAAAACTTGGACACAATGTTTGGGACCATAATATGTCGGATGAGTTTGATGAGTTTGATCCGGTCAGAAAGTTGAGAGTTATGTGCCCTTGAATTTAACAAAATAGCCGTTTCTGGCTGTTTTTTCGATCTTGAATCTTCAATTATTGACCAATCAAGACAAATCTTGGACACTATGTTGGAGACCATAATATCTTGGATGAGGTAGATTTTCAGTCTGATGTGATCAGAAAGTCGAGAATTGTGTGCCCTTGAATTTGAAAAAAATACTGTCTTTGGCTGTTTTCGACCTTGTTTATACTCTAGAATCTGTGATTATTTATCAATCAAGAAAAACCTGGACACAATGTTTGGCACCATAAGATCTCAGATGAGTTTGATTTTCACAAAGTTATTGACTATAAGTTAGTTTTCAGTCTTATAGTCATAAATGTTTATTGAATTGAACAAAAGTGTTGCTAATATCATTTTGGTTCAGGTGAGCGATATAGGACCATCATGGTCCTCTTGTTCTTCTAAAAATCCATTTGCACGCCTAAATTAATAAGACATTAACTTGTTTACTTTTGCCGTGCTTCACCAGTGATCTCTGGAGTCGGTGTTCAAATCCATTAATTTGATGGCGCAACTGCAACTCGAACTCATTGCCTACTACCGATAGCAATCGGCGTTACCAACAAGTTTACAAAATGTATACTCGGTAAGATTTTAGACAAGATGAATATTTTAGACATTTTTAACTCGAAGTGCCTAAATTTGATATTCAAGCCAGATGATTGGTCTTTGAAACGACCAAAGCTGTGGTGTCATTTGCTGCCGTAGTCCGTAATTTTATCGCGGTTTGTCAACCATGCATCGATTACACAATGTAAGACAAAAAATCTGCCAAGTAACGATTCTGAAACGACTTTTTTTACCAGCAACAAATTCGAATTAATCTATGTCAAAACTTGCCCTTTTCCGTCAGGCATGCACGAGTTATTCCCTTTTTCAGGGCGATTGGTCTTTTTCGACGCATCCATAGCTGGGTAACTACTCAGGCTCAGGAACCTCTCATCTCTCACGGAACGGATCATTTTCAGCAACACAAATGGCAACCGTAACAATCGAGAAATGTTACTGTCCAATCAGTGTCCAGACTGACTTCGGGATAGGAGATTAGAGTCGGTCATATACTAGACACAGACATAGTCAGATCTTCCGTAAAGTACATCGAGGATGGTTGAACCCGCCAATAGACGATTTTGTTCAGCGACGAATCACGCTTCACACCTTACGAAATCAAAGGACGGACACGAATCGGTCAAAGCTCTATCCTGACGTTATCGAAGTCGACACTTTTCAGTCAAAGGTCGGTCATGGTTTAGGGCAGGATCAAATATCATAAAAGGCACAACTCGTCGTGTTTTCGTAATTGACACAAGAGGTGGATATCCCTCTTCTGATGTTAATGTGTTTTAAAATACACCCTTCTGTGACGTAAAGTTTAGCTCCTCTTCTGTGAATGAGATTTTTTTCTGTACAGATGCCATCTGCAGTTTGTATATGACCCAGTTATTGGCTGCTCAAATTTCGTTTCTTTCGATGAAATAATAAATGTGATATATAAAATCAAACAAATATTTTCCTTTGAAGTGTATTTTAGCACATATATTTCAATGATATCTATTATCAAAAGGGAATACCGGTACATAAAAAGAAAAAAAGAGAAAAGACAACATAGGATTTGAACCCACCACCTCCGAATTTAGACACATTCACTCAACACAGAAATAGGGGAACCATCATCACGCATGCTGAGATGCTCCCTCCCCCCTACAATTTATCTCGGTTTCGTATTCGTATTCCATTTCGTACTAATTCGTAAAACTCTAATAAACCAAATCTTAAAAGTCTACGAAGAATTCAGAATTAACAAATTATTGACATAATTTCTGTTGGTCACAAAATGTATCAGATATGTTATTTTCAACTGTAATGTAACAAAAGTTATTTTCAAACATATATTATTATACCACTTACACTATCAAATATCACACAAATTTTGAAAATAAATGAGCAGGGATCAGGAAAAGGGTGACCAACATTAATTTCCATTAGCCTATCCCCACAACATAGGGTTTAACCCTTTCCTAAACAAGACCTGGTATTTATGTCTCTTACAGAAAAAGCCTGGGAAAATGATGCAAAAGAAGAAAATGCTGACTGAATACTTTCTATACTATATTATTGTAACAATTAAATCCCATCCAATCAGCCTTACATAATTTTTTAGTACAAAATGGTTATCAAATAGAACCAGCCTGATTGGGAAAGGGTTAATGAACATTGAATGATATCTAACATTTTGCAAAGAAAAGACCCCTCTTAATTTGTTTCACTGATTATTTGTCAATTACAGAGAGTTTATTGATGCCACAAAAGAAGACATTGATGATCTTCAGAGTAGAGACTTAGATGGTACTTCAACAGCACAGGTAATTTATATTTTGAATATTAATAATATTTGACCAGTGAAAGGTACCTACCCTAGTCAGTCTGCGCAGCCGCACAGACAGACTAGGGGTGGATACTTTTCACAGTAATATAATTTTCTGAATGAAGAATATTTCCTTATCATACTTTATGTTCAATTTCCAAGTATGGCATCTTGTTGCGAACTCTGATCAGTTTGTCAAAATTTTTATTTTTGAACAAAGTCCCTTTTGGCATGTTGGATCACATAATTATATACTAAGATTTGGAAAATTGATTAATATGGTATTTGAGACAAATATGGATCAAGATCAGTCTGCACATATACACAGTTTGATACATATTACTTTTGTGCAATCTGATCTTGGTTTCACACTGTCTCTGAAAGATACATCTCCTTAAGGTAGTCTATCTCTAATGAGATTCGCGTGACTTCGGAATTTTTCAAGTGAATGTTCACGACCTTGCCTGAAAAAGTTTGGATATGTAAGTATGCTGCTCGAAAAAAATCTGATGTTGTATGAATCTCAAAAAAGCCACATTACGGGTATTCTACCTTAAAGGTATAAAGGTTAAGAAAATATTGTTCTATTTTGACACCTGAGTAGAAAATACAGAAAATAATGGCATTGCGTTGAGGATACCTATCAGTCAACAGTAGAGTTTCCTTGCATAAACAAATCAACTTGCTATACAAACAGATCACAAACAAATAACTCACTGGACAAACAAATCACTGGGAAAACAAACAAATAACTCACTAAACAAACAAATTACAAACGAGACAAACTAATTAAATATACAATACAAATAAACAAGATTACAAGTAGGGCTTGCATAGTCGTATACTGATGATATTTAGTAAAATTCCATTTGCGACATTCTTTACTAAGGGTTTAAAATTCATTAATTCATAGAAATATTAAATTGATCTTGAAATTGACAAAAGCTAATGGTCAATGTTATTGCAAAATCTTGTAACTCCAGCTTAAATTGTTTAAAAATGTTTTGGATGATGATTTAAGATAGAATTGGGTTACACTTTACCGCAGAAAATATTCAGATAAAAGGTGAAATGATTATTAGCATTTTCTTAAATCACAAAAAAAATGAGATATCGCCAAAGAATTTCAAATTACTGTAATGAATATTGACAACAATATTGAAAAGAATTAGGACAAAATCAGTTCTGGCTTAAATCCAATTTAAACAAACTCAAAGTTAGCAAGTTATTGATAACTTTTCATTTTCAAAGATAACAATATTTGAATGTTTACAAGATATATATCTTTATTAACTATTTTGACCTATTTTCTAAAGTTTGAACTCTCCAAAGCTTTGAAATTTAGCCTGCATGGTCCAATTTTTAAACCTAAACTGCAAAAATTTACACAGATCTAAATTCAAAGATGTTGCAGACGACAATTTCATATTGACAAGTGAATTAAATTTGATCTTTTTGGGGTCCCCTGCGAAATGAGGTTCATGAAATCATGCACTTTTCATGCCAAACATGAATTATTCATGAACTGACCTTAAACAGTTCCTGATTCCTGTTCATGAACGTTTGGAGATGAACTATCCCTGAAACAGGTTCATGAATAGTTCATGGATAAATGAAGAATGAAAACAACAAGTCATAAAATCTTCCAAGTTTGAATGAACTGATTAAGAACTGTTGATGAATCCAATAAAGTTCTTGATTGGTTCATAAGACGTCCGTATTGTGCAATAAGAACTCATTAAGAACTCCTAAAGAATCTGGTGCAGTCTGAAAAAAACATGAACTGATCATGAATTAATCACGGATTGTTTAAATGAACTGATAAAGAACTGTTTATGAATCCGATGAAGTTTTTAATCAGTTCATAAGATGTCCATATTGAGCATAAAGAACTCATTAAGAACTCCTAAAGAATCTGGTACAATTTGAAAAAAACATGTACTGATCATGAATTGATAATGGATTATTTCAGTTCTTAAAATCACTAACATGTCACTAACATGTCCATAGTTTGAATAACCAATTACCAAATGACAAAATTTTGGTGTAGTCCAATTTGAAAGCTGTTGCAGACTACAAAATAGATGTTGAAAAAGATGGGCTTTTGGTTCAATATAGCATGGAAAATATTGAGACAAAAGAAGAAAATGCTGATAATCAGCATTTTCTTCTTTTGCCTCAATGTTTTCCCAAGTCTTTTATATTAGGGATGTGAAAACCAGGTCTTGTTTGGGAAAGTGATAAAGAAATGATTAAGAACTGAATTAAAAATGGATTGTTACATTTCTTAAAAAAGGTACATTATAATATTTCAGAAGTGACTAAGGCCTGATAAATAATCAGACCCAGTTTTGTAAATATTCTTAATGTGTCCATTTTGAAAAAAAAAATGAACTAATCATGAATTGATAAAGGATTGTTACAGTTCTTAAAATGCTCTTAAAACGTTCATGATCTCCCAGTCTAATTTATGTTCCAGTCTATGACATGTGTTTTAGAAAATAATGGAGGGAATTTAGCTTGTCTGACTATTTTTCAAGAATTATGTTTTTGAGCAGAATTATCATATATATTGTTAGTTATTATCAAGTGATTAAGGAGCTCACTAAATGATAGAACCAAGGAAGGCAACATTGGTAAGTGTTCTTTAGACTAAATATATTAAATTCAATTGTTCACTTTTACCATTCCCCACCCACATAATTATACTGTAAACTGAATATTATCATTTTGCTTCTATAAATAGGAATCATTGATTTTTAATGGCCTGTTACTTATCACAGTTCTGAAACTACTTGTTCTACTCAAAGTTTTTCTAGTTTTGTTCTGTCAGCAACATATTTGTACAAATTGTTTTGTAAGTATTTTATATGACCTTGACATGTTTTTAAAAAGAAGTTAATGAACTGATCTTGTTGAGTTCATGAATTTTTGTCTTTAAAGAGTTCATAAACATTTCATGATTTTTTTAAAGAAAAAAATTCGTTTCTGGGACAGTTCATGAACTTTTATTCTCATGAACTGTTAAAGAATTGTTTCTAACAGAATTCCATTTGTCTCATTTGCACTTCACTTCTTGGACATGAACAGTTCATGAACTCATGTTCATGAAAAGCACCTGAACAGTTCTTGTTTGAGAGTTCATTACAAGTTCATGAACAGTTCATTATCTTATCACAGATTCTCAAGAAAGAACTAATCAAGAATTTTTCATGGATAAGAGTTCATGAATTGTTCATGTTCAAGACGTGAAGTGCAAATGAGACAATAGATTTCTATTTGAAAAAATCCTTGAATGGTTCATAAGAAGAAAAGTTCATGAACTGTCCATGAAATGAAGAACAAATATTTTCCTTAAAAAAGTTCAAGAAATGCTCATGAACTGTTTAAAGACAAAAATTCATGAATTCAACTAGGTCAGTTCATGAACTCAGATTTTAAGAACTGATCAAGAATTGTCTCATTTGCAGTTCATGGGCTAGTTAAGAACTTTTCATGGTCAAATGGAAATGAATTACCCATGAATTGTTCATGGGTAATTTATGAACAGTACCTCTTCATTTCGCAGGGGGTAGAAAACATTGAGGGAAATGAAGAAATTGCTTGTTAAAAGCAATTTCTTCATTTCCCTCAAAGTTTTCCACAGCCATCATTTTGTGGGGAGTTAAAAGGACTCATTGTGTGGAAGTGGGTTAAGGTGATTCAGAAATTTATTGTGAAAAGTGGAAAGCAACAAGACAACATAAGAGAAAATTAAGCTGTTTTAATCAGCATTTCTTCACTTTCTGTCATCTCTGTATCCTAGATCCGCCTGACTGCACCCCTTATGACATTCATGGGATTTCAGAATTTCTGGGGCCATGTCATAAACATTACACACAGGAAAGTGTTTACGCAGGCTGATCTCGAACCATGTTGGGCTTAAAAGCCTTAAGGGGCCCTTTTCCAGATCCCGGTGTAACAGTTTATCTTGGCCCCCCTGGGCAGCTTAGCCCCCAGGGGCTAAGCTACCCGTGGGTTGCTCATATCATATTTTTTTTTCAAAAAAATCTAGTACATGAGTACTCATTACAATCACTTTAATCTAATAGATTTATTAGTTAAGTTTTGTTAGTCCAACCATGCATTTAATTTGAGTTGGTGTGAAATTGAACTACGCATTAATATGAACTTTCTCGATTAAATCATATTGAACAGTTATAAGATCATTAAGTGGGTGTGTGAATTTTACAGCATCAAAAACAACAAATAGGAATAATTAGTAACATTAAAAATTCATTACTTTGATCTAAACCCTATATTGATCGTAAATGAGCACTAAAAGGATCTCACAGACAGAATTGATGATTTATTACAATTGTATCTTACAGTGGATTAATTATTTAGAAAATTTGCTATAAGGCAATTTCAAGATTGTTTTAAAAAAATAATTCACACATTTGATAAAATGAAATAAAAATTTAGCCAATTGATTATTTTTGTTGTGATTGTTACATTAATATTTTGATCAACAACAGTTCATGTCTGGTATTTAGGAGTAAGTCATATTGCATAATTATAACCTCGTTAAGAGGGTGTGTGAATTTTCATTTACATTATTCATAAGAGAAAACTTGATATTGCATTTTCTCATGATCTTCCTTCTCTATGTTTAAAATCCTTTCCCAAAATATCAAAAGATGCTGAGACAACCATTAGACTGTAGCTTAAGGGGGAATATGTTCCAGTTTCCTAAATTTTTTCCCAATAATAGAATTTATTCATATTTTGTATGTTGAAATTACATGCTATTACCAATTGAAAAATGAAATAAAAATGGATGGTCAGCGATCTTGTTCAAATTTTATAGGCATTCGTATCACATACCCCTACATCGAAAAAATGCACAATTACTTGCACCTGTCCAAGGTCACTAAATTGCTAATAAAATGCGGTATATGCATTGTTTAGTCTCGAAAATGGATTTAAAGTAACATCTTACATTTGATAAGAACAGAAACCCCAAAATATGTGCTACTATAAAGTTGTAAATGTATAAAACAACTTGCTCGCGTGTTCGTTAGATCAACGAAGCTGGAGTGTTTTATGTCAAAATTTGCATATTTTTGGAAATATTTCAAGTTCTACATAATAGAATTTGATGAAACTCTCTCATTGTATTAAGCAACATGTCCTGGTAATAATTCAAAAAGAAAATGTATAGGTCAGCGCACTTATTAGCGAATTACAGCATTTTTTATCAGCTGCACATGAATAAAATGACGCAAAACAGTGGTAACTGCATACACACTTACGACTTTCTTGCTCTAAATAATCGATTTCCATCTTGAGGAAATCAGTTTCGCATAATAAATACACTTTTATTGTCGAAAATGGTAAATTTTAATAATGTGTTATTTTATTGAAAATATGGTAGCGAAACATATTGGTACGAAACATTTATTTTTCTACAGTAAAGACCGAGTGTTCCGAAAAACTAGAGCATTCCCCCTTAAGATAGAAATGGTTTAGAGGAAAATATAGAACGGAAAATGTTGAGGCAAAAAGAGAAACTGATTGTTTTCAGCAGTTTCTTCTTTTGCCTCTATGTTTTCCGGGGCTACTTCTACAAACAGTGTCAAGACTAGGTTTTGTTTGGAAAAGCATGAACTTTTTAACCTAAATAACATCAAGTTATTACTGCATGCATACAAAATATGTGTGAAGCTATAGAGACGAAGAAAAAGTTTGTGGAAAATATGCATATACTATAGGGAATATTGAGTAAAAAGGAAAAAATAATGGTTATGTCACAATGTTTTGAAATTTTCTTATAATAAAGAAACATCAAATTAGTCGGGTCTTGCTTGGGCAAGGGTTGTGTAATATCATTGTTTGTGAATACTGAAATGCAGTTCGTTTTAAAGGATAGGGTACTGTATGTGTAGAAATATTCGCGGGCTTCTAATTGTCGCTATATTTGCGCTAGACCATCGGCCCGCGAATTCATGATTGCGCAAATATTTGTACTCCCAATTCTTCCGGATAAGTTTAATTTTCGCGTAAGTTGAAATGTATTCATTACATGAATATTCATTCAGTTGGTACATGTATTATGTTTTATTGTCTAAATGTGTTGAATAAAGAAGGTGACAAGATACATAACATGTATCAAAAGTAATTTAACAATAAAACTGTGAATAACCATTTAACACTTTATCGGACAATGTATTGTTTGTCTTTGTTTGGTTTGAAATACATGTAAGAAACCCTTTATTAGGATGCATAAAGAAAATAATTAGTTACAGTGGAGCAATATCCTTTTAATCTCATACTCCCGAGTGTTTAAGATACTGCAAATAAGAAAGAGCATTTACCCAGCACTTACATTCATTTTGCTGTGCGCGAAATTAAGAATTCTTGAATTGTCTCTCCGCGAATTCAAAGTTGCGCAAATATTTGTATACCTCAAAAATGGGGCACTACCGCGAAAATTTTGCTCCGCGAAAATATCTACACATACAGTATTGGGATTGATTTGACTTCCATGCACATCAAATTTGCATGTTTTACAAAATTACTCATAGAATTTTCTATTAGTCAGCGATCATTTAATTTATTCATTGCATTATTTGACTCATCTGCACACAGAAAGATCAGGAAAAAATAAATAAATTGAAACAGTAACACCATGCTAATTGAATCCAAACAAAATTTTGTTCTTAAACATACATTATTATCATTGAATTCTTGGATCAATGTTTTCCTTTTCCTAAATTGTTTTCGAAAACATTGTCACTCATCTGTGTTCCCCTAATTAAATTCAGTATAAAACATGCCATCTAATTATATAATGATTATGATTAAGCTTTAGCAATGATGTGTCTTTTTGGGATAGGTTTAAGCATGAAAATTATAACAAAAGCGGAACTTTATTTGCGGTTATCTGATGGTAGTGTGGTCACAGTCTCGTGTTAAAAATACTGCCTCTATCTGATTCTATTAGTCTAGGAGGTAGATGAGGTTTAATTGCGGTAAAAGCACCATACAACTTTTAGACTGGTTCTTGTAGCAAATTGTCTCAGGAGTTCGGAAATGCGCGTCTGACGCGCATCCGCCTAGATATAAGGGGAGAAAATTGAGGTTAAAGTTGTCTGCCCTTGGATTTTTAAGCCAAAAATGGAATCTTACTAGGCGTTTCTTTTAAGGCATTGATTTATTACAAATGGTTTAAAATTGGTAAATATATGCACATATCATCTCCACACATATTTTAATGAGGTTTAATGAATGTTTTTTATCCATAAAAATCCAAGATGGCCGCCAGAATGTCTATTTTTAGTAACAAAAAGGTGTTTTTCTTTAAAATAAGATTTTTTGGTGGATGCATATACGCTGATTTGAAATTTTATGCATGTATTTAATAAATATAATCTAGGAAATTGTCTCAGGAGTTCGGAAATGCGCGTCTGACGCGCATCCGCCTTGATATAAGGGGAGAAAATTGAGGTCAAAGTTGTCTGCCCTTGGATATTAAGCCAAATGGAAATCTTACAAGGCATTACTTTTAAGACATTAATTCATTACAAATGGTTTTTAATTGGCAAATATATGCGCAATTCATCTCCATACATATTTTAAAGACGATTTATGACAGTTATTGATCCATAAAAATCCAAGATGGCCGCCAGAATGTCTACTTTTAGTAACAAAAGGGTCTTTTTTTAAATAAGCTTTTTTTCTGGGATGTATGTATGTTGATATGAATTTTATGCACATATGTAATAAATATAAACCAATTGGATCTTAGAAAATTAGGAAAAATAAGTTTTCGATAGTATTTGAAATGAATTTTTATGCTTAAATTGCATTTTCATATCCTGAGAATTTTGCGAAAAAGCATTTCGATGCATATCTGTTAGGGTATTGATTCATTCCAAATGGTTTTAATTGACAAATATATGCATAATTCATCTCCATACTTTTTTTAGTGATGTTTATTGAAAGTTTTTGATCCATAAAAATCTAAGATGGCCGCCAAAATGTCTATTTTTAGTATCAAAATGTGGTTTTTTAAATAAGATTTTTTTCTGGACGCATTTATATTATGCTAATATGAATCTTTAAGAAAATACATGTATTTAATAAATATTAACTTATTGGAATATAGAAAAGTAGGGAAAATAAGTTTTAGATAGTATTCTAAACTAACTTTTAAGCTCAAATTGTATTTTCATAATCCTGATAATTTTGCGAAAAGCTTTTCGATCCGTAGATTAAACGCATTTCAAACAGATTTATTCTTTTTAATAAGCATGTGTATTATACATTGAATATGCATTACGCATAATCAATTAGATTCTAATACGGAAAAATATAACCACCCGAAAAAATTTCTAAAGCCAATATGGATTACAAGATGGTCGCCATTTTGGTTAATTTAGAATTACATGATGAATTCTGTTGTAGAAATGGGCTCATAGGAAGTTTTCCTGGTCATACTAAATGGCTTTTTGTTGATTCAAGTCTGCATGTTATTGCTCCTTATCTGACTGAACCACACTCATGAATTGCATCTTACAAATTTGAAAAGCAATGAATTGGATCGAATTCTGTTTTTGTTACACAGAAACTTAATATATTACCTTTTCCAGGATGTTGCCCTTGTAAAGTTTTAAATGTACGAGTTTCGTACTCTGTATCCTATAACATTTATAATAATAATTATCATATCTTTGTGGTTCCCAGATACACAAAATAACTGATATACGGTAATGCTGCAAAATTTAAAGACAAAAAGGAGGCCAACATGTCAAGGAATTGTACTTTATGCATTGGCCAAAACTTCTGGCCTGGGGAAGTGAAACCATTTTTGACGAAAATACCTGGTTAAAAGCACAAACATGTGCGTCTGTTAGACTATCTAGAGGTAGTTCCTTAAAATATGCATCGATTATTCTCCTAGACTCGTTTGATGATACCATGGTATATAATATCAGTTGCTGCAGCAACTTCACCAAGGGATTGTATAGGGCAACCGAACACTATAGATGAGTCGAAATCGTACACAATGCGCTATTATATGCCAGAGAAAGCTAGTCCTTCTAGTTTTGATTTTGATCACAACTCAATTATTGAAACCACCTACTACTTAGGAGGTTTAGTCTTAAAGCATCCCTATGATTTAACCCTTTCCTAAATGACAAAATTGTAGGGTGATTAGGGTCTAGCAATCTTAAACTGTAAGGGTATCCTTTGACCATGTGTAAAGCACATTGAAGAATCTAATTAAATTTCCTGTGGGCTCTGCTTGGCATTTGGCAAGGGCTTCCACTGTTACAGGTTCAGGCAGGTCCTTGAGGTCTTTCTCTAAATCCTTCACTAAACCTCTCAAGCAGTAAATCAGGGTAACACTTACTGATTTTTCCCCAAGACTGCTAACTTGTATTTGTTGAGCTTCATCTACCAAGAAGCTGATGTTAAGTTTGTGCAGGAATGCCAAGAATTCAGCTCCATCGCTTTTACGCTATTATTAAAAGTGGTGCAGCATTGGAAATGCTGATTCAAACAAGCGCAAAATGTACAAGTGGGGGAGAGCACATGAAAGACAATATCTCTGAACAAAGGGGGATGAATGTTCTCCTCCAAGAAAATTTTGACATAAGAATCAATTTGAATGCGCTCTGAGAGGCCCATTTTGGCTTTAATTCTCATTAAACATATATATAATACATTAAGTCAAAGAAATATTACAGCCATGGCCACAATTCCACTGACAGCCTTGTGTTATACCAACAGTTCTTACCCAGTCTAGTCTGTTTTATGTTAATGCATTTGTGTTTAATCTAGACAAGAAAGTCGAGATGGCCATATATCGCACAACACTGAGTTTTTAGAGGAGATTGTATGTATCAGATACCTTCTGCCTCATCCCAGACCAACAACTTCCAGCCAATTTTCATTTCAGGCAAACATTTGTCAGAAGATTGTACAAGATTTCATTCTTGCCCTCCATATGTAATACAATATCCAATAACAAAGGGCCAGTTTTCATCGCAGCACAAAACTTTCAAGTATTTTGATAAAAGACCATAAGACAATTATACGAACCAAATTTCAAAGCTGTATGTCAAACATAGGGAGGAGAAGATTGTCAAGGATTTGCTCCCCCGTCTCTACATAGAATATGATATTTCAAAACAACATAGGACCCAATTTAATTGGAGCGCAATAATTAAAAGCATTTTGGCAGAGGGCTTTTAGACAATTCATGGGTAAAAATAAGCCCAGATTTTTTGTCTCATTATGTAATCGAATACTGACGACACAGAGCCAATCTTCATTATAACATAATGATTTTAAGTTCTTTAGGGGGTGCTTTAAGACAATTCCATAGAGCAAATTTCAAAGCCCTAGGTCAAATGATTTAAGTGTAGTAGATTGTACAGGATTTCCTTCTTTGTATATATGAAGTTTGATACAGGTCCCACAGCATATGGTTGAGTTTCATTGTACCACGATCACTTGTAACATTTTTGTAGAGGGCCTTCATACAATGAGATTCAACATACACAATTTCGAAACTCTAGGCCTTATGGTATGGGAGGAGAGTATTTATTTTACTTGTGAACAGACAGGCGGACTACGGATGGCGAGTGATCATGATTCCTCACCCTCAGCACTTTTTGCTAAGGTGAGCTAATAAAGTAATCACTTCAGATCCACAGCATCACAATCCAGAAAGTAGGCTACTATAATTATGTAGCATATCATGATTCTCATCCGTATTGACACCTTAAAGGTTTGTGTCCTTTTCAATAACCTTGTAGGTAACCAAATCAGTGATGATGAACAGACGAAAACACCATAACGTTATACAGTATGTTAATGCTATAATGGAAGACAGAAATTCTCTTGCCTGAAAATTAAAGAAACAAATAGCATCTTATCATTCATCAACAATAATATTACCAAAAAATGTAGGACATGTTTTCAAAATATAGGAGAATTGCACAAAGGAGTATACGAGTTACTTAAAAATAAATGATTTGTGCCCAAAATTTAGGGGATTTAGATGAAAAAAGGAATCGGTTGACAGCCTGAAACTAGCTTTGGACTGTCTAAGTGACACACATGTTTAGGCTTTTAATCAGGTACTTTCATCACAGGATTTCACTTCCCCAGGTCATAATTTTTGGACAAGATGTAAAGTATTGTTCCTTGACATGTTGACCTCCTTTAATGTCTTTCAAAGTTTACAGCATTATATCACTTAACATGTGTACCTGTGCAACAGAAAGAAATATTGTTATAAAGGTTATAGGATATATTGTACATTTTAAAACTTTATAAGGGCCACATCCTGGAAAAGGTTATATACCAAGGTTTTGTGTAACAAATCGTCGGTGTAGATGCAAAACCTCGTATGTCGATTCTTGCGATTTTCAAAGTACAAACTTGTGTGTCCAGTGAAGACAATTCTTGTAGGTTTTGAGATATATTAACTGATCAGTATTAATTACACATTATTGGTAAACAATATGTCCAAATTTCAAGTAAACATTTCCGTTTTGGAAAAGGTATTGTACTTTTTTCCCTCCCCATTAAAGTTTTCCAAAATCGAGATACGAGGTTTTGCATTTACAACGACGAAAAACAGAATTCTATCGGATTCATTGCTTCTCGAATGTGTTGTTTCTAATTGTGATTCAGCCAGATATGAAGCAATAACATGCAGACCTGCATCAACAAAATGCGATTTTGTAGAATTCATAAAATGGTGGCCATCTTGGCATTCATTTTGGCTTTACATAATTCTTAATGGTTATAAGTATTCCCACTAAGCTAGTGATTTTATGATGTGAAATACATATACAATGTAAAATACACGTGTATATTGAAAAGAATAATTCTGTTTGTAAATGTGTTTAATTTATGACTCGAAAAACTTTTGGCAAAATCCTAAGGATTATGTATATGCAATTTCAGCTTAAAACTTTGTTTAGAACACTATCCGAAACTTATTTCCCTACTATCCAAAACTTATTTTCCTTTCTTTTCTATGTTACAAAAGTCAATATTTATCAAATAAATTTATAGAAATTCATATTAGCATTCAAATATATATATGCGTCTCAGCAAAAAATCTTATTAAAAAGACCTTTTTGTTACTAAAAATAGATATTATGGCGGCCATCTTGGATTTTTTCTGGATCAAAAACATTCATTAAACATCATTGAATTTTGAATGGCGATGAATTGTGCATATTTTCGCAATTAAATGCCAGTAGTAATAATTCAATGCCTTAAAAGGAATGCATCGAAACGCTTTTCGTAAAATTCTCAGGCTAATAAAATGCAATATAAGCTTTAAAATCCGTTTCAAATACTATCCAAAACTTATTTCTCCAAATTTTTTAAGTTCCAATTGGTTAATATTTATTAAATACGTGCATAGAAATTCATATCAACATACATGCATCCCAGAAAAAAAGCTTATTTAAAAAAAGACCCTTTTGTTACTAAAAATAGACATTCTGGCGGCCATCTTGGATTTTTGTGAATCAAAAACATTCATTAAACACCATTAAAATGTGTATGGAGGTGAATTGTGCATATATTTCCCAATTTAAAACCATTTGTAATAAATCAATGCTTTAAAAGGAATGCCTAGTAAGATTTCCATTTTGGCGTAAAATCCAAGGGCAGACAACTTTGACCTCAATTTTCTCCCCTTATATCAAGCAGTTGCACGCCAGACGTGCATTTCCGAACTCCTGAGATAATTTCCTAGATTATATTTATTAAATACATGCATAAAATTTCAAATCAGCGTATATGCATCCACCAAAAAATCTTATTTTAAAGAAAAACACCTTTTTGTTACTAAAAATAGACATTCCGGCGGCCATCTTGGATTTTTATGGATAAAAAACATTCATTAAACATCATTAAAATATGTGTGGAGTTGATATGTGCATATATTTACCAATTTTAAACCATTTGTAATAAATCAATGCCTTAAAAGAAACGCCTAGTAAGATTCCATTTTTGGCTTAAAAATCCAAGGGCAGACAACTTTAACCTCAATTTTCTCCCCTTATATCTAGGCGGATGCGCGTCAGACGTGCGTTTCCGAACTCCTGAGACAATTTGCTACAAGAACCAGTCTAAAAGTTGTATGGTGCTTTTACCGCAATTAAACCTCATCTACCTCCTAGACTATATGTAAAAATGAGTAATTTACAAATGGCATTTTCAGCCTAAATAACACATTAAATTGCCAAAAAGTGTGTAAAAACTTAAAGCTTAATAGTTATATTTTATTATGATAAAAATACTTTTACCTTATACACGTTCTTTTCGTGTAAAATCTCTATTTGAAAAAGTAGGTCAACTCTGCGTTTCTTTGTTTGAACTCGGTCGTTACCTTAGAAGGACGCGTGGGTATGTGTGATAAAATTGCTTTGGCACTGCCATTTCTTAACGGATTTTCATAAATCTTATATCAAATTAAAGAGGAAAAATAGATCTATTCATCCGTGTATGTTAATATGATGAACCAATGAATTATGAGTCGATGATTAGGTATTCAAAATAGGTCATTTTACTCGGCTTCAAATGGCAAGAACTAGGCGGCAGAAAAGCCTAGAAAAGCCTATATATGTTCTTCAACATCCTATCTATTCGAATAATAAAACATCTTGTGCTTTTAGCTTAGCGCATTGAAGCGCAAAGGCTTTAACAATGGGAAGTGTTTTTCAGTTCCCCGTGATTTATCGATAATTTCTGTCTAAACTCCATTCATCCTAAATTTATTCATAAATGTTGACGACAGTGACTCAAAGAATATTCTTGCAAAGTTTGGTTGAAATTGGCCGAATGGTTGATTTGTTAAGAATGAAATCATGATTTCTCAAAGTTCGATAAGCCTTGCCCTGCCACGCCCATATTTTTTGACGAATTAAAAAATCACGAACATTCTTTAAATATGGTCATCCAAGGAACATTCCTGTAAAGTTTTGTCAAAATCGGCCCAATGGTTAAGGAGTAGGAGGTGTTTCAAGGAATTATGGGCGAACAAACGGACGGACGGAGGGTGAGTGACCACAATAGCTCATCTTGAGCACTTAGTGCTCAGTCCAAAGGGATTTACAAAATCGGCGTTTCTCATGGGCTTCCCAAACATCCATTTAAACCTTTCCCAAACAGTAAAACTTTATGGTCATCCAACTCGAAAGCTGTGACAGGCGACAGAATGAGTGTTAAAGAAAATAAGATTCTTTCGCCTCAATCTTTTCACCTTCAATAAAATCCGTTCAGGACGTCAAAACCAGGTCTAACCAGGTCTTGTTCGGAAAAGGGTGAGGCAGCCAAAAATTAGATTGAATTTAGAAGTTGCAAAATGGACATGTTCAAATGTATGGTGCTCTTTTGGGTCAATGTTTTGAAAGCCTATTTCTTCACGAACCAGAGATATACTGTTAATAATCGATCACTAGAAAGTTTTAATTATTTCTTTTTGTTTAAAATTCCTATTTTTTATGTCGTAAAATCTTGTTTTTATCGGAAGCAATGACACGGAAATGATATGCGCACAACGAAGCGCAGAAAATATTTACACAAAGGGAGAAAATGTTGGTTATCGGCATGTTCTTCTTTTGTCCCTATTTTTACCAAAACCTGTGCATATATGATCGTGAAAATCATGTCTTGTTCGATGAAGGGTTGAAATAATGTAACAAATATTTATATAACTGTTGTTGGGTAGAAATTGAAGAACTAGAATGTTTGGTAGAATAATTTCATCCCTTGTAAAACTTCAAAGGGGTGTAACTATTTTATTAAATGTCCGATTTTAAAAACGTAAGCAGTTTTGAGTTCCTCTAATTCATACCTTGAAAATGATATATGATTTGTTGAAGTTCTTTGAAAAATAAACAATAACGTAATTCGGCAGAATAATCTCCCCTTTGTAAAAATCTGAATAAGCATTATTCCATAACGCAATGTCCGATTTTTACAATTCAACCAGTTTTATGTTTCTCTCAATATTCTCTGTAAGCTGGTAAATATTTTGTAGGGACTGGAATACTTTTGGAAAAAAGTGTGACCACCCTACTGATGGTAGGTCAACAGTCCGAAAATTTTAAAATCTATGTTCGAAGAATGTTTTTATGCTCCCCGAAAAAATTTCGGGGGAGCATAATATTATAGTCGCCACGCTGTCCGTCTGTCCGTCCGTCCTTCCACAGCCATATCTAAGCAACCCTTGGACCAAATTCAATGAAACTTCACATGTAAACTCCCTGGGTCAATACCTAGAGACCTTTTTCTCCATTGTAAATTTAAGGCTGCGTCATGGAAAAAGGGGCCTTAGTGTAAAAATTAGTTTTTATACGCCGCCGGAGGCGGACGTATATTGGCGTCATCTTCTCCGTCTGTCCGTCCGTCCATCCGTCCGTCCATCCGTCCGTCCATCCGTCCGTACGTCCGTCCACTTTTCTTGTCAACGCAACTCCTCCTAAGTTTATGGCTGGATCTTCTTGAAACTTGGTCAATGTTATCACCTCAATTGGTAGATGTGCATGAAGGAAGGATTTTATGGTTCATCGATTTTTGCCTGAGTTATGCCCCTTAAAAACTTAGTCTCTGGGGCTTATTGAAATTGCAGCCTTGTCAACGCAACTCCTCCTAAGTTTCTGGCTGGATCTTAATGAAACTTGGTCAATGTTATCACCTCTATTGGTAGATGTGCATGAAGGAAGGATTTTATGGTTTGTCAATTTTTGCCTGAGTTATGCCCCTTAAAAACTTAGTCTCTGGGGCTTATTGAAATTGCAGCCTTGTCAACGCAACTCCTCCTAAGTTTCTGGCTGGATCTTAATGAAACTTGGTCAATGTTATCACCTCAATTGGTAGATGTGCATGAAGGAAGGATTTTATGGTTCGTCGATTTTTGCCAGAGTTATGCCCCTTAAAAACTTAGTCTCTGGGGCTTATTGAAATTGCAGGCTTGTCAACACAACTCCTCCTAAGTTTATGGCTGGATCTAAATGAAACTTAGTCAATGTTATAACCTTAATTGGTAGATGTGCACGAAGGAAGGATTTTATGGTAAATTGACTTTTGCCAGAGTTATGCCCCCTTCAATCTTAGTCTCTGGGGCTTATTGAAATTGCAGCCTTGTCAACGCAACTCCTCCTAAGTTTCTGGCTGGATCTTAATGTCACTTATTCAATGTTATCACCTCAATAAGTAGATGTGCATGTAATAAGGATTTTATGGTTCATTGATTTTTAGCTCCACTGGCCAAAGGCCAGCGGGGCTTATGTCATGGCCCTGTGTCCGTCGTGCGTCCGTGCGTGCGTGCGTCCGTGCGTCCGTCCGTGTGTAAACAATTTTCAAACATCTTCTCCTCCAAAACTACTGGACCAATTTCAACCAAACTTCACACAAATCATCCTTGCATGAATTTCTACCAAATTCCTTCAAAAGAATAAAATCTGAGCAGAACTTGAATTTTAATTAATTTAATTGAATTAAATTTTCGAAAAATCTTTAAAAAATTCTTCTTCTCCAAAACTACTAGACCAATTTCGACCAAACTTCACAGAAATCTTTCTTGCATGAATCTCTACCAAATTCCTTCAAAAGAATAAAATCCGCGCAGAACTTGAATTTTAATCAATTTAATTGATTTAAATTTTCGAAAAACTTTAAAAATTCTTCTTCTCCAAAACTACTGGACCAATTTCAACCAAACTTCACAAAAATCTTCCTTGTATGAATCTCTGCTTAATTCCTTCAAAAATATAAATTCTGTGTATAACTTAAATTTTAATCAATTTAATTGAATTAAATTTTCAAAAAATCTTTAAAAATTCTTCTTCTCCAAAACTACTGGACCAATTTCAACCAAACTTTACAGTAATGTTCCTTGCATGAAAACTCTTTTAATTCCTTCAAAAAAATAAATTCTGTGTAGAACTTGAATTTTAATTAATTTAATTGATTTAAATTTTCGAAAAATCTTTAAAAAAATTTCTTCTCCAAAACTACTGGACCAATTTCAACCAAACTTCACAGAAACCTTCCTTACATGAATCTCTACCAAATATCAAAAGAATAAAATCTGCGCAGAACTTGAATTCTAATTAATTTAATTGATTTAAATTTTCGAAAAATTTTAAAAAATTCTTCTTCTCCAAACCTACTGGACCAATTTCAACCAAACTTCACAGAGATCTTCCTTGTATGAGTCTCTGCTTAATTCCTTCAAAAATTAAAAATTCTGTGTATAACTTAAATTTTAATTAATTTAACTAAATAAATTTTCGAAAAATCTTCTATTCCAAAAATAATGGACCAATTTTAACCAAACTTCACATGAATCGTCCTTGCATGAATCTCCTCTAAATTAAAAAAAAAAAAAAAAAAAAAAAAAAAAAAAAAATATCCGTGTAGAACTTAAATTTTGATAAATTTGATTAAATTGAATTTTCTTCTCCAAAGCTACTGGACTAATTTCAACCAAACTTCACAGGAATCTTCCTTGCATGAATCTCTTCCAAATTCCTTTACGATCGGATGAAAAGCCTGTCCGCTGTGGGCTAGGCGTATTTTTAGCTTTATGAAACATAGTGTAATTTCAAGAAAATTTTAAAAACATTTCTACTCCTTAATCACTTATTGGATTTCATTCTGGTGTAGCATGAATCTTCTTTGGATAGACCTCTATTGTATTCCTTGTAGAAGTTTGTAGTCTAAATGTCTAAAAGCCAGTGGAGCGATACAGGGCCATCTTGGCCCTCTTGTTTCCAGAGTTATGCCCCCTTAAAACTTAGTCTTTGGGGCTGAAACTTGGTGGATGTTATTACCTCAATTGGTAGATGTGCATGAAGTAAGGATTTTATGGTTCATTGATTTTTGCCTGAATTATGCCCCCTTCAATCGTAGTCTCTGGGGCTTAATGATATTTTAGCCTCGTGAACGCAATTCCTTCCAGGTTTTTCACTGGATATTTATAAAAACCTTTTTGTGAACACAATTTTTTACAGGTTTTTCAGTGAATATTTATAAATCCTTGTCAATGTCATTTTTTTGTCTCAAGTTTTATAAGTGGCGGCGTATATTGTGACGATGGCACTCTTGTTCTCTTATTTCTCTTCATCTAATGGGCAGAATTTAATGAAATTTTGTGCTCATGTAATAAATAGGATGTTCTAGACCATATTCTATAAATAATGTGTGTACAAAAAAGCTGTCATGGGAAAAGGGGGCTTAATGTATGATAGTTTTTATTTTGTGACAAACACTTATTCGGGGAGCATAATCCGTCTGTGACGGCTCTTGTTGTGTACATATTCTGGTAGCATTATACAGGAGGTGGGTTTCATTTAAGGTATTTCATCCATTATTAGGTACCTAACACTCCATGCAACTTTGGTACATGTCATCCGTAGCAATGGAAATCGACCTTGGTATACACTTCTCAATTTCTGGGCATCATCTGTGACTACAGAGAAATTGATCAGGGGTACCCTCGTCAATTTCCTTTGCCATGGATGATTCCCGAAATTCTAATAAGTGTTTTGTATCTAATGATGGATTTAATACCTTAATGATAGTTGTATAGATTGTATGTACATGTATTCTTGTATGGTTTTAGGGCAGGCTACATGAGACAGATAAGGTATGATACAGCATGATGCGGGTTGTAAATGATGTTGCTGGGTGTTGTGTTTTATGTTTGGTGTTGTTCAATTTTAAGTTTCTATAAAAAAACTATTTCACCCTCAAGGTCACGGCCCTAGCGCTGTTGGTAGCACATCAGATTCTCACTTGAGGGGTCCTGGATCCAATCCCTTGTTACAGCAAAATTTTATCCTCTCTGACAAAAATGTAGCCCACCAATGGTTTGTTAATGCCTAACCTCTGGGCTACCAGCTGCTGACTCAGCTGTGGTAGTATTGGTTTGAAAACAACAGGAAGCCATGGTTAGGTGCTCCAGCTGCTGTGAAAATGACCAATAGCAATTGAAAGAGGCGTTTTACACGAATCAATTATTAAATCAATCACATTTAAAAATGGTTGACACACATTCATAACATTACAATTAATATCATGTGTTAGTCTGGTTTGGTAAATAATAATTAATTGTAATAATAAATAATAATGCACTTTGATTATATTTTGTTCAAAAAGAGGTTATAATAGATCTTATTTTGTAGTTAGTTGTTTGATTTTGCATGGGATTTTGTTTTATTTTGCTTTAGTGTGGTAGCTCTATCAATGACTGAAATAATGTGGACTAACTTCAATTCTCACTAGCCCCTAATTTTGACACCCTATCAGAGAAATTTTCAAAAGAAATTGATGGAATAGAAGAAAACGCTGATAGCCACATGTTGTGGTAGATCAAGTTACAGCACTGTTTGCATGCTTTTTAGCTCACCTGAGCACGAAGTGCTCGAGGTGAGTTATTGTGGTCACTTTTAGTCCGGCGTCCGTCCATCCGTCCGTCCGTCCGTCCGTCCGTCAACATTTGGGGTGTTTACACTCTAGCATCCACAAAAGTTACTCAATCTTGATCAAACTTGGCCAAAACAAGTACGATCATAAGTTCTTGGACAAGTTCGATTATGGGCCTGATCGGACCAGAAAGTGCGGAGTTATCTGCCCTTGAATGTCAAAAAATGCTGTTTTTAAGTTTGTTTACACTCTAGCATCTACAATTATTGATCAATCAAGACAAAACTTGGACATAATGTTGGAGACCATAAGATCTTGGATGAGGTCAATTTTCAGTCTGATCTGACCAGAAAGATGAGAGTTATGTGCCCTTGAATTGGGCAAAATTGCCACTTTTTTGCTGTATTCAAAAAAGAGTTAATCTAAGGGAAGGAACTCTGACACTACTTTTATTCAGTATAAGTAGAGTTATCTAGTTTGATAGAGGATATAAATAGATTTGCACTCTAATATACCATTACCAAACAACAAAATTTTAGCCTAGTCCAAAATCATAGGTGTTGCAGACGACAAGTTCCATTGAACAAAATTTAACATTTTTTGGTCTTTCTTGGTAGAAAACATTGTGGGTAATGAAGAAATTGTTTGTCACAATGTTTTCCAAAGCCTTTATTTTGTGGAGCATCCAAAAGCGCCAAGGTGTGGGAAAGGGTCAATCAAGACAAAACTTGGACACAATGTTGGGGACTATAAGATCTCAGATGAGTTTGATTTTCAGTCTGATCTGATCTGAAAGTCAAGAGTTACATGCCCTTGAATTTGACAAAATTGCCATTTTCAGCGGTTTTCAACCTTTTTTACACTCTAGAATCTACAATTATTGACCAATCAAGACAAATCTTGGACACAATGTTGGAGACTATAAGATCTCAGGTAACTTTTATTTTCAGTTTGATCTGATTAGAAAGTCAAGAGTAATGTGCCCTTGAATTTGATAAAATTGCTGTTTTGGCTGTTTTTGACCTTGTTTATACTCTAGAATCTACAATTATTTATGAATCAAGACAAAACTTGAACACAATGTTGGGGACTATAAGATCTTGGATGAGTCTGATTTTCAGTCTGATCTGATGAGAATGTTGAGAGTTATGTGCCCTTGAATTTGACAAAATTGCCATTTTCGGCAGGTTTCGACCTTGTTTACATTCTAGAATCTACAATTATTGATCAATCTATACAAAACTTGGACACAATGTTGGGAACCATAAGATCTCATGTGAGTTTGATTTTCAGTCTGATCTGATCAGAAAGTCGAGCGTTTTTCTGCCCTTGAATTTGACAAAATTGTTGTTTTCGGCTGTTTTCGACCTTGTTTATACTCTAGAATCTACAATTATTTATCAATCAAGACAAAACTTGGATACAATCAGGGCTAAAGATAAGTGGAGGTGAAGACATACTAACATTGTTTTTTCGAATTCAAATCCTATGTTGTGGGTACTCATTTGAATCGTCTCGACGAGACGATACAAATGAGTACCTACAACATAGGGTTTGATGATCACTGACAGCATTATTGCAGTTTGAAAAGTCACCACCCCCTCTTATCTGGAGCCCTGTACAATGTTTGGCACAATAATTTAGATCTCGGATGAGTTAGATTTTCACAACCTTATTGACCATAAGTTCTTTTTCAGTCTTAAAGTAATAAATATTAATTGAATTGAACAAAGGCGTTGCTCATATCATCTAGGTTCAGGTGAGCGATATAGGACCATCATGGTCCTCTTGTTGCCTAAAACACTTTCCTACTTCATTAAAAAATAAGTCTTGAGTAAAAATTCGCTGTAATCGCCCTCTGCGACCCCTGTGATATTCCATGCAAAACACTACAATTTGCTGTGATGCAAGGATAATGAAGATGAGTGATTAAGAGTTAAAGAGCAGTGGAAAGTCATGGTGATTCTATATCTGGAAAAACATGCATCACCGCGGCCATCAAGATTTTCCACTTGAAACCGTTAAAATCAAATTGTGGCGATGTGTGGCAGTTACTTTAGGCAAGAAACATGCAAGCTCAGTACTGTAAAACATCACGATAACAAAGTATTTACATGGAAATCATACGTATGAAAGAACACTGTTTGGAAATTTGCCTGTTTTTCCAATCAACCAATACAAAGTAGCCCTTGAAGATCAAAAGCAGCTTTGTTTTTGTCGAGCCCGCTTGCGGTGAGCTCGACATAGTTGTCACAATGGCGGTTCGGTGTATGTGCGTTAGTGCGTTAGTGCGTGCGTTAGTGCGTGCGTGCGTGCGTCCGTCCGGATGGAGCTTGTCCGGGCCATAACTTCACCATGGATGGAGGGATTCAGAAATAACTTGGCACAAATGTCAAGCTCAGTAAGGCGGAGTGTCGCGTGCAAGAACCAGATTCCAAGCTCAAAGGTCAAGGTCAAACTTGGAGGTCAAATGTCAAAAATGAGAAGATTTTTGCTTGTCCGGGCCATAACTTCACCATGGATGGAGGGATTCAGAAATAACTTGGCACAAATGTCAAGCTCAGTAAGGCAGAGTGTCGCGTGCAAGAACCAGATTCCAAGCTCAAAGGTCAAGGTCAAACTTGGAGGTCAAATGTCAAAAATGAGATGATTTTTGCTTGTCCGGGCCATAACTTCACCATGGATGGAGGGATTCAGAAATAACTTGGCACAAATGTCAAGCTCAGTAAGGCGGAGTGTCGCGTGCAAAAACCAGATTCCAAGCTCAAAGGTCAAGGTCAAACTTGGAGGTCAAATGTCAAAAATGAGATGATTTTTGCTTGTCCGGGCCATAACTTCACCATGGATGGAGGGATTCAGAAATAACTTGGCACAAATGTCAAGCTCAGTAAGATGGAGTGTCGCGTGCAAGAACCAGATTCCAAGATGAAAGGTCAAGGTCAAACTTTGAGGTCAAATGTAAAAAATGAGTTGATTTACGTGCAGCTAATTTTCGTACTTCTCAGAATGTTCAAATTATTCCGATCCGTACAAAAAATGGGTGCCAGGGGGCATGGCTTATTTTCCTTATATGTGACCCGTCGCGCTAAAAGGGACCTTATCGGATTTGTGAAAAGTATCGACCCTAGTCCGTCTGCGCAGTCCGCGCAGCCTGACTAGGGTCGAAACTTTTCACGTTTAAGTATTTTCTGAATCTAGAATGTTTTCTCTACCTTACAATATTTTCGTTTTCCAAATACGACATCGGATGGACTTCTGCTTGGTCTGGTATATTTCTCGGAATTTGGTTTTATGGACTTAGCATAAGGTCCCTTTTAGCGTGACGGGTCACATATGTATACTCAAATTAATCCATTCTGGTATCTCGTTATAAATACATAGACATGTAATATTTTGTGAACAATAAACTGTCTCACCATGATCCCCATCATTCCAACTTATTTTGTCCCCACTTTTACAACGCCATTGTAATGACAGCTGTAGACATAGGTATGGTCTTCTTTCTTCAAAATGAGCGGGCTCGACATGTTGCCCTTCGGCATCTAGTTTTGAAGTATGTTTTCTCCACTTCAAAATATCATTGATGACAGGTAGTGGATGGCTGATTGTACAAAATTGTCTGGAACCTATGGTCTGGACTTAACCCTTTGTCAAATGACAAAATTTCAGAGTGGTCCAATTAAAAGCTGCTGCAGGCGACAAATAGATGTTAATAAAGAAATAATTTGTGTACAATATTGTACAGAAACCATGGAGGCAAAAGGAGAAAATGCTGATTTTCAGCATTTTCTTCTTTTGTCTCAATGTTTTCTGAAGGTTTTTCTTTAGGGATGTCAAAGCCAGGCCTTGTTTGGGAAAGGGTTAATCAATCAATGGTCATTACAAAACATAATTATTTGCTGAGATATGGAGAATTGGCTCCTATGACATTGAGAACAACGTGAAACTACGGATTAGCTTGGACATAATTATGTAATGTCTGATATCTATGTTGTTCTTCTTTAGTGTGTTCATTGCGATCAAAACAACTCAAATACTGAGCAGCATGACTTCTAATCAAATATGCATGCACTCTGGTACAGATTGATTTACAGTGTTTGACGCCCATCAAGGAACATGCATAAGAAAACAATGTGGAAAATGAAGAATTTACTTGTGGTTATGTGCACCAGTGGGCAATTCAGCTGAAAATTTTTGCGAGATTTACAGTTGTTGAAGCTAACTTAGTAAAGGGTTACAATAGTATCATGAATCTAGTAATGTAACTCCTGCATGCAACTGACATTTCTAGATAACAAAAAAACATTAATTCTCCTCATGCAAACATCTGCTCCTTTGTAAATATAGTCGCTATTCATCTAAAACCGCATAACTACAGCTTAAAACAAGCTGCAGATATGAGGTTTTTGTTAAAAAGTGACGATATGCAACATAAACATATGACACAGTTTTGCACAAGAGGATGTAGAAGATAGGTTTCAAGGCTAACCGCTTTCCATACTGCTTTTTGAAAATGATAGAATTTCAGAGCAAAAACGGTGTAGCCAACAAGGTTTTCATGCCCCTGTATCAAAAGGTTGGGGGCATATTGTTTTACCGTTGTCTGTCTGTATGTCCGTCCGTCTGTCAGTCCAAAACTTAAAGTTAAAACATGACGTTGTATAGAACTAAACGTTGGTCTTTTCAGGGGCATTGGTGTTTCACAAACCCTTTCTGTTTATAATTAGAATAGAAAGTCAATGAAGTCAAAAATTGAAAAGAAAGCAGAAATGCTTGCAATATCCTCTTCTTTGCTGTAAGATATTTTTGAAACCTTTTCTGTTAAGAAGAGCTAAAGCAATGATTCTTTGTGAAAGATTTGATGGAGAAGAAAAATGGGGCATTGTTTTAGGAGATGTACATATAATATAGATCAACGGAAATTTTCTCATAAAGAATGAGCTGTTTGCTAAAAAATGTTTCAATTAGTATTTTGGCAGGAATAATTCTTACTTTTAAGAATATAGACCATAATTATAGAGTATTTTGGTCTCTTTTCAGCAACTGAAGTCAGCAGAAAGATATTTGAAGAAATTGGAGTTCCATTTGTCTAAGGTATTGTGGGTTGCATCATTTTCAAGAATTAATCTTAGTTTAAGAAAGTCCAACCCTAATGATATTTACAGGGGTAAAAGTTTTCAGGCATATGCCTGAAGTTCAGGTTTTTGAGTATTCCAGAATGTCCCATTTTCTCGATTTTTAATATATAAATACAGACTTTCCCAGGTTTTCAGGTTTTTCAAAATTTTCAACTTTTACCCCTGTATTTATGCTATGTATGAATACCGTAATTTATACTATGTCGGAAACACTAGTAAACACTTCCACTGCCGATTGTTTAAGATTTTGCCCACATAGGTTGTATTATGTAGCAAATGATAATGATGTCGCATGAAAATTTTTTCATGGGTCCTTTGAATTTGCAATGTGACTTCATCATGGATTCGTGGTATATTTCTGACAGTACTACCACAATATCCAATCTGAGCTTAGAGCTGCTCTGAGACACGTTGCAAATCCATTGGTGACAGAAAAATTACTTTTGTCAAATGTCAGAAAGGATATTGGCCCAGCCAGTGTTTGAACTCACAACCAAAACCCATGCTCTAGAAGTGCCATTTATTGTTTTAGAATAGTTCTCGAACTTTTTGCAGGGGAACTGTCTGAAAAACCAATGTATTCACAAAATTGCAGTGCAGAAAAATACTTACTGAATGCTTACTGAAGGTTCCAAGAATAAAATAATTTGTAGTCAATCTGTTTTCATCTAACATTTTACCTACTGATTATAATTATGCAGAATAATGGAATTATAGGTAATGTTGTAAAAGATGATTTAGTCAAAGTATAACTCTATGTTTGCATCATTTCAGCTGGATGAGCTACATGAATTCTATATGGTACAGCAACAGCTTAGAGAAGGTAAATTGTCGCTTTTCAACAAAAACCTTGTAACTGCAGCTTAAAACAAGCTGCAGTTATGAGATTTTCGTTGAAAAACAGCAAAATTGTTGTAAAATTATTCTTGTAGACAACACCTGCTGTTATAACATGATAAAGCAAGCATTTATACCTGGAATCCTACATTGATTGGTGATAGCATGTAAAAAAAATTGTGCAAGGTGCATCGTTATTTGTTTTAACCCTTTCCCAAACGGCAAGATTTTAGGTTAATCCACTTCAAAAACTGCCACAAATGACAAATGGATGTTATTAAAGATAGGATTTGTGTAAAATATGGCACAGAAAATATTGAGACAAAAGGAGAAACTGCTGGTTATCAGCAGTTTCTTCTTTTGTTTCAATGTTTTCCCAAGCCTTTTCTATTAGGGACGTCAAAACCAGGTCTTGTTTGGGAAAGGGTTTTTTAATGATAGCATGTAAAAGAAATTGTGCAAGGTGCATCTTTATCTGTTTTAAGTGCTATCAAAAGATTTTACACAACAACTGATGCTATTGATTTAAAACTTTGAATATATGTGTGTGGTACGGTGGTACCATAATGCAGGGCAAACAAAGTGCAATTTAAATGTGATAATCTAGATGTCTTATGTCAAAGAATAAGCAATTAATGGTCTAGCACAATCTTACATCTCTTGTCTAAGGTCAACTATTGAAAGTTATGTTCCATTGTGAATCTAGTATCAATCTGTAACTATCATGTGTGATTAATATAATTCAATGTAAAGGAAAAAATAATGTTTCCTATATTTAAGGTGTTCGGACCATGCACAAGGCATATGTAACATCCCCTGGTAGTCAGAGAAACACCCTTTCTAATGTTAAATATGGCTATAAAGAGTGTACACATATCCCTGATATCTCTTGTTTAACAATACATGTAATTCTATATTTAAGGTGTACGGACCATGCATAAGGCATATGTAACATCCCCTGGTAGTCAGAGAAACACCCTGTCTAATGTTAAATATGGCTATAAAGAGTGTACACATATCCCTGATATCTCTTGTTTAACGATAATTCTATATTTTAGGTGTACGGACCATGCATAAGGCGTATGTAACATCCCCTGGTAGTCAGAGAAACACCCTGTCTAATGTTAAATATGGCTATAAAGAGTGTACACATATCCCTGATATCTCTTGTTTAACGATAATTCTATATTTTAGGTGTACGGACGATGCATAAGGCGTATGTAACATCCCCTGGTAGTCAGAGAAACACCCTGTCTAATGTTAAATATGGCTATAAAGAGTGTACACAAACTATGTGTAATATTGAGGCACAGTTAGAGGCAATGATGGGAACATTCAACTGTAAATTAAAAGGTAAGAAAAAACCCTGAACAATGTACAACTTTAAATTTAAAGTACTATAGAGACTGAAATGGCATTTGTTTCTAAGGTCTGTGCAACCTTTTCACAATCAGCTATTGGGATCGGCTATTAAAGAAATTAAGAAATCAGACTGCATGTAGATTGAGGATGGATTTGTCTATGCTGCATGCCCTTGGTTGATTATATTATGAAGAAATGCTAGCTACTCAACTCCTCATTACAGTTATAGATGGATTTAGTTCAAATTACTTGCCACAATGTACCCTTAATCTAATAAGAACTCATATTTTAACGATTCAATAGATGGTTGGTGTTATTGCAAAACTTTGTATCTCCAGCTAAATTTAAGCTCAGGAGTTATGAGGTTTTGCAATAACACCAACAATATTTTACTTGTAGGTATTGCTGGGTTTGCGAGACTGTGTCCAGGTGATGTGTTTGAGGTCACCACCAGACACGGTACCCAGAAATGGAAAACTAAAGGGCGTATAGAGAAAACAGGGAACCAGAAATGGGATATCCCAGAATACAACTTTAAAGCTGTTGTCGGAGATATTATTAATATTAAGGTAATTTCATGAACCTGATGAATGAAATTTACGTTTATATTAATGTATTTTATTTATTTGTTTTCTTTCATGCAAACAACTTTCTTTAAACTTCTTCATATTGAAGGCTATTTGCAGACTTTTAATAGAATAATTTAAATGGAAAAAATGGAAACATGAAAAAGTTAATCATTCTAAAAGCCAGTTGGCTGTTAACATGATGCCTGACTTTTAAGTTGTTGAATTCTCGAAAACAAATATAATTATGAAACCTATATGTTGGTAGAAAAAAATTTGAATAAAAGTTAAATCCTTCCCAAACAGAAAATTTTTGGACTGTGCGAAAATGAAAGCTGTTGCAGAAGACAAAATGATCTGTGTTAAACGTAAAAATTGTGTATGTTATTGTATAGAAAATTTTGAGACAAAGAGGAGAAAATGCTGATCATTAGCATAATTTTGTTTTTTTGCTGCAATATTTTACAAGCCTTTTCTAGTAGGGATGTGAAAACAAGGTCTTGTTTTGGAATAGGTAAAATATCGTTGCTTTTCATCAAATAAACAAGCTGCAGTTACAAGGTTTTCATTGAAAAATATCGATATTGCACTGGATTTTCAGGGTGTTGAGGTTCGAGCATTCAAGTCAATCTTACTGGGCCAGAAGAGTTGTGAGACAAAGGACTTATTTTCTGCCAACCCACAACTGATGACTGTATCAATAAATGTTAATGGTTCCTTAAAACTCAGCATGGTCATCACATGGAAGTAAGTTGACATTCTTTTATCTATTTTACATCTAAATTCAGAATCATGGTTAAACATACAATAAACCACTGTAAAACATGGTCTATTTCTTAACAACCCACAACTGATAACAGTGTTGATTAATGAAGGTCAAAGTCAACCAGCAAGAACATGCATTGGTATTTGTGTTTCATGAATACATGTTGTCATACATTTAAAAGGAAATTACTATATTTTAATTAAAATAATTTCCTCATTTTATGATATCTCCCGTTTCAGTCCACTAGATGGCGTAGATGAGACTATGAACCTAGTTGACACACCACGACAACCCGGGACACCTCGTAGACGGCCTGTATCTGTCATAGCTATTAATGGGGGGAAACTTGTAAGTCAACGGCTATTTTCACTTTTTATGCTCCCCGAAGGGAGAGCATATAGTCGCCGCTTCGTCTGTCCGTCCGTCCGTCCGTCCGTCCTGTCCGTCCGTCATTCCGTCCGTCCGTCCGTCCGTCCGTCCGTCCGTCCGTCCGTCCGTCCGTCCGTCCGTCCGAAGCAATATCTCCATAACCCTTGGGCCAAATCAAATGAAACTTACCATGTGAACTCCCTGTGACAAAATGCCGATGTACTTTTCCCCGTTTTTGGATTTGAGGCCTTGTCATGGGAAAAGGGGACTTATGGTGAAATATAGTTTTTCTCTAATTTCTCCTAGTCTAATGGTCAGAATTTGATGAAATTTCATATTTGAGTAGCAAATCAGATGCCCTTGACAATAAAGTGCTCTCCATGGCATACATTTATTGTGACAATGCCTTATTCGGGGAGCATTGTCCGTCTCTGACGGCCCTTGTTTCTGTGTGAAAAGAATAGTTTCTCAGTAATTGGTGATGTAAGTAACACCATGTTCCCACTGCACATAACATTAACTTGATGGCCTTTCTTCCCCAATCAAATCTAACCCATTGACTTCTTGATTTCTACTTCGGATTGGAAGCCGTGAACAAGCAGATGAAGTTCCATCACCCGAGGACTCCCGATCTCTCATTAACACATGCTAACTTAAAGCTTGATTTGTATTAGATCACTTAATCTGGCTTAAGTTTATCTGATTGGCAGTGGGAATATAGCATTAGTATGCCATCTTGCAAAAAAGAAAGAAAAATTATATTAAATGACTTGGTTGTAATACTATGGATGGGAATACACTTTTCAAGAGAATTTTCTGATTCCTCACTTTGTTTCTCTTGATGTCTAAAATTTAAGACATCAATTTTCACAATGCTGTGGTATTGAATTAAGCCATAACCAGACTGCAAAATATTAGACTGTTCTAATTTGAAAGAAGATGTTGAAGAGTACAATTTCAAGTGAAGAAATTTTTTAACTTTTTGGGTCTTTATTTTGTAGAAAACATTGTGGGAAATGTTTTCAAATGCCTCAATATTGAAGGCTGTCAAAAAGTTGTCAGTGTGTGGTAATGGATTAAGGGTTTTGTACAATATTTTCAGGGAGACCAGGACCAATACGAGTTTGAGCGGAGACACTCCAACCCCCCATCCATGCAACAGCCTCGTGACGAGAACTTCATTTTACGAACAACCACATCATCCACGCCTCATATAAACAATATATCCGCATACCACGGACTTGACAGCCCGCACGTGGGCTCGCGCGTCGGCGCAGATCACCTCCCGGAGGCTTATCATCATGCACAGTTTGGACCATTATATTCACAATCTGTCGGTAATATTCCGGGCGGATTTAGTTCAACGCCAGCGTTGTATCGAGATACAGACTCGCACATACAAAACCCTGCCAATCAAAATAGTGTTAATTCTAGTTCATTACCCCCGGTTATGAGTCACTTACATTTTCCGAGTGTTTCTCAGCGTGGTCTGAATGGATCACGTGATACGGATAGTGCTGTTTTGAACATTGAGGATGTGGTTCACAATTTAAGTTCTGCCCTTGAGGATTATCATGGACAATATACAGAGTTGAATAAATTAGAGGAGCTCGTAAAACTTGCACACAAACTTTTGAGGGTAAGGATACCTTTATTGTTGTGAGATTTATATTTAACCCTTTCCCAAACAGCAAATTTTAGGGTGATCCTCTTCAAAAACTGCCACTGATGATAAAAGGGAAGTTATTAAAGATAGAATTTGTGTAAAATATGGCACAGAAAATATTGAGACAAAAGGAGAAACTGCTGGTTATCAGCAGTTTCTTCTTTTGTCTCAATGTTTTCCCAAGCCACATCTACTAGGGACATCAAAACCAGGTCTTGTTTGGGAAACGGTTAAACAATCAACTAAGGAAAGCAGTATGTTATCCCTTTTCATAAAAAACCTCCTTAATGCTATTTATTTTCAAATACGGATCTGTCAGAAATTCTCAGGGCAAACCGATTGAGATGGTTTAGCCATGTGGAACGAAGTAACGGATGGGTGTCAAAAGTTCGATCCATGCAAGTACAAGAACACAAAGGACGCGGGAGACCAAAACTGACATGGGAAGAGGTGGTGAAGAGAGACCGCGAGGCAGTAGGATTGACGAATGTTAACCCCTTCGACCGACAAATTTGGAGAGGTAGACTCAGATTGCGACTGGGCAGCCAGGCCCCACCCTCTGTAGAGGACTAATCAACGGCCTGGATAATCAAAACAGGATAGTGAGTGAGTGAGTGACGGTGTGGATGTTATTTCAATGCCATTGAGCTATGTTAATATGCACAGCTCTTTGAGAAAACAATGGAACTTGAAAATAATGTAAAGCACAAATAATAAATTGCTTTCCTATTTCAAAGTCAGTGCATTACATTTGGACTGCTCTTCATGTACTTAATGTTTAAATTCAGGATTCTTTTACTAGCTTCTATATACCAGTTTTACTTCTCTTTCACAGAAACAGTTCAGGAATAGTTCCAGGTCTTCCAGTATAAGTGTATCTATCGAGGACGCACTTGAGGCGTTTGATTTTCTCGACACGGAGGAGTCTGTCGACGATCCACAGTCTCCCCCTGTAAAGTAAGTCCTGCTTTTGTCACAATGTTTTCATTGATTAATGATAAAGCAAGTAGTTTATATGTATATTTTTAGTGGACGATTTTTATTATACAATCTAAGTAATTCTAAGAAATTTTTTAACAAGTTTTCATGTAATTTTATGTCATAGTGTAAAATAATTTTGTTTGTCTGCTAAGAAACCTAAAAGTATGTAGGTTATATTGTATGTAGATCAAAATATGTACCTTGTTTTCATACCTTTTTAAAAACAAAAGATATGAATTATTCCTTTCACCCAAAAATGCTACTTATTGGATTCATTTTGTAATGTACATGGGCGGATCCAGAGGGGGGGTCAGGGGGTCATGACCCCCCCTGGAATTTGGCGAAAAAAGGGGTTATCAAAAAGATTACTGGTTATGTCCCAAATAAGCTGCGTCCCTGTGTGCCACGATAAACCGTTGTTATATTTAGTCCTTCATGATATGACCCTTATCTTCAAGAACGGATCCAGAGGAGGGAGTCAGGGGGTCCTGACCCCCCCTGGAATTTGGCGAAAAGGGGTTAAAGATCGGATGACCCCCCTGGGAAAAATTCCTGGATCCGCGCTTGATGTACAGTATTTCCCAAGATTCCAATATATTTATATGTATACCCCAATCTCCCTGCTTCTCCCTTGTATATAACCATAGCAACCTTCCCCACTATTCCCGCAGCAACACCAAGTCAACATTTGACGATATGTTATGCAGCCCTGAATCCACTGCCAAGACTGCAGACTCGGGGATTGAGAGCCTGGCACAACGACTGAGCGAGGACACACAACTAGGGTCCAGCATGGGCTCGAGCCCGCTACCCCCGTCACTCGGTAATGAAGAGGTGGACCAATGTTTGATGTATCATCTTACATACTGTGAGAGATTACTCGAGGTTAGATTTCACTGCTTTTTATGCTCCTTGAAGGGAGAGTTTGTTTGTTGGATTTTTTTGCAGTTTTCAACTGCTATGGTCATATTGCATTGGCTGGAGCACCTAACCATAGATTCCTGTTGTTTCTCACTACCACAACAACCTAATCCAGCCTCCAGTTGCTCGCCCACATAGATAACCGATACTAAACCATTGCTGGGTGACAGAAAGGGTATTTGCCGCTGCCGGGTATCAAACCCTGGACCTCTCAAGTGAAGGGAGAGCTTGTAGCTTCTGTCTTTTCTTTCCATCAGCACAGCTACAGATAAGAGGGGGTGATAGCTTTTCAAAATGCAATATTTCATTTATTGTACATCGAACCATATGTTGTGGATACTTATTTGAATCATCTCTTTGATAAGATTCACATGAGTTCCCATAACACAGGGTTTGGATTTGAAATATTTTGTCTGCAAATCTAGAATGCTGTTATACGCCCCTTATCTGTAGTCCTGTATCACTACTGTGTTTTTGTGCTCCCTGAAGGGTGAGCATACAGCAGAGCTATAGATAAGTGGGGGTAAAGGAATTCTAAATTTGTTATTTCAAATCCAAACCCTATGTTTTGGGTACTCATTCGAAAATGAAGTATTGCATTTTGAAAAGCCTTCACTGCCTCGTATCGGTAGCTCTGACATAGCTGCTGATTTGTCTGTCCATCTGTCTGTCTGTCCTGAGGAAGCATTTTTTCCACATCTGCTTTGACAAATTTGATGTTTCTTTATAATATTGTGTCCAGTGTCCTCACACTCACATTCCTTTACCCATTCCCAAACAACAATTTTTCAAAACAATATGAAATAAATTTGAAAACAATATGGCTGCTAGCAGTAAAAAAATAATCATGTAGTAAAAGAAAGTGTTTCCATTTATGTTGAAAAAGGCAATTCGCCGAAATATTGAGTTGCGAGTGATTTTATAGTGAATAATTTTTCAAAATTTCCATTTTAAAAGCTACTGCAGATGACAAATGGACCTTGTTTCAGATAGAATTTGTGTATAATATAACACAGAAAATATTGAGACAAAAGGAGAAACTGCTGGTTATCAGCAGTTTCTCCTTTTGTTTCAATGTTTTCCCAAGCCTTTGCCATTAGGGACGTCAAAACAAGGTCTTGTTTGGGAAAGGGTTAGATTTCTATTTCTATGAAATTTCACTAACTCATCTAATTTTTGAAGAATTTCCTTAATTTGTATAGATATTTAATAGAAAAAAAATTATATTAGTGAACTTGTTTGTTATAATTTTGACTAATCCTTATTTCAGAATCTTGGTGCATTTGGACCACTGAAGTGCCGGGAGATCTACGCCCTTGATAAACTACAAAAACAGTCTACAATTATAGAAAGTCTACTCAAACTCGCAAAATCTGGCTCACAAGTTGATCTACATTCTGGTAAGGCATAATTAGTAAACTTTCTTTGCAGGCTCATAGTGGAACAAAGCAGCATCTAACAAAATTATGTTGCTTTTCTTAACCCTTGTCCTGCTGACTTTAAGTTGAATTAAATGGAGTTTTACGTCCCACTCAACAGCTAAGGTCATATGGAGACGGGACCTCGGGATAAAGTCTCATCCGAAAGACTGAAGAGGCGGGGGATCATACCTGTCAACTCTCACGAAAAAATCGTGACTAACACGAATTCAAGTGCAGGAGTTCATCACACGCACGAATGGTCTAAAATTGCTAAAAATCACGATTTTCCAGCGATCTCACGCTTATAATTTTCGTCTGCCATTATTGTTTATAATTGTGAAATTGCACCCTTACTCGCTCAATTAGCGATTATCTTGTATATTGTCATCACCTTCCTTGATTGACAATCAAAACGCGCCGATGCATTAACTTGACGATCTCGGAGACCGACTTATTACAAATGAGGTAAGTGTAAGGCGTGGCTAATGTCGACAAGTCAACCAATCAAAATGCGCGATATGTTATCGAGGGAGCAGTTTTCCGATAATCTGTCGATGACAATTAGTGCTTGCCCAGTCAGTTGTAAGTCGCGTGCGATTTAGGCCAGAAGTTGTCTTTTGGAAGAAGAAGAGCTAGTCTGGTTCCCGCCTCTGATACAATTTGCCAATCACCGGTTCCAAATCAAATGCAGGCATTATTTTGGGAAAGGGTTTACAAAAACACTCCTTTACTGATGACGGCTATGTGCTTATCATAATTATGTCAAGGTTGTTTTTTTTTTAGCTCACCTGAGCACAAAGTGCTCAAGGTGAGCTATTGTGGTCGCTTTTTGTCCGTCGTCCGTCCGTCTGTCCGTCCGTCCGTCCATCTGTCCGTCCGTCCGTCCGTTCACAATTTCTTTCAACATCTTCTCCTCCTAAACCATTGGACCAATTTTAACCAAACTTGGCAGGAATGTTCCTTGTGTGACACTTTCCAAAACTTGTTCGTGAATTTTTGATTTGTCAAAAAATGTGGGCGTGGCAGGGAGAAAGGGGTTTATCAGACTAGAAATCATAAGAAAATTCTTTAAAAATCAACCGTTGGGCCCAATTGAACCAAACTCGACAGGTTCTTTAAAAATCAACCATTGGGCCAATTTGAACCATACTTTGCAGGAATGTGCCTTGAGTCATTCTTTTCAAAATTTGTTCACAAATTTTTTCATTTGTCAAAAATTGTGGCCGTGGCAGGGAAAAAGGGGCTTATCAGACTAAGAGAAATCATAAGAAAATTCTTTAAAAATCAACCATTAGGCCAATTTGAATCATACTTGGCAGGAATGTGCCTTTAGTCATTCTTTTCAAAATTTGTTCACAAATGTTACATTTGAAAAAAAATATGGCCGTGGCAGGGAGAAAGGGGCTTATAAGACTTAGAGAAATCATAAGAAAATTCTTTAAAAATCAACCATTGGGCCAATTCGAACCAGACCTTGCAGGAATGTGCCTTGAGTCATTCTTTTCAAAATTTGTCCACAAATCTTTTCATTTGTAAAAAATTGTGGCCTTGGCAGGGAGAAAGGGGCTTATCAGACTTGGAGAAATCATAAGAAAATTCTTTAAAAATCAACCAATGGGTCAATTTTAAGCAGACTTTGCAGGAATGTTCTTTGAGTCTCTCTTTTCAAAATTTGTTCACAGTTTTTATACGCCGCCGGAGGCGGACGTATATTGGCGTCATCTTCTCCGTCTGTCCGTCCGTCCGTCCATCCGTCCATCCGTCCATCCGTCCGTCCGTCCGTACGTACGTCCACTTTTCTTGTCAACGCAACTCCTCCTAAGTTTCTGGCTGGATCTTCTTGAAACTTGGTCAATGTTATCACCTCAATTGGTAGATGTGCATGAAGGAAGGATTTTATGGTTCGTTGATTTTTGCCTGAGTTATGCCCCTTAAAAACTTAGTCTCTGGGGCTTATTGAAATTGCAGCCTTGTCAACGCAACTCCTCCTAAGTTTCTGGCTGGATCTTCTTGAAACTTGGTCAATGTTATCACCTCAATTGGTAGATGTGCATGAAGGAAGGATTTTATGGTTCGTCGATTTTTGCCTGAGTTACGCCCCTTAAAAACTTAGTCTCTGGGGCTTATTGAAATTGCAGGCTTGTCAACGCAACTCCTCCTAAGTTTCTGGCTGGATCTTCTTGAAACTTGGTCAATGTTATCACCTCAATTGGTAGATGTGCATGAAGGAAGGATTTTATGGTTCGTCGATTTTTGCCTGAGTTACGCCCCTTAAAAACTTAGTCTCTGGGGCTTATTGAAATTGCAGGCTTGTCAACGCAACTCCTCCTAAGTTTCTGGCTGGATCTTCTTGAAACTTGGTCAATGTTATCACCTCAATTGGTAGATGTGCATGAAGGAAGGATTTTATGGTTCGTCGATTTTTGCCTGAGTTACGCCCCTTAAAAACTTAGTCTCTGGGGCTTATTGAAATTGCAGGCTTGTCAACACAACTCCTCCTAAGTTTCTGACTGGATCTTAATGAAACTTGGTCAATGTTATCACCTCAATTGGTAGATGTGCATGAAGGAAGGATTTTATGGTTCGTTGATTTTTGCCTGAGTTATGCCCCTTAAAAACTTAGTCTCTGGGGCTTATTGAAATTGCAGCCTTGTCAACACAACTCCTCCTAAGTTTCTGGCTGGATCTTAATGAAACTTGGTGGATGTTATCACCTCAATTGGTAGATGTGCATGAAGGAAGGATTTCATGGTTCATTGATTTTTGCCAGAATTATGCCCCCTTCAATCTTAGTCTCTGGGGCTTAATGATATTTCAGCCTCGTGAATGCAATTCCTTCCAGGTTTTTCACTGGATATTTATAAAAACCTTTTTGTGAACACAATTTTTTAAAGGTTTTTCAGTGAATATTTATAAATCCTTGTCAATGTCATTTTTTTGTCTCAAGTTTTATAAGTGGCGGCGTATATTGTGACGATGGCACTCTTGTTTTCATTGGTCAAAAAATGTGGGCATGGCAGGGAGAAAGGGGTTTATTAGACTTAGAGAAATCATAAGAAAATTCTTTAAAAATCAACCATTGGGCCAATTTGAACCATACTTTGCAGGAATGTGCCTTGAGTCATTCTTTTCAAAATTTGTTCACAAATTTTTTCATTTGTCAAAAATTGTGGCCTTGGCAGGGAAAAAGGGGCTTATCAGACTTAGAGAAATCATAAGAAAATTCTTTAAAAATCAACCATTGGGCCAATTTGAATCATACTTGGCAGGAATGTGCCTTTAGTCATTCTTTTCAAAATTTGTTTACAAATTTTACATTTGAAAAAAATATGGCCGTGGCAGGGAGAAAGGGGCTTATTAGACTTAGAGAAATCATAAGAAAATTCTTTAAAAATCAACCATTGGGCCAATTCGAACCAGACCTTGCAGGAATGTGCCTTGAGTCATTCTTTTCAAAATTTGTCCACAAATCTTTTCATTTGTAAAAAATTGTGGCCTTGGCAGGGAGAAAGGGGCTTATCAGACTTGGAAAAATCATAAGAAAATTCTTTAAAAATCAACCAATGGGTCAATTTTAAGCAGACTTTGCAGGAATGTTCTTTGAGTCTCTCTTTTCAAAATTTGTTCACAGTTTTTTTCATTGGTCAAAAAATGTGGGCATGGCAGGGAGAAAGGGGTTTATTAGACTTAGAGAAATCATAAGAAAATTCTTTAAAAATCAACCATTGGGCCAATTTTCTATTTCCCTTATCTGTTGCTCTCAGGCTGGCCCCATGTTTATCTTATGTAAACAAATAAGGGATTAGCTTTAGCTTATCAGATGGTAATCTTTCACTATATTCTATCAATCACAGACAAAATCTTATTAATTGAGCCTATCACAAATGATCAATTTCTAACAGATCAGTATGCTTTGAAAATTAGCTTTATGTTGTATATTGCGAAATCATGAAATGATTGTTGAAAATGAACTAACTCAACAATTGTGCTAATTCATACCCAACCTTACAGGATTGATTGGAACAAAATTATTACTTAATTGTTTCCAAACAGAAAGTCCTTATAAGTTTCATGCCTTTGAATTTGACAAAATTGCCATTATCACTCTTGTCATCTTGATTCAGGTGAGCGATTTAGGACCATCATGGTCCTCTTGTTTTTATTATGCTCCCCGAAGGGAGAGCATATAGTCGCCGCTTCGTCTGTCTGTCCGTCCGTCCGTCCGTCCGTCCGTCCGTCCGTCATTCCGTCCGTCCGTCCGTCCATCCGTCCGTCCGTCCGTCCGTCCGTCCGTCCGAAGCGATTTCTCTATAACCCATGGGCCAAATCAAATGAAACTTACCATGTGAACTCCCTATGACATAATGCCGATGTACTTTTCCCAGTTTTTGGATTTGAGGCCTCGTCATGGGAAAAGGGGACTTAAGGTCAAATACACTTTTTCTCTAATTTCTCATAGTCTAATGGTCAGAATTTGATGACATTTCATATTTGAGTAGCAAATCAGATGCCCTTGACAATAAACTACTTGAAATTTGCGTATAAAAAGTATGTCATGGAAAAAGGGGGCTTATTGTTTGTTAGCTTAATCTTAGCTCTGTATGGCATACATTTATTGTGACAAAGCCTTATTCGGGGAGCATTGTTCGTCTCTGACGGCTCTTGTTATTATTATTTTATTTTATTTTATTCCATACTGCAAATTTTCAAAGGAAAAATGCTTATTTTGAGCATTTTGCTTTTATCAATTTTCGATATTCAAGGGTCTATCACATTAACCCTTTCCAAACAAGACCTGGTTTCGACGTCCCTAATAGAAAAGGCTTGGGAAACATTGAAACAAAAGAAGAAACTGCTGATGACCAGACCAGCGGTTTCTCCTTTTGTCTCAATATTTTCTATGCCATATTTTACACAAACTCTATCTTTTATAACATCTATTTTGTCGTTTGTGGCAGTTTTTTTTTTTTTTTTTTTTTTTTTTTTTTTTTTTTTTTTTTTTGAATTAGATCACCCTGAATTATTGCCGTTTGGGAAAGGGTTAAAAATGGGGGTGGGTGGAAAAGCCCAAAAGCTATAGAAGTATTGTTCTTAGGTGTTAACCCAATTATATAGAGAGGTCATAGATACCTATTTAGTGGCAAATTGTATCATATGCATAATAGTGTTAGCCGAGGTAAATTTTCCTTACATGGACCAATTTTGAGTTGATCCAGTGGAATTTGAATGCCTCTGCAGAAAATAAAATTGAAATAAACCAAGTTGGTAATTTTGAATGGCTCAGATGTTAAGAGAGAAGGTGAAAATGCTGAATACCAGCATTTCATCCCTTTTCCTTCATAATTTGACTTTTCTCTGGTATTGACATTAAAACCAGCCTATGTTAACCACTGGTTCCCGCTACATTGAAATAATCTGTCTTTAAAGAACATGGAAAGTTTAAAGAAAAGGCAAATCACTTGCCATTTCTATTTCTCTTTCCAGTTTCTTAATTATACAGCTTACAGATATCATAATTGGCAATAGGTCCTTTTCAAAGTGTTATGGATAATCAATATAGTATTATTGTATGGATAATATTTGTTTCACGCAGATGACATTGTGTATGTTTTTGTATTTGTAATACTGTTTGTTTTATGGTAACAATCCTTTGACTGGATTCTTAAACCAATAAAGAATTTGATTTGATTTGATTTGATTTGATACACTACGTAGTATTTTTTCTACTACGTAGTGTATCAGAGGCGGGAACCAGACTCTTCTGGAAGAGCTGTACCGGCCTAAATCGCACACGGCTGTAAACAAACTGCGACTATCAAGTTTATTTTTGTAATTCTACCATTTAATAAGATTTAATGGATGATGGTCAACTAGTTTAACAGCCTTCACTGAGAATATCAGATTGTTCGTGGCCACCGTTTCGATAAGATTCTTTACCTTCCAGAAAATCGGTATTTCGCACTCGAAGGTTGTTTCGCCCCATTATGTTTTGCGGTTTACCTTAAATTCAACTATATTGCACTTCTTATTGGTTTCTGATACGCAAAATAACCGCGATATGGTCGGCACAGGCATTATTTTGCATCATTTACCAGTCTTAAAGAAAAACAAAAATAAAAAAAAGGAAGGAACTTGGCAATTGCTAAACTGTGAACAGGCTACAGAAGATTTTTTTAAAGGATAACAGAAAGAGAGAAAGTTTCAACAAATTTGTTGGTAAGAATTGTTTGGAACAAAGGATGTCTTGTTTCTCACAATAATTATCCTTGATGAACTTTGCTATTTAACTACTCTACTTTTGTATAGAAATAAAATTACAAATATAAGACCTAGAGAACAAGCTACTGTTATTGTTTAAAGACTCAAGTTGAAGAAACACTGCAAAATAATCTCACTCCTAAAAGTTGAGGTAAAATCACTCCGCGCGGAAAATACCCGCGAAAACTCCTCATTTTAAGGTCATCGCGCGCAATCTCACTCTTTGAAATTTCCAAAAGTTGACAGGTATGCGGGGGATCGAACCAGAGACCCCTGTGTTAAAGGCCAGCGCGCTACCACTGCACTAACTCCACCATTGCTAACTTTAAGTGTTATTGAAAACGAGCAACTAATGTCGGAGAAATTTCAATAAGATTAGCTCAAGTCTTTACCACAATAATGGAGAGGAAAAGAGGAAGTGTAGGTTAAGATCAGACTGCACTTCTGTGTAGGCTGATCTTAGTCTATACTGCCTGCCTAAGCTTAGGTCACAACAGTAATACAGTCATGTATGTTGCGAACATCATGACAAGGGTTAAATAAAATGCTTTTTTAGCTCCACTGGCCGTCATATCTGTGATATGGCTCACTAGTGAGCCAGGTTACATAACCTAGACTGAACTTTTATGACAAAAATAATTCTTGAATATATTTTCCAACTTTCAGTGATGTCATCTCTGTGTGATAACAAGTCACTCCGTGAGTTCTGGGTTAAATGTACGGACCACAATAGTTTATATGTCAGTCCAGATAAACTTCTACTCAATCTTGAACAAAAGTTTGCTGCTGTGATATCGGAAAAACATCAAATGGATCCAGCAAAAGGTATTTATACTTTACTGTTGTGAAATATTGTGGTAAAAGGAGAAAATGTTCAGACCATAACAGATTGATCCAGGAATTTAACTTTTGTCTTGCTGACTTGAAATGAACATTAAATCCGAAATGAAAAAAAATGCCCGTGTTAAAGATTTCTTCATAGAAAGACGAAAATAAATTTCATGTAAAATCTTGTACCGTAACTATTCTAATAAACACCCCTATGCTAATAAACGCTTATATGCTTATAAACAAGCATCTGCAAATTTCTGATTGCGGATTGAACGTAAGTCATAAAGAAAGATCTAGATCCATGTTGGTCTCAAATGCCATAATAAACTTTGACTAAATCCTGACTTAAGGTAGTCTACCCCAAATGAGATTCCAGCGAGGTCAGAACTTTTCATGTGATGTTTAAATTTGTGACATACCCAAACCTAATCGGCAGACGTCTTAAACATTTGATGGGGGAACGTTCCACTGGGGAATGTTTACCTGAATATTTCTGAAGTTGCGTGAATCTTATCAGGGTAGGACTACCTTAAATATATTTTGTTCCCACATTTCAGTATGTCAACACATAATCACTAGAATTCTGGATATTCCGGACTACGAAGCAGAGCAAGGTCGACCATATTTTGTGATAACTTTACATCAGTTTATGCTGTATTTTAATGAAGAAGGGGGACTCAAACATGTGGAAGATGTCGCAGAAGAGTGTAAGTTGCACATTTGGATGAAATTTTGTTGACCGTTTCATAGGGTTCATAATTATTCAGTCAGATTGGAATCACTCATTCTGAGGTTGTATGCCATTGAATTGAATTTCACAAAATTATATTTTTAGCTCCTGTTTCGAAAGATCAGGAGCATATTGTTTTATTTGTGTCCATCTGTCTATCCATCTGTCTGTCTTGCAGAAATTCTACATTTTTTCGTCTTTTGGGGTAGAAAACATTGTGGGAAATGAAGAAGTTGCTTGTCTCGAGCAATTTCTTCATTTGCCACAATGTTTTCCAAAGCCTTTATCTTACAGGGCATCACAAAGCAATTTGCAATAATGTGTTAAAGATGTAATTGTTATTTATTTCATTTCACAGTGAAGCTGGTAGAGAAGTTGATGTCTGGCAACTCTGATATGGTGATCAAAGCTATTCTTACATTACGTGATTCCATCCCTACTGCACCTTGCCTTAAAGTCATCGGAATGCTGTTAGTCACGCTCGATAAGGAAGTGGAACAATGCACAAGTAAGTTACACTAACTTTACACTTGCCTTAAGGTACTCTGCACCCCTAATGAGATTCATGCGATGTCAGAATTATTCGGGAGAGGTTGAAAACATTTGTCGGTGGAACCTCCCACAGGCGAATGTTTACAACTGTGTCTGAATAGGTTCGGGTACATAACGACGCTGCTCTGAAAATCCGATGTTGTATGAATCTCTAAATTGCCACATTACGGATATTCTACCTGAAAGACATTGGAATGTTCTTAGTCATGCTCAATAAGGAAGTGAAACAATGTAAAGTAAATTATGGCAGTCTGTATGTTCATGAATTTATGTTTGATAGCTATTTTCATTGTGTCCAAAGAAGAAATTATTTTCGTATAGCCTAATACCTTTTATTTGCAAGGAAAATTTGATTAAGAACCAAAATCCCTTTTAGAACCAATGTCAAACAACTTTATGACTTGAAGTTGAAAGAATGTACTGCAATTTATGTCATGCACCACTAATCAAAAAGGCTGTTAAACCTATTCCCACACAATGTTGCTTTTGGACACCACACAATATAAAAGCTTTAGAAAACATTGTGGAAAATGAAGAAATTGCTTGTGACAAGCAATTTCTTCATTTTCCACAATTGATAAAGACCAAATGATGCCAAATTTCATTCACCTTGAATTTTCATCTGCAGAATTTTTGAATTTGGACAGGTCTAAAATTTTGCTGTCTGGTAATGGCTTAAAATGCAATGAACCATTTACTAAGTTTTCTTTAATTTAATGCTTTGCGATGGATTATCGGGAAATAACGGTAGATTATCATTTTGATAAAGTCACCGCCTATCCAGTGAAATTATCAAAAACTTGTGCCCCGCTTTTGTTCATTTCAACCTATCTGACATTATATAAGCCGGGCCAAATAAGTGACATCATCATAAGCGTTGCATAGCAGTCACGTGCAAAATGACGCACTTTAAGATAATCTGTCATAAAATATTTGCATTTTGTCTAATTTTTGCATTAAAGAAATAGAATAATCGTTTGTTTTTGTAGTAAGATCGATTGATATTTCATTTCGTGAACAAACAAAGCTACATTTTTACGGGTGGCGAAGCCACTCGTGAAAATAAAGCTTTTGTTGTTCACTCAATGAAATATATATCGATCTTACACTGAAACAAATGATTATCCTCTGTCTAATCTACTATCTTTCCAGTATCGTACCTGAGTCTGATACAGAAGAGGTGTGAGAACCGGGATCGTGCAATGGTTGTGTTTGTTGAGGGCCTAGAGGATCGAACTGCTGAGATCAGGGCAGGAGCGTGTGCTGCTCTTGCTATTCTAGAGGTATGTCTGACTGTCATGAACTTTTTCGCTGCTAAATCTTTCTGTTTTGCTTAAAGCATACTGAATGGACAGTCTGGTCAGATGACCCAGAACTTGAATGACCTAATTAAGTTGTGGTTTTGAAGTTGCCTATTAGCCACAATGGCACTCTTTCAAGATGTTACCAAAAAGCGACATTGGAAGAGGAAGAAAAAAAGAAGTTTTGTTTGCTTAGAAATCACCCTTATTGCTGGGATGGATCTAGAATTTCTGTGAGAGGGGTTCCATTATACAAATAAGGGGTTTCATTTGCCTATTATTACAAAATTTTGACTGAATTTTTTCATGAAAATGGAATAATCAAACTACAGAGGGGGGTTCAGTTTAAACCCTCGAACCCCCTCTGGATCCACCACTGTATTGGAGATCCTTTTCAAGAAAAGGTAGCACTATAAATAAAACTACATTTTTTTAATCCAATTCTCCACCATTTTGAACATGTTTTGATGTCATGTGACATTTCATTTTTGCAGGCCTCAGAAAGTATAGATCAGCTCGTATATTTATGGCAGTCTGACTCCTCTCAACTTGTACAAAATAAAGCCAAGGAAGCCTTACAGTCAATGGGTAGGTCTTTATTACATTTACATAACAGAAATTAACTAAATGAGACGGGATCTTGAAAACTACTTAACCCTTTCCCAAACGACAAAATTTTAGGGTGATCCAATTTGAAAGCTGCTGCAGACGACAAAGATGATGATAATAAAGACATGATTTGTGTAAAATATGGCACAGAAAATATTGAGACAAAAGGAGAAACTGCTGGTTATCAGCAGTTTCTTCTTTTGTTTCAATGTTTTCCAAAGCCTTTTCTATTAGAGTCATCAAAACCAGGTCTTGTTTGGGAAAGGGTTAACCAGTTACCGCACATTGATGCTTATTGACGCCTTCACAGAAATGCTTGAAAAATCAACAATGTTTTTTTTTACACATAAAATGTTAAGATTTTCAAGATTTCGCCAACTTGAAATTGCTGTCTGCAATAGTTCTCAGATTGGAACAGTCCAAAATAGTTTTGTCTGGTAATAGGTTAGATAGCAATTAGAGCCCAACATGGATCTAGATCAGCCTGCATATTCATGCAGTCTGATCCAGATCCATGTTGCTCTCTCATAGCTTTTTCATTCCTGGTAACAATGGTAAGGAATCACCATAGACCGTTATCACAGCATTAACCCTTTCCCAAACTTCAAATTTTCCATTTCAAAAGCTGCTGCAGACAACAAATGGACCTTATTCAAGATAGAATGTGTGTACAATATAGCACAGAAAACATTGAGGCAAAAGGAGAAACTGCTGGTTATCAGCAGTTTCTTCTTTTGTCTCCATGTTTTCCGAAGCCTCTTCTATTAGGGACGTCAAAACCAGGCCTTGTTTTGGAAAGGGTTAATTTGTCTGAATTCATTTTGTTCTGGTTATCATGTCTCAAATAAATACTCAAAAGAACACAATTCTGAGAGGTTAATGTTTTTCCTCGTATTGCCTTTTGGGTTGTTCATGTGATTCATTCAAGAAATCAAAACTGTACAGATGTAAACCTTTCTAAATACTGCCCTAATGATTGATTGCAAAGAATTTTTGGGTAAATTAAGTTTTAAATTATTATTTCAAACAGGCTACCAAAAGTTTAATGAAAACAGGTAAAGTTTACTGTGTGCATTGACAACATAAAACTGTTTGCGGTGAAAATGCTTGCTTTGGGTGTTTTACCCTACAATGACTTCACAATTTGTGTGTTGCATCACAAAAACTTATCCCTTTCCAAAATGGCAAAATTCTAGGATCATCCAATCTAAAAAGCTGTTGCAGACCAAAACATGATTGTTGATCAAATATTGAATTCGAATTATTTCTGTGCAATGGTATAGCATGGCAAATATTGAGGCAAGAGGTGAAAATGCCGATTTTCAGCATTTTCTTCTTTTGCTTCAATGTTTTCCCAAACCTTTTTATGCTCCCCGAAGGGAGAGCATATAGTCGCCGCTTTGTCTGTCCGTCCGTCCGAAGTGATTTCTCCATATCCCTTGGGCCAAACCAATTGAAACTTACCATGTGAACTCCCTATGACATAATGCCGATGTACTTTTCCCGGTTTTTGGATTTGAGGCCTCGTCGTGGGAAAAGGGGACTTAGGGTAAAATATAGTTTTTCTCTAATTTCTCCTAGGCTAATGGTCAGAATTTGATGAAATATCATATTTGAGTAGTAAATTAGATGCCCTTGACAATAAAGTGTGTGAAATTTGGTTATAAAAATTATGTCATGCAAATAGGGGTCTTAACATTTGCTAGCTTTATGGCATACATTTATTGTGACAATGCCTTATTCGGGGAGCATTGTCTGTCTCTGACGGCTCTTGTCTTACAGGGATGTCAAAAAGTTATTGTTTTGGAAAAAGGTTAAGTAAACACGAGTGTGCATTTTATGCCCACCCCCATTCCCCCTTTAAAGCTTTTAGTTCTTGCTTTGAACAGATATATGTTTATTTGTTAATCAATCAGCTGTGACCGTTGTTAAGTTGGTAGCACATACAACTCTCATTCATGAGGTCCAGGATTCAATCCCCAGCCACAGCGAACATCCTCTTGTAAATTTGTTTACAACTGATGGTTGGATAATCTTTAACCTAAATGGGCGAGCAGCTGGAGGCTTGGAAAGGATGGTGTAGTAGTACTGGTCAGAGGATGACCTCTTTTCTGTAGCTCAATCCATTTTAAAATGCATTAACAGCGCTGTTTGGGGGTATGATCACTTTCAGTGATATTCTAATTTTACACAAAATCCATACATATTTTCCATGTAAGAAGACCTATACTATGATACTTATACCATGATTAATATCATTCAAGGTAAAATATCAAAGTTGGGCTATTCTTTTTTACAAAAATTGCATATATGGATTGATAGCCCTCACCCTATTAATAGACACCAAAATTGTAGACTGGTCCAAATTATAAAGATTGCTAACAACAATTTCAGGGGAATGAAACTGCATTATTTGGTCTTCATGTGTTGAAAACATTTTTGGAAATTAAGAATTAGCTTGTCACAAGCAATTCCTTAATTTTCCACAAAGTTTTCTTAAATTTTTATCTTGTGGGGGTGTCTTAAAGCATCGCTATATGTGGGAATGATATTACAAGCAGTCTTTTCGTTAAGCCAATGTTTTCTATCCACAAAAGCTTAAGTCTTAAACTTTTCCGTCTAGTTAAGGGTTAAACTGATTTTACTGCATAAAATTGCTTAACTTTTTTAATTCCATTTCATAGGTGAAGACGGCAAAAAAGCATTTCAAGAAGCACAGTTATCAAGGCATGGTTTCCAAGGTGTTCAAGTTCATAAAGGAACGTTTATGTGACATTGAAGAAGCACAGTTATCAAGGCATGGTTTCCAAGGTGTCCAAGTTCATAAAGGAACTTTCTTGTGACATTAAAGAAGAACGATAAACAAAGCTCCATTTCCAAGGTGTTCAAACTTATATTCATGTGAACTTTTTTGTCTCTCAGTGACTTAGTGAACAGCAGAGAGAAAAAGAAACCTGTAGCTTGCATATAGCAGTAGGCTGGTAGTTTATTTCCATGCCCAGAGCATGCACAGATTAGACATTCTAATGGAGCAACCGCAACAAAATGTGTACAGTTGAGAACATCATGAAATTGACATTCTGAGTGGAATGGGAATGTTTTATGAGCGAATGAATGGATAAATGGAATGAGCATTTGGAATGATTTTGTGTATCTAAAAAATCGATAACACGCCCACGATAACCGTTCAACCAATCAAACGTGATCTTTAAATAGTAACAGCCCGATATTGGAAATTTACCAATATTATAGGTATGAAAATTTATCGATAAAACGCCCACGATAATATTTCGGCCAATGAAATGCCTTCTTTTTATAACAACCAATTAAACCAGTGAATGTTTATTGAGCGTTGTGAATGTTTTATGAGCTTTTTGAATGTTTTTGTGATCGGAATGAATAAACGCTGGAGTGGAATGATTTTGATCGCAATGGAATGTTATAAATGTCAATTTCATGATGTTCTCAACTGTATGAATATTTAGTGAAATATTTCATTTTTAAAGGCCATCACCCCTCTTATCTGTAGCTCTGCCAAGGCACTTAGATGGAATGCTTATGGAACTATATTTCCTGCCATATATAACTATAATTATGTTCAGCTGAGAGCAAAACAGATCAGTTCTTTTATTTCCTAGCCTTAATGCTGTCCCAGCTCATAAAGAAACTTAAATGTTTCAAAACAACTTGGTGAGAAATAAGTGTTCAAAAAAGTGTTCAACTGCTTGCATACATGTGTTTTTACTCTACAAATATGTATGTTAGGTGTCCATGCTTTGAAAGTGTTCTTAATTAAAATGTGACATTTTAGGTCAATTATTATTTTCAAATTCAATGTACGTGCTCGTAAATTCCAGCCTTTACATTTGTCCCAATGTGTTCAAGTTCTGTTAACCCTTTCCCAAACAAGATTCTGACATGTCTTATAGAAAAAAGGCTTACGAAAATATTCGAGGCAAAAAAGAAAATGCTAATAACCAACATTTTCTCCCTTTGCATTAATGTTTTCTCAGCTATATTTGATGTTAATACAATTGTTATCAATTGTTTTGTTGTCTGCAACAGCTTACCAATTGGATTAGTCTAAACTTTTGCCATTTGGGAAAGGGTTAAAAAAGCAGGTCTTAGTAATGGTGTTTATTTGAACAAGGAGCATTATGCATTCTTTTTTATTTTCAATAATTTTAGAACCGCCACAAAAGTTTTGACTTTTGAATTATACCTTTCATTTCGATTTCATAGAAAGGAAATACAAATGTTCATTATCTATGTTTCCAAAAAGGTTCTCTTGTGTGGACTGATATGGACATTGGACAAAATCCATTCCCAAACATTGACACCTTTTGACACAAGATAAAGGATTTGGAAAACATTGTGGAAAATGAAGAAATTGCTTATGACAAGCAATTTCTTCATTTCCCACAGTGCTTTCTAAATGATTCCCTCCAAAATGTGCAATTTCATTTATTTGATATTGTCGTCTGCAACATCTTTCAATTTTGACAAGTCTAATTCTTTGCTGTTTGATAAAGGGCAAAAACTGTAATTTGATTTAAAACCTTTCCCAACTAGCAATACATCAAGGTGGTCAAACTCGAATGCTGCTGCAGACCACAAAATGATGTTGACGAAGATAGAATTTGTGTAAATTATAGCACAGAAAATATAGAGACTAAAGAATAAAATGCTCGTTATCAGAATTTAGAATTTTATTATTTTGTCTCAATGTTTTCCATACCTTTTTCTATGAGGGACGTCAAAACTAGATCTTCTTTGGGAAATGGTTAGAGGAAAACTTGCTGTTCGTATTGCACTGTCTATCTTTAACTTGTTTGTATGGGGTGCGCTCTTTTAAAAGATATTACAATGTATTACTTAATGTGGGATTTAATGGTCAGATCAGAATAGATGATGTTATTTGTGGATGTAAGTGTATATGTGACAAGTCACGCTAGAAGGGACTTTTTGGGAAGTCTGTGAAATCAGGTTTTTGGAATCGGATTAGAAATAAGGAATGTCAACATGATGTCCTGTTTTGAAAATGAACATAATTATATAATATGAAAAAAGGCAAAGCCTCTGACCGGGGTCAACAGCTGTTATTAAATCAATTAACATAGCATGAGAATTTAGCTTTCGAATTTGTAAGAAATCGTTTAGTTAAGTAAGTCCTACGGTAGAAGTGCCGAGCCCAGATAGCTCTGTAAGTGACGACAGAGTCTTTCAATCCATGAGCCGCGAGTTCGAAGCCCTGCTCAGTGCTCGACCAGTATCCTCTCTGACATCTGAAAAAAGTCCTAAATCTTTCAGCCCTAATCTACGGTTAAGCGCTCTCACGGGTGGTAAACGGAGAAGCTAGCTCATAAAAGAGTCAAAGGCATTTCGTTGCCTTGTGACATATCGGTACTTCCGGGGTAGTTATATCGAAGGAAAATCGGTAAACAAAGGTAGGTGTCGAGCTCATGTTTCTTAAATTAATTCATTTATGACGAGTTTTGGAAAAATACGGCGATGCTGTAATATGAAGATATGGTCCAAGTTTGTTGTGCACAATAATAATATACGGTGTTAGTAAGCAGGGTTTTAAAACAATCATTTTAGCACACGTGTTTACCAATCTCCCAAATTATAGCCAATGATATATCCATATAACATATATTGGCTTGCAACTCCCCAAAATACTTAAAATGATAAGAATTTGTATTTTCTAATACATGAATGATGAATTCTGGCAAAAATTTATCGAGTGCAAGTTGCCTCGACGAAAGGTTAGTTGAAATCGAAATTTTACTTTCGATTTGATGATGTTTTTCAATGTTTAAATTAAAACCCTGCTAACTAACACCGTATATTCTCGTGCACAACACACTTTGTCCATTTCCTCATATTACAGCGTCGCTGGATTTTTCCAAAAATCTCCGAAAAAAAGAAATAATTTAAGAAAAATGTTCTCGACACCAACTTTTGTATACCGATTTTCCCTCGATACAACTACCCCGAGAGTACCGGTATGTCACGAGGCAGCAAAATACTTTTGACTCTTTTTGGAGCTATATTCTCCATTTAACACCCGTGACTCTGGACAGCCTCTGCGACATTACCATATAAGTTGAAAAACGCACACTATACACATATCACATCTGTATCAACAATTATTTTGTCATCAACGGCAACTTTTAAATTGGACAATCCTAAAATTGTGTCGTTCGGGAAAGGGTAAAATTGGACCAGTCTATACTTCTGCCACTTTGCAAAGATTTAACCCTTACCCTTCGAATTTTGAAAATCCTAGCGGATAAAGCTTAAGAAAATGTGGAGACAAAAGAAATTGCTAATAACTTACATCTCCCTTTTTTCTTTTCCTTATAGTATTTATACAGGTCCTATCTTTATCAACAGAGCTCTGCTTTGTAATCTATTATAGACTATAGGTGTAAAAAAATCTATGTGTAGCTTGCTTTTTTAAATGACATTTCACATTTATTTTTCACAAATTTTACTTTTACTTTTATCTGAAAGAGCATATTTTCTGTGAAAATTTTGGAGATTTCAAGCCAAAATATTGCACCGTTTACGAGATATATTTTCTATGCTTAAATTAAACAAATTGTTGTAGACAACAGTTCAGATTTATATGGAATATGTCATTTCTGTCTCAACTTTAAAAGCATTTTTTCGCTTATCAGTAACAACTTCAAAAAAAATGATAGCACTTCTACGTATTAGAATAACCAATCTTTGCATAAAGACATAGAGCTCTACTAAAAAAAAATGGAATGTCCCTCTTTCATCAAGTATTTTAAAGAATGAATTTTGCTTAGATCTACATTTTCCCTCATTTTAAATATTTCCATCTAAATTTTTTCTAACACTACCATTTGTTTGCAAAAGGACCCGCACAATAACGTCGCTTGACGTTCTGATAATGCGCGGGAACGTCAACGTCGCTAGAACGCAGAAAAATTACGTGACGTCATATCGCCTAGATTTATGACGTCACAAGTAAAAAAGTTGACTGGTCCACTGAACTGGCATATTTTTTGGTTACGGAGCTTCAAATAACGAATGCAATTTACACTAAACCAATTCCTAATCTCAACATCTTGGATAAAGGCCGGCAAAAAGACTACCGAGAAATCCGATTGCCGGAAGGAACTCAGAACGAGACTAACACAGCTCAAGCCAAACTCACAAAGTAAAAAAATCGCTCACATCTATACGCCCACAATACCGTAAGCCGGTGTCAATTCCATTGACCCCGGTATTAAGTAACATTTGAGAACATTTTCAGATCCAGAAAATTACCCTTAAGTGAAAAGTTTCGACCCCAGTCAGTAAACACAGTCCATGCCTACTGACTAGGTTCGATACTTTTCACATTTCACAGAAGCTCCCTTTTAGCGTGATGGATCATATACATGTATGTGTTTCTTGAGTGTCTTCACGTTCAGTATATATCATCGCTTTTCAACAAAAAAGTTGAAAAGCGACGACATGTTATAGTGATGATGTAACGTCTTTAATTTGTTTTAAAGTGATTTTGTACGCATTTTGTAACAATGCTATTATGTTATTGTTTTATTAAAGAATAGAGCTACACCAAAGAGGGCGAGATTACTCAAAATTGCTTATTTCTATCTATACTCAACCCTATTTTGTGAGTACTCATTAGAATCGTCTCAAATAGACGATTCTAATGAGTACCCACACAATAGGGTTTTGTAAAGAATTATATAAATAAATTTGATATTATGTCCCCTCTTTTCTGTAGCCCTGTTTTTCTGTTATTTCCAAAGATTTGAAGACTATAAAGATTATTACATTATTATGATTAAAGTATGATACGCAAATATTTCTGTGTTTTGTTAATATGGTTTCTTTTGAGATCATAGCCCTCATCCAGTTTGAAAGCATGTCGTCTGCAAATGTGAAATAGGCAGCGATTTTATCCAGTTAACCATGACGTAATTTCAGACAATCAAAGAGTTTTTCATGGGTGTTGTATTGAAATCTGGCAACTACATGATTTTGCAACAACACCGACGGTTTATCAATAAATAACGGTAAATCAAGTTTGTTTTTAGCATAAAATTGATTGCCATTGGGTTGGTCTAAAATGAAACTGCTTAGGAAAGCGGTATTGTCAACTTCAAACATTCTCCATGTGCCCCTCGGTTACAAACGGTGGATAATCACGTGATACATCAATTTCAGAAAATATAATGATGATTTTGTTAATACGGGACCAATTTGAATTTGGTTTGAAGCAGAGATGGTGGACAGACGTCATACATTAGATGGACGTAACAATTTCTTGAAAAATCAGCTTATAAAAGTTATTTAAGATCAGCCAAAATTTTGGTTGATCTAATTCTTCAATAACTTCACCGGTGATTTTTCAAACATCTATCACATCCAGCTTATTCCTAGCATTTTTGCACATTCTCTGCCTCAAACCGAATTCAAATTGATCAAATATTAACAAATATATTGACGATTTTCTTAAATTCTGAGTCACAAGGTTATCCACCGTAAATGGCTATAGCTGCTCTTCCAGGTCATTTATCGAGAGCGAAATGTACTTCGTGTCTAGAAGGGAGGTAATTCTGTACAACAAATATAATAATGTATTCACGGCTATGTCCCTTACTATATCACCTTGCACCTTGAAATGGAGAAAACAACTTTTTTTAGCGGAGAGATTTGCAAAAGTGCGTTCTCTGTGACATGAACGTGTTCTTTTAACACAATTAACACTTTCACAGACTACAAAAAATATGGTTGTCCGATTTGAAATGTGACGCAGATGACAAAATGTACGATAATGATGCTAAAATTTGTTGATGATATAGGGGTCCCATGATATAGCAAAGAAAAATAATTGGGCAATAGGAGGAAATGCTATTCCGCCATTTTGGAATTATCCAGAAGAGGTTCCGTTTTGGGAAAGAGTTAAATGAGCCGCGATCTGGTAAAAGGTCCCTTATAGCATTTGAGACAGCCGTATTTCACGATCAGTCTTTGCTTAAGTTAAGTCTTGCGGGGATGCATGTTCTTTCTTACAGACGCCAAATAGATTATAAAGACACTATTAGAGAATAACATGGTTCCTTATCAGACTGCGTGTATACGCAGGCTGATCTGGAACCATGTGGGGCTCAAAAGCCGTAAAAGACCTTTTTTTCCAGATTCTGGCTCAAGTCAATAAATTCCATCAAGACCTTTACCGATTATCAGTGTCGTCTGCTTAAAGATTAACCAATTTGTAAAATATAACCCTTTCCCGCTACTTGCTTTTGAAGTCGCGAAGGAAATATGGTAGGCATATGGCCAAAATCATGATAATTGTTTTGTCCTTTTGGCTCTGAAGCTTTCCCTGTAATGGTATTCACATTTTACCCCCTTACTAGAAAAGATGTGTGTTCATTGAAGCATAACTAGGCATGTTGAAGCAAAAGGAAAACATACTGACCATCGGCATTTTCTTCTTTTGTCTCATTGTTTGTCAAGCCCTTTTGTAAGGCACGTCAAAACCAGGTCTTATTTGGGAAAGAGTTGAACCAGGGATTTTAAAGAGTTAAATCGTTTAATATTAAATTGGTACGCCGGTGTTATTGCAAAACCTCGTAACTACAACTTTAATGAAGCTGTAGTTACAAGGTTTTGCAGTAACACCGACGATGTATAGAATATTGTCACTCCAAATACGTGAGAACGACCTATTTTAAATTGATCCCTTTCGTGGAAAATCTACATGTCGAATTAAATCTATTTTTGGAAATGATGGATAAGTTGGGTATGTACCCGTTTAAAACCTTTCTTAAATTAGATTTGCCAAATTTGGTTTAACGTAACTTTTAGAAAAGGCTTTGGGTAAACACTGAGGCAAATGAAGAAAATGTTGCTACAATTTCTAATTATTCGTCTTTGCTACTTTATACACAAATCCTTTACTCAATCAACATCGATTTTGTCGTCTGCAACAGCTTTCAAATTGAACGAGTCTAAATATTTGTCGTTTGGAAAAGGGTTCATCGCACGATACAAAGTAACATTAGCCCAGGTCGAGGTGACCAGCAGACGGCGTTTGGTTCATTGGGGTTTCACGCATTTTTAGCTCACCTGAGCACGAAGTGCTCGAGGTGAGTTATTGTGGTCACTTTTAGTCCGGCGTCCGTCCGTCCGTCCGTCCGTCCGTCAACATTTGGGGTGTTTACACTCTAGCATCCACAAAAATTACTCAATCTTGATCAAACTTGGCCAAAACAAGTACGATCATAAGTTCTTGGACAAGTTCGATTATGGGCCTGATCGGACCAGAAAGTGTGGAGTTATCTGCCCTTGAATGTCAAAAAATGCTGTTTTTAAGTTTGTTTACACTCTAGCATCTACAATTATTGATCAATCAAGACAAAACTTGGACATAATGTTGGAGACCATAAGAACTTGGATGAGGTCAATTTTCAGTCTGATCTGACCAGAAAGATAAGAGTTATGTGCCCTTGAATTGGGCAAAATTGCCACTTTTTTGCTGTATTCAAAAAAGAGTTAATCTAAGGGAAGGAACTCTGACACTACTTTTATTCAGTATAAGTAGAGTTATCTAGTTTGATAGAGGATATAAATAGATTTGCACTCTAGTATACCATTACCAAACAACAAAATTTTAGCCTAGTCCAAAATCATAGGTGTTGCGGACGACAAGTTCCATTGAACAAAATTTAACATTTTTTGGTCTTTCTTGGTAGAAAACATTGTGGGTAATGAAGAAATTGCTTGTCACAATGTTTTCCAAAGCCTTTATTTTGTGGAGCATCCAAAAGCGCCAATGTGTGGGAAAGGGTCAATCAAGACAAAACTTGGACACAATGTTGGGGACTATAAGATCTCAGATGAGTTTGATTTTCAGTCTGATCTGATCTGAAAGTCAAGAGTTACGTGCCCTTGAATTTGACAAAATTGCCATTTTCGGCGGTTTTCAACCTTTTTTTACACTCTAGAATCTACAATTATTATTCAATCAAGACAAAACTTGGACACAATGTTTTGGACCATAAGATCTGGGATTAGTTTGATTTTCAGTCTGATCTAATCAGAAAGTCAAGAGTTATGTGCCCTTGAATTTGACAAAATTGCTGTTTTTTACTGTTTTCGACTTTGTTTACACACTAGAATCTACAATTATTGACCAATCAAGACAAATCTTGGATACAATGTTGGAGACTATAAAATCTCAGGTAACTTTTATTTTCAGTTTGATCTGATTAGAAAGTCAAGAGTAATGTGCCCTTGAATTTGATAAAATTGTTGTTTTGGCTGTTTTTGACCTTGTTTATACTCTAGAATCTACAATTATTTATGAATCAAGACAAAACTTGAACACAATGCTGGGGACTATAAGATCTTGGATGAGTTTGATTTTCAGTCTGATCTGAGGAGAATGTTGAGAGTTATGTGTCCTTGAATTTGACAAAATTGCCATTTTTAGCAGGTTTCGACCTTGTTTACATTCTAGAATCTACAATTATTGATCAATCTATACAAAACTTGGACACAATTTTGGGAACCATAAGATCTCATATGAGTTTGATTTTCAGTCTGATCTGATCAGAAAGTCGAGCGTTTTGTGCCCTTGAATTTGACAAAATTGTTGTTTTCGGCTGTTTTCGACCTTGTTTATACTCTAGAATCTACAATTATTTATCAATCAAGACAAAACTTGGATACAATCAGGGCTAAAGATAAGTGGAGGTGAAGACATACTAACATTGTTTTTTCGAATTCAAATCCTATGTTGTGGGTACTCATTTGAATCGTCTCGACGAGACGATACAAATGAGCACCTACAACATAGGGTTTGATGATCACTGACAGCATTATTGCAGTTTGAAAAGTCACCCCCCCCTCTTATCTGGAGCCCTGTACAATGTTTGGCACAATAATTTAGATCTCGGATGAGTTAGATTTTCACAACCTTATTGACCATAAGTTCTTTTTCAGTCTTAAAGTAATAAATATTAATTGAATTGAACAAAAGTGTTGCTCATATCATTTAGGTTCAGGTGAGCGATATAGGACCATCATGGTCCTCTTGTTCAACTACTAAGGTCATATCGCGGCGGCTGGAGCACCTAACCATGGATTCCTGTCGTTTCTCATACCAGTACTGCCACAACACCCTTACCGAGCCTCCAGCTGCTCCCTCAGATAGATTCACGATATCAAACCATTGATGGTGACATTGTTGTCAGTAAGCAGCAGACGACGTATAGTCCAGTGACGATATTATGTCACATGTTTACAAATGTTACCTATGTAAACAAAGGAAAATGCGTTAACACTCTCACACCGATTTTGGGTATGTTGGTTCGAATCTTGCAAACTTCCTGCAAAATCTTGCAAACATAATATCAAGGTTAACAGAGAAAATGCTAGTCATAAGCATCTATTCTTTACTTCGATAATTTTCAAGCCTCTAGCTTAACCCATTACCAAACGACAAATTTTGGACTGGTCAAAATTCAAAGATGTTGCAGACGACAATTTCAAGTTCAGGGAATTTAAAATCTGATGGTCTTTTTTTGGTAGAAAACATTGTGGGAAATGAAGAAATTGCTTGTCACAAGCAATTTCTTTATTTTCCACAATGTTTTCAAAAGCCATTTTCTTCTAGAGAGTCAAAAAGAGTCATTGTGTGGTAATGAGTTAAGGTCTTGTTTGGGAAAGAGATAATTTTACATGTATTTACTTATTTTAGAAATTATTCGTTCCTCAGGGATGCAGTAATGCATCATACGATTCAAAATTGCATCATATCAGACGACAAAAAAAAAAAAAAAAAGTATCAAAAATTTATCGCACTAACGCTTTTTTGACATCCTTAATTTAACTATTTCCCAAAGTTAAGAGTCGCCCAGAAAACATCGATGTAAACAGAAGAAAAAAAAAAAAAAAAAAAAAAAAGAAGAAGAAAAAAAAAAAACCCACTCAATATCAGCATAATTATCGATCACGACGATGCATCGTCTAGACATGGATGGGGTCAAAACACAAATTGAAAAAAAAAGAAGGGAAAAAAGATTGGCTAGCAAGAACTTTATTTGGAAACATAATTTGTACTTCTCTTCAGTCCTACATTTTTGTTCAATTTCACTTTGTACTGAACTTTAACCCTTTCCCTTGTTCAATTTCCTTTTGTAGGGGCCTACTGAACTTCAACACTTTCCAATACAAACCATGATTTTGACACCCATGTAGTCAGCATTTTCTCGTTAATCTTCAAAGCTGGTACGAACGTAGTTGTTGTGTTGTTGAGTACCACATGAAACTCAATAAAACACACGAGTTACTTAAGGTAGTCCAACCCTATTGAGATTCGCGCGACGTCGGAATTATTCAGGCGTGATCGAAAACATTCGGCAATGGAACTTACCACCACCGAATTGTTTTCGACCGCGCCCGTATAGGCTCGGATACCTTACGACGCAGCTCGAAAAAATCTGAAGTTTTATGAATCTTAAAATGGCCGCTCTACGGATAGTCTACTTTAATGACTTATATACTAGGACAAAAATATACGCAATCCCGATTTTTCATAATATTTTCGACAAAATACGTTTCTTTTTTGTTTTAGTATACATCATGTATATTAACTTAGATCAGAGCGTGCACATAGATCAGTCCGAACATGCGTGATATCGGATCTTTGTCTTCATTGCCTTTATTGGCAATGCTTGTTATAGTCCAGCAAGATTAAACCGGGACATTTGCATAATGTAATGACCCCACTTCGGCAATGTTTTGTTAAGACGCTCAACTAACGGACTTTGCACACGAAAATTAAGTTGTCCCGGTTTAATTTGGCGGGACAACACTAATTGTGCAATTTAAAAGTAAAGTGTTTATTAATTTGTTTTTAGTTTAACCATTAAAATAGGTTATTCTTTGCAAATAAGTCAGGCGAATAGAGATAGCATATTTGAGTACAATGCATGCAGAAAAATATGTTTTTATAAATATGCACTTCAAGGCCGATGAGAACCCTTCATCTTTTCCGAACCGACTAAATTGTTTAGGAGTGGGTTAACTACCACCAAAGAAACGAAATTATTGGACACATTTCCCAAACAATACATAGATTTGACGTCATTACCTCTTCAAAATACGTAAATACAAATACCCAGGAAAATATTGAGACAAAAGTAGAAAATGCTGCTTAACAGCATTTTCTTCTTTTGCCTCAAAATTTTATGTGCTATATTAGGTTTGTACACGAACGTATCCTAATCAATACCCGTCTTCCAAATTTGACCACGTCAAAGTGTCGTTGTTTTGCAAAGAGTTTGTCGTAAACCTGTACAAGTTTCAACAAACTGAATCCCCACTTCTGAGACCAGTTTTTTGTCTTGAACTCGTACAGGTTACGTGGTTCGGTAATATTCGGATCAAGTGCACACAGATTACACGTCAGGATGACACCACCGACTTTTAAAGGCGCAATTTTATAGAAAGGCAAGCCGGAGCCTTATTAAAAGAAAAGAACAAACAAAGATGTTCTAAGACAACACAAATTTAATCAAGACTCAAAAGTAATGAGTCTCTAAAACAAAATACAACTAAACAAAACTATTTACAGTTACAAAAGTCAGGAAAAGAACCAATGAAAATATAGTTATAAAAACACCCAAAATGTAGTAAATGAAAATACCCCCAAAATATGATAAATTCAACCCAAAAGTGTGTCAATATGCCTAAAACATTATTAACCCAAAAATGCCAATTTAGTTATCAAAAATATCTAGCAAATTCAGTAAGATGCTCTTTCCCAAATAACCCAAATAAATGCAAAGTTCCTAAATAGAAAGAGCAAATGTCTCTATGCTGCAGACTCAGACTCAGTTACCAAAATAATCAGAAAATGCCTAAGTCCAAAAATACTAAGAAAATAATTAATTATTAATTATAATACCAAATTTCACAGAGTATCCTAACATCCAAATTTCCAGTCACAGAGCAAAGATTATGGAAAATGCAGCACTTTTTATCCTGCCTGATCAGGCTGCTAGAACGTTCCATGAAGTTTAATTGGCTGATAAGCCAAATCCAAACCTCATGCAAATTCAAGCACAAAGCTCTGATTGGTCAGTTGGTCAACCCAATTTTGACAGACAATGTACTTTACTAATAAGCCACACCCACAGAAGATGTGTCACCAGGCTTGCACTTTTGCAGAAAATGGGCTAAAATGGACCAGTCTTTAAAAGTAACATGTATGCAATTCCAATCTTTAAAATAATTACATATTTGGAATCTATAGGAAAAATGCATTAAAATAAGCCCAAACATGGTCACTTTACTCCAAGTATTAAGAAATATGTATTTTGTGACATTAATTAAACCACTCAGTGAGAGGTCACTGAGTTCATTTAACCCATGAGACAATACACATTTTCAATGCATCAGTTAAATTCATTCCAGAATAAAAGATAAGCTTAGAGAATAAGATTGCAGTTAATTACACTTTTGCATTATCTTACCAGTTCGACTAAGATGCTCCTTTTCTCACAATGTTTATGGCCAAAAGAACATTGTGAGCCAAGTTTCACCCTCAACCACAAAGTTCACAATATTTATAACTGCAAAATCACTCCTCATTATCTTCATATATTCTGAAATCCTTTAAATGGACAAATCTCACAAAAGCTGGTTTTGTAATTACTAAAATAGACAAAATTCTACTCTTCTCTATAATTTTCATTCACAGGGAGGTAAGGGTCAAAGTGACTGTTGGATTAACAATAAAGTGATAATCACCAATTAATTGATAAACAGTTACTTTAAATATACCTGGGAATACACTAATCTGGCAATTACAGTAGGTCATCAATCCTAGTGTATTTGCTTGTTTATGCAGTCTGACTCTGGTGTATTGCAAATCATTCCAAGACAACTTTAATCAATACACAAACAATACAGTTAAAACAAGATAAAACAAGGAAAGGGGTTATGGTCAAGGTAAAGGTTAAAGAGTCTGGTAATTTTCCACTGACTCAGGCCACCTGCAGGGTAGAATTTAGTCATCCCCAGGGATCAAACATGAGCACAGCTGCGATTATGTAACATTTTCCTCACTGTACCAGCTCACATTGGCAGTCAAAGAGGGCAGTTCTGCCAAGTTCTTCAACTGTTATGTAACATTATGTCATGAAAGCAATGATGACAGATACACAAGTGTCAAGCAAGCCTTTGATTTGGATCAGTCTTAACCTTTCCCTAAAAGAGCCTTTTCCCTTCATACCGTAAAAATCCAGGTTTACAACACGGCTCCCCTCACGGGAAAGAATGGATCTTACACAAGAGACATTCAATTCCGCCCCGGAATTTCAAAAGCACAAACTCTTGAAACCAAGGAACAGAGTTGGATGTCTTAAAAACCCATAAAACAAAATACACATGAACATCATTTGTATGAAACATACATAGAACAAAACAGGATAAAACAGTACTGGTTTGACAAAGTCAATATATTCATCTCTTCGGATAGACTTGGCACATGGCAGCCACTAAATTCTCTCAATTCCATCTGGAAAAGCAAGATCTCAGAAATGGCCATACCCAATCAATGCCACATTGTAGTTTACTGCTAACTTCTAAAGCACATGAATTGTAAGGTAAACAACAACAAATATAATACATTGTTTTAATCAAAAGCTGCCATCTTTATCAATGTGCAGCATAAAAAGGTCAAATAAGCATCAAATAAAAATAAAAAACATAAAATAACACTCTCCAGAAACAAGCCATTAACCTACATATTTTAGAAAATTATCAGACTGGTGAAATAGTAATAGCATGAACATTGCAAATTCTGCACATTTGGGCATCACAGAAAATAACACTTTCTTACATTAATAATGATAACACATTTACTGATAAACATATCAAAACCAAAAGGTCTAGAGATATTTATGCAAATGAATCATGCTGTAATATTCAAGAATATCAAGATCACTGATAGGATATTACATTGTTACACAGCACATAGCTTCGTCGATGTACTATGAATGTAACCATGTAAGATCCATGCAGTGCGGAAGCAAAAAACTTTTTCATACAAAACATTGCACATATTACTATCTGGATAAAGATAAGTGTTCAATCTCTATATACAAGTAGACAGTAAAAGATATTGTTGACACGATTATCTGGAAGGGTACATCAGACCACAATTCCGGCAACCCACGTCAGCCTCATAGTCCCAATATCATCAATGTATCTCCGTAAACCACATCAGAGTTCATACATCGAAATGCAACATTCAGCTTGGCACAGTTTTAAATTTGCCACCGGTATGACACACTCTAAATAAAACAACATTAATCATCACTATTTAACCAAAAATGGGATGAGTATCTGGAACACACTTCCGATCAACCGATTCCCCATATCTCTTACAATGTGATTACCCGGAACACACATCTGACATAGGCCTAACGCATTGAAAAATAAACCCATTCGGAAAAGGGTTAATCACTGTATGCTTAAAACTAAATTCCACTATATATTTACTCTACACATGTCTGCTTCTCATTTTTTCTCTATACTTTATAAACACAAACAACAATTTACTAAAAACACTTTTATCACAAAATTCTTGAATCTTCTCATTTTGTCACATCTTTATCCGACCTGGTTACCACTCTAAAGCGAGCCTCCTTCCTCCTGTACATCGGTTTTACTTTTGTCCCTGTTTGGACAGATTCTGCAGACATGTCCTGCTTCATTACACAAAAAGCAGATCTTCACACGTTTACGAGGAGCTTTCCGAGTCTTTTGTCTTCTTGGGTAGAGAAAAGCCACATTACTTAGTTGGTTGGTAAAAGAAATCTGCATTTCTTGCAATCGGGAATTCAAATGTTCTTCAGTAACGGTCCTGCTTTCGTTTATTCTATTTGTACCGCTGGCTTTAGTGGTTAACTGTTGGCATGCCTCATGCCAAGGAATCGTCTGTACAGCTACTGTTCGGTGAAGCTCATTATCGGCCGAGGCCATTATACTGCCACACTGGCCGAGAAAGTTACTGATACTAACTTCTTGTAGAACACTATGTCACTTCTTCTTTATAAACTTTCCTCACTTCGAAATTTACTTTTGTGACTATGGAAACTTTGAAATTTCTAATGTGAAAATAATTGGTAACAATAAATTTATCAAAATGTGCTCCTTATTCAGAACACAAGTTTTCTAATTTGTCAAAAATGAATTACTTTGGAAACTGTAGTGTATGGAGTAAAAGAATGGATATCATATTACTCATATATAAAGCATGTACTCAGTGTATCATAGGTAGAATTACTGTTGTTATAGTAGAGAGTAAATGTAGTATCTAGAATACGTGTCTTTGTTCTTATAAGCCCTTGCGACATAACATATTTTGGCGACGAGGAAAACTGGATTTATCCGTACGTCTTTTCCAATTTTGTGGGAAAAGGAGGACTATTGGACAGTTGTTCTGGACAATAGGTGTATTAGTCATTTTTGAAATAGTGTTATGCTAATGGATTTAATTCCGTGAGAAATTGACTATACTTGTGAAACCTCGAAAGCCGGATATTTGAAATTGTTCATAGATTAAATTCTGATAGCAATGGCTAAGGCATTACCGATTGCTTGCGTGGAACAATTCTCGATCGGAGGTGACAGTACAAATTTGTCAATACGGTGGGACAGATGGTTGAAGTCATTCCACTATTATGTTGTTGGTTCCGGGATTACGGATAAGGCGCAGAAAAGAGCTTTATTGCTACATCTTGTTGGTCAGGAGGTTCAACAGATTTTTGAGACCTTGTCTGACACCGGAGAAAATGGAGATTATGACAGGGCTGTACAAAGGCTAACAGAATACTTTAAACCCAGGAAAAACATCTCTTTTGAGCGACATAGATTCAATTCAGAATCTCAAAAGATGGAAGAATCGGTGACTGATTTTTGTACAAGGCTGAGACATTTGGCTATGAACTGTGAATTTACAGACACAGAAGATCGAATACGAGACCACATAGTGCAACGTTGCAACTCAACATCACTGAGACGGAGATTCCTACGAGAAACAGATTTGACTCTTACCAAAGTTCTGGAAATAGCTTCAGCGAATGAGAGAGCAGATGCTTGTGCCTCCACAATGGAGCAAGTGAAGCTGGAGGAGACGAATAGAGTCCAGGCGCGTAACGGAAGGGCGAAACAGAAACAGAGTCAGAAAAGGATTGGGTGTTACAGATGTGGTAGATTGGGACACAAAGCGAATGATCCGAAATGCCCAGCGAAATCAGAAAAATGTAGAAAGTGTGGAAAATTGGGACATTTTGAGAAGAAGTGCAAATCAGAAAAACAAAAGAAGAAGCAGGTTCGATCCTTAGAAGACCCATCGAACAGTGAATCAGAGGAAGTTACATTTTCATTAACAGATAAACTTTCAAAAACAATTGTCAAAGTAGGTAACATTCCAATTTCTATGATCATTGACTCAGGTGCTTCTTGTAACGTAATTGATGTCAAAACGTGGAACTTTCTAAACAGACAGAAAACATTCAAATTTATCTCAAAAAGTAAAACGCAGAAAAAGATATTTCCCTATGGATCTAAAAAGCCGTTACCATTAGCTGGAATGTTTAAAGCAGAAGTGTGCAAAGATGACAAATGCTTCAATGCAGAATTCCTAGTCTTGAAAGGAACTGGACAGTCGCTACTGTCATGTCAAACAGCCATTGATTTGGGAGTCATACAGTTGATAAACAGTGTGGAAAAGGGAAACAAGTCAATTACTGATCAATTTCCGGGGCTGTTTGTGGATAAAATTGGGAAGCTGAAGGACTACCAATTAAGAATTCCTATTGATGACGCTGTTGATCCAATTGTTCAGCAAACGAGGAGAATTCCCTACAATTTACGTGGCAAACTCGAGGGAAAATTGGACCAACTTGAGGACATGGACATTATTGAGAAAGTCGAAGGCCCTACATCGTGGGTATCGCCCGTAGTTGTCATTCCGAAGAAAAATGGTGATATAAGGTTATGTGTTGACATGCGGCAGGCAAATACAGCAGTGAAAAGGGTAAGGCATCCAATCCCTACCCTGGATGCTGTGTTAAACGATATGAACGGTAGCAGAATTTTCAGCAAGTTGGACATATCGAATGCGTACCATCAGATTGAATTGTCGCCTGATTCTCGGGACATCACAACCTTTACAACACACAAAGGCTTGTATAGGTATAAAAGGCTTTTGTTCGGGGTATCCTGTGCACCAGAAATGTACCAAAACATCATTCAACAGTTGCTTCAAGGGTGTGAGGGTGTACGAAATGTGATGGATGACATCATCATTCATTCCAAAACCCGGGAAGAGCACGAGATTCACCTACGAAAGGTATTGGGAGTGCTACAGGGTAAAGGGTTAACCTTAAATGAGAGCAAGTGTCAATTCTATATGTCTAAGTTAGAATATATGGGTCATGAGTTATCTGAGCAGGGTATCAAACCTTCAAAGGCAAAAATAGAAGCTGTGAAAACTGCACGAGAACCCAAAAGTGCAAGTGAGGTAAGAAGTTTCTTAGGTCTCGTAAATTATAATGCCAGGTACATACCTGATTTCTCGACCATATCTGCACCATTGAGAGAATTGACAAAGAAAAATGCAAAATTCCGTTGGAATAAATCACATCAAAAGGCTTTCAAAGAGTTGAAAGATAAATTGTGTGATGCGCATGCTTTGGCATATTTTGATCTGAATGCACCGACGAAAGTCATTGTAGACGTGAGTCCGGTAGGGCTAGGGGCCGTGCTTTTGCAAGATCAAAAGGGAGAATCGCGAGTCATAAGTTATGCAAGTAGGAGCTTAACTGATCTAGAGCGTAGGTATTCTCAAACAGAACGCGAAGCGTTAGCTGTAGTATGGGGTCTCGAACATTTCAATGCATATTTGTATGGTATTGATTTTGACCTGTACACTGACCATAAGCCATTAGAGCATATTTATTCAAAGAAATCAAAACCATGTGCACGCATCGAAAGATGGGTTTTGAGATTGCAGCCATATTCTTTCAAAGTCAAGTATTTGAAAGGTAAGGATAACATAGCAGATGCTTTATCAAGGTTACTGTCAAGTAAGGGGAAATGTCAGAGTTCATTGGATGAGGTAGATGAAATCAAATTGATTGCTTCAATTTTAACCCCTTCCTCTATGTCGACTCAGGATATTGAGTCAGAATCACAAAATGATAAAGATCTTTGTTCAATCAAAGAATGTTTGTTGTCAGGGAAATGGCATTTGCTTGAAAATAAAGCATATTTACCAATAAGGCATGAGTCATGTGCAATTGGTCATTTGGTGTTGAGAGGGACAAGAATTGTCATCCCAACAAATTTGAGACAACAAGTTTTAGAATTAGCACATTTAGGTCATCCTGGTATAGTTGTCATGAAACGTAACTTAAGGACAAAAGTATGGTGGCCAGGAATTGATAAGGATGCAGAAAATTTCTGTAAAACTTGTTATGGTTGTCAACTTGTGTCAAACCCTTTAAAACCTGAACCTATGGTTAGAACAGAGCTGCCAGCAGGTCCATGGCAAGACTTAGCTCTAGATTTACTAGGTCCGCTTCCATCAGGAGATTACATATTTGTTTTGATTGATTATTATTCAAGATTCTTTGAAATCAAGGTAACAAAATCAATCACATCAGAAAATATGGTTAGGATTCTACAAAAGTTCTTTGTTACACATGGGTTACCTTTAACTCTTAGAACAGACAATGCTAAGAACTTCATTAGTGAAGAATTCACAAATTACTTGCAAAATAATGGCATTGTACACAAGCGCACAACGCCATTATACCCACAGGCAAATGGGGAGGTGGAAAGACAAAATCAATCTATTATGAAAAGGGTTAGAATTTCACAAGCAGAAGGTCGTAACTGGAAGTCTGATTTAGATAATTACTTGTTAATGTATAGAAGTACACCACATTCTGTGACAGGTAAATCACCTGCAGAAATGTTGTATGGTAGACAAATTAGAACAAAATTGCCAGATTTCACTAATCATAGATTTGAGCGAAATGATTTTGAAGTCAGAGACCGTGACTCCGAGCAAAAAGGAAAGGGAAAAGAGTATGCAGATAGGAAAAGGCAGGCTGGTTATAACGACATTCAAAAAGGGGACAATGTTTTCTTAAAACAAAGGCGAGAAAACAAAATGCAGACACCATTTAATCCTTTACCGCATAAAGTTGTAGAAAAACACGGTAATAAAGTCACAATTGAGTCTCAAGATGGTGTAAGATATGATAGGAATGTCACACATGTAAAACCGTATATGGAGAGAATTGTTGAAAACGATAGGTTTACAGCTTTGCCTCAGATACACTCAGATGCATATGTTCCTAGTGAAGGAAATAGTGAGAAAAGTGTAATGTGGGAAAATCGTGATAAGCCAAAGGTCGAAATTCCTAAGCAGGACAATACCCACGGGAGAAATAGACCAGAGCGGAACATTAAACCTCCTGTCAGATATGAGGACTATGTAATGAACAGTTTAATTGGATTTTAACTGGACAGCTGTTGTTATCAGTTCCGTTATGTTTTTATGAAGACAGTTTACATGTTGTTTATTTAGTAATTTTAGCTTAGAATAATAAGATTGGTGATAAACATATGTTCTGAATGCCTGGGAAACAACGAAACATTTTATGGCGTAGATAAATTTATTACCAGTCATTTCCTTCGTGAGAAAAATGTAAAAAAATGTTTTTAAGATGCTTTCAACAAAAAAAACACAAATTTTGAAACATTGCAATAAAAGAGGTTTTGTTCTAAAAAGGGGAGGAAATGTAGTGTATGGAGTAAAAGAATGGATATCATATTACTCATATATAAAGCATGTACTCAGTGTATCATAGGTAGAATTACTGTTGTTATAGTAGAGAGTAAATGTAGTATCTAGAATACGTGTCTTTGTTCTTATAAGCCCTTGCGACATAACAGAAACAATTCAATGGGTCCACTAAATTAATTCCTAAATGACTCAGAAACGTCAGATTTGTACAAATTACATGAAGTAGAAAACTATCCAACTACAGCCAAAAAGTATAGAAATGCAGCCACAAAGTCAGTACTCCTACTTTGATGAGCTCTCTAATTTTGTGTCTGCTGATACTATACTGAAGTGAAGATTTCAGTGCTCCGAATTGCTGAGCTCTCTGAAACCTATCACAATTTAATAAAAGAACTGCTTAGTCAAACATTTCAATTTTGAAGACTGCTGATAATCAAGTCTAAAATGGTTTGACTGGCAATTCCTATAGATTTAACAACAAATAATCTGACAGTTCCTTATCAAATAATCTTGCAACTATTTACATCAAACAAAAATTATTGAATTAAAAACTGTACTCTCAAAAATCTTATAAATTCTCCAATAAGAAAAATTAATCCCAAAAATTAATTACTGTACTATCAAAATTGCAAATTGCAAAAACAGAATTTCAAAAATCTGTAATTTCAAAAATAACAAAGCCAAAAATAACTGATAATTTCTAACTTGAAAAAAATGTGCTGTTCACTAAATCCTTGCAAAAGAATCCAATTTGTCTAAATCATACAAATTAAACAATCTGGATCCGCACTTCTGACACCAGTTTTTTGTCGTGAAGTCGGACCAATTTCAACAAACAGAATCCCCACTTCTGACACCAGTTTTTTGTCGTAAACCTGTACAAGTTTCAACAAACTGAATCCCCACTTCTGAGACCAGTTTTTTGTCTTAAACTCGTACAGGTTACGTGGTTCGGTAATATTCGGATCAAGTGCACACAGATTACACGTCAGGATGACACCACCGACTTTTAAAGGCGCAATTTTATAGAAAGGCAAGCCGGAGCCTTATTAAAAGAAAAGAACAAACAAAGATGTTCTAAGACAACACAAATTTAATCAAGACTCAAAAGTAATGAGTCTCTAAAACAAAATACAACTAAACAAAACTATTTACAGTTACAAAAGTCAGGAAAAGAACCAATGAAAATATAGTTATAAAAACACCCAAAATGTAGTAAATGAAAATACCCCCAAAATATGATAAATTCAACCCAAAAGTGTGTCAATATGCCTAAAACATTATTAACCCAAAAATGCCAATTTAGTTATCAAAAATATCTAGCAAATTCAGTAAGATGCTCTTTCCCAAATAACCCAAATAAATGCAAAGTTCCTAAATAGAAAGAGCAAATGTCTCTATGCTGCAGACTCAGACTCATTTACCAAAATAATCAGAAAATGCCTAAGTCCAAAAATACTAAGAAAATAATTAATTATTAATTATAATACCAAATTTCACAGAGTATCCTAACATCCAAATTTCTAGTCACAGAGCAAAGATTATGGAAAATGCAGCACTTTTTGTCCTGCCTGATCAGGCTGCTAGAACGTTCCATGAAGTTTAATTGGCTGATAAGCCAAATCCAAACCTCATGCAAATTCAAGCACAAAGCTCTGATTGGTCAGTTGGTCAACCCAATTTTGACAGACAGTGTACTTTACTAATAAGCCACACCCACAGAAGATGTGTCACCAGGCTTGCACTTTTGCAGAAAATGGGCTAAAATGGACCAGTCTTTAAAAGTAACATGTATGCAATTCCAATCTTTAAAATAATTACATATTTGGAATCTATAGGAAAAATGCATTAAAATAAGCCCAAACATGGTCACTTTACTCCAAGTATTAAGAAATATGTATTTTGTGACATTAATTAAACCACTCAGTGAGAGGTCACTGAGTTCATTTAACCCATGAGACAATACACATTTTCAATGCATCAGTTAAATTCATTCCAGAATAAAAGATAAGCTTAGAGAATAAGATTGCAGTTAATTACACTTTTGCATTATCTTACCAGTTCGACTAAGATGCTCCTTTTCTCACAATGTTTATGGCCAAAAGAACATTATGAGCCAAGTTTCACCCTCAACCACAAAGTTCACAATATTTATAACTGCAAAATCACTCCTCATTATCTTCATATATTCTGAAATCCTTTAAATGGACAAATCTCACAAAAGCTGGTTTTGTAATTACTAAAATAGACAAAATTCTACTCTTCTCTATAATTTTCATTCACAGGGAGGTAAGGGTCAAAGTGACTGTTGGCTTAACAATAAAGTGATAATCACCAATTAATTGATAAACAGTTACTTTAAATATACCTGGGAATACACTAATCTGGCAATTACAGTAGGTCATCAATCCTAGTGTATTTGCTTGTTTATGCAGTCTGACTCTGGTGTATTGCAAATCATTCCAAGACAACTTTAATCAATACACAAACAATACAGTTAAAACAAGATAAAACAAGGAAAGGGGTTATGGTCAAGGTAAAGGTTAAAGAGTCTGGTAATTTTCCACTGACTCAGGCCACTTGCAGGGTAGAATTTAGTCATTCCCAGGGATCAAACATGAGCACAGCTGCGATTATGTAACATTTTCCTCACTGTACCAGCTCACATTGGCAGTCAAAGAGGGCAGTTCTGCCAAGTTCTTCAACTGTTATGTAACATTATGTCATGAAAGCAATGATGACAAATACACAAGTGTCAAGCAAGCCTTTGATTTGGATCAGTCTTAACCTTTCCCTAAAAGAGCCTTTTCCCTTCATACCGTAAAAATCCAGGTTTACAACAAGTTCTTGAAAGCACAACCTAAATTTGGACGGTTCCGGCTTATAAATCTGAAAGTTGCTAAAGACAGACCAAACGACAAAATTTTGGACTGGTCCAAATTCAAAGATGCTGCAGACGAAAATTTTAAGTGAATGTATTTAAGTTTTTATGGTCTTTTGGGATAGAAAACATTGTGGGAAATGAAGAAATTGCTTGTATAAGCAATTTCTTCAGTTTCCTCAATGTTTAGACCAAATGGATGTCAATAAAGACGAGATTTACTTTATGTAACACATGATTCACAAGATATTGAGACAAACGAAACTGTTGGTACTTTGTATGTCTCAATGGTTTCTTATTTGTTTCATTATGGGCGTCGATTCTATATCTTTTTCGGGAAAGGGTTAATAATTCCAAAATTTGATTTGCATTAATTAGGGCCCCTTTCATATGCACAAAATGAATACAGCAAAAATAGATATTTTTCTTCTTTTGCTCTTATTTCACATAAGCCGCGCCTATTAATTATAAATAAGTTTGGTGCATTTCTTTTGTAGTACGCCATTCATACATTAATTTTCGTATGACTTGCACAAAATTTACGACATGGATACGGTAACATCCCAATTGGTCGACTCCCATTTCGTCTACTGGTTTTTAAGTGCCTTGAGTCCCAATTCGTCTACTGTCCCAAAACGTCTACTCCCATGTAAAATTATCAATAAACAACTTTATTTTTGTTTTAAGATACGAAATTAAGTCAATATATTCACAATTGAAATAAAAATGATCTAATTGAAATAGTAAAATATCAGAATGATATAGTATGGAAAAGTAGACGAAATGGGAAGTATGTCCAAAATAGTAGACGAATTGGGAGTAGACGAAATGGGATTAAACCCATCATGACCACTTTGAAAAAGTTTAGCTCTAGTGGTAACTTTGAAGCTGTATGGGGTACTTTAGAAGGTGTAGGGGCATTACACTGATTTATATGGGGTACCAAATGGGTCAAAAGTCTATTTAGAGCGTGCACGCATAAAATATACGCGTCGACGCGTAAATTTTATGCGTCGACGCGTATATTTACGCGTCGACGCATAAAATTTACGCGAGCAGTTGAAAATTTATGCGTCGACGCGTAAATTTTCGACTGCTCGCGTATATATACGCGTCGACGCGTATTTTATCTATTAACCAATCAGATCCTTCGTTTCATCCATCAATTTAATGGTATAACGGGAAAGGTTTGTAACCGCCTCTCCCATTGGCCAGCCTCGGTTTCACATTTTTACTACTGCTCGCGTAAAATTTACGCGTCGACGCATATATTTTCAACTGCTCGCATAAATTTTATGCGTCGACGCGTAAATATACGCGTCGACGCATAAAAATTATGCGTCGACACGTACATTTTATGCGTGCAGGCTCTTTCTAGACTTTTGACCCATTTAGTACGTCATAGATTTACACGAAGCTGTAGTGGAGCCGACACAGCTTTCATGATGATTACAAAACTAAAACTTGTTTCGGAGAGGGTTAAGCGAGATTCATTATCATATTCTTGAATTAATTTGTGCTATTTTGTTGCACATAATTTCAATTCATAACGTTTGAACACTCCTCTCTTAACAGCAAATGTTTAATAATTTTGAAAAAGGAAAGGATTTGTGTAAATATAGCACAGTAAATATTGAAATAAAAGGAGAAACTACTGGTTATCAGCAGTTTCATCTTTTGTCTCAATGTTTTCCCAATCCATCTCCGCTAGAGACGTCATAATCGTGTCTTGTTTGGGAAAGGGTTAAGGCCCGGCCACATACGATTCCGCGTCCATATCGCGTCAATATCACGTCACATCATTATAATGCAGGGTCCTCTGTTTTGGACGTGCTACGACCGTAATGTGGACGTGGAATGGTGTATTTGCTCAGACCTTTATGTTGATTTAAGTATTATAGCGAACATCAAATCCAGACTTTGATTTGTAATATCAACCCATTCCCGCAAATTGACGCCTTTTGACTCCCCATAAAAAGGCTTGCGAAAATATTGTGGAAAATGAAGAAATTCCTTGTCACAAGCAATTTCTTCATTTCTCACACTGTTTTCTACCCCAAAAGACAAAATAATTTTCAAAATATTTCAACTTGAAATTGCCATCTGCCACACCTTTCAAATTCGAAAAGTCAGAAATTTTGTCGTCTGCTAATAGGTTAAAGAGTTAGTCTCATAATAACATAAATTTGAAAGCAGTCCAAAATCTGCAAACCTGTTTAAATAGAGGTTTGAAATATAAGACATGTGCATATCATTATGTCTATGTGCAGAAATGTGCAACAATGACATTTTATAACTATAGTACATCTTATCCCTTTCCCAAACAACACATTTTTAGGTTGGTCCAAATTCAAAGATGATGCAGACGACAATTTTAAGTGAATGATTTTTTTTGCATTTTTTGGTCTTTTTACACAGAAAACATCGTGGGAAATGAAGGAATTGCTTGTCAAAAGCAATTTCTTCATTTTCCACAATGTTTTCCCACGCCTCAATCTTCTTGATGTCAAAAGGCGCCATTGTGTGGTAATGGGTTAACCCTTTCCAAAAAATCAAGACCCGGTTTTGACGTCCCTAATGTAATGGTAAATACTTGGGGAAATCATTGAGACAAAAGAAGAAAACGCTGATGATCGATTTTTATGATATAACAGACACATTTTCTACTTTTGTCATGAATTGATTTTGTTCTACAATCCCTTTTAAATTGGACCATCCTACCCTAGAATTGTGCTGTTTGGGAGATGGTTAAGAGGTATTCATTTTGCCAAGAGTACTATCTAATCTGACAAAATTAATGCGGGCCTTGTCAAATTTCATATCAAATCACGGGTCTTTTGCTAAAAAGGCTTCATATAATTGCAGAGTTTGCTTAGATGTAAGGTGCTTTGCCAGCTAAAACCAAAACGAAAGGTATTTTAGCAATGGATTAACGTTTGTCCATTTTCTATTAAGAATCGGTTTCCTATAAATGTTATGAGAAATAAGGCTAATCGAATTTTACGTCCCGCTCAACTGCTAAGGCCATATGGAGACGGGACCTCTATTTAGTCTCATCCGAAAGACTGGAGAGGCTGGGGATCGAAGCTGCGACCCCTTTCCAGCGCGTTACAACTGCACCAAATCCGCCCCTGTGTTATGAGAAAGGGAGAATGTGGAAAGGTAAAGTTAGATACAGTCTTGATTAAAATGAACTTGACCTGCATTTTTCCTGGTGATATAACCACGCAGGTGGACCAGTCCTTACGACATTTCTGCTTTATACTGTATTTTCATTCGACACACTAGTACAGGTTCATGGGAAGCACTTTCGTATTGGGGTGGCTGAAGCTAAGTAGGCCTACTGTGTCTGAATATTCGCATGATTCGGCTAAATTGGATTTCCCCTAAATTTTCAGTGTCTAATAAGGAAAATTCGGCATTTTCGGCTAACTTTAGGGAGCCCAGCCCCCCCCCCCCCCCTTCTTGTTTCTAAATGATTAAATATCAGTAAAGAATAAACACCAAGTACACGTGTACTTTATTCTAAATGAAGTCAAACGAGACTATATTATGTCAAAATCATTGTATAAATTCTAAAGACGACATTCCATGCGTATAAAATTCAACATGCTCAAATATATGGTTAAAATATTGCATATGAAGGTCGCATTTTTACATACATTCACGTTTACATTCTTCTGTTTCAATATTAAATGAGCCCATGCTAGGTTTTTATGCCTGGAACTGTTCGGGAACCAATATTTGTGCATGAAAAAAAGAATATAATGCATAAAAACATCAATCACGGCGAATAACCATCTTTCCTTTACTATAGATCAATCCTTTACAAGCGTGTTTACAGATTCTATTTTTACTTCAAAACGAGACAAGGTCAAGGTCAACGAAACCCCTCCCCCGCGGTATAAACACATCGTACAATCGAATGCGTCGATGACTGTGACCTTAAGGTTTATTTTGTACAAGCACTGAACATTTATACGCGTATTTATCAACTATAGAATGCCAAAGATCCTTTCGTTTAACTAAAGTAAATTCATTTGACCTACCATGTACATGACATCAGATGCCGAATCTGTCTTCGCTGACTTTCGACGCAGCCGGTTGTACGGTGTGTTGAATCTCGCTGAGCAAAGATGACGTACCTCTGACGTAATTGCTTTTTGAAGGTTAAACATAACCGTTGCAAAACAAAAACAAGGACAATATGAAACGGATCCGCACGTTATTCATTGACTTGGATTTTAATACTTGATAAAGCTCGATGAGTGCTAACAATGGACATAAATGATCTACCCCTTCAGGTTGGTACTTTCATACGTCATACCTGGTTTGTAATTATTGTGCCATTTGCATTTTCGACAGCCTAGCAAGTCCCCCTTTAATGTTAGTTTTTCTATGATTTCGTTGTATGATTCGTGATCTGGCCATTTGTTCGTTAAAGTGTCACTTAATGATACTTTTTATAATTTTTACTTTTATTTTTATCTGAAAGAGCATATATGCTTATGAAAATGCAGAATATTTTAAGCCAAAGTAGGCCACTATTAACAAATGAATATATTTTGCAAACAATTGAACGTAAGATTAATATTCATCAGAAATGTTGATTTATAGGTGAAAGAATGAGGTGGTCGTTTAGAATTCTGGGTGAGTGTGCATGAACATGAACATTGGTTAAAGTGGTAGACTAACAATGGCATAGAAATGTTTCATGGTTTAACAGAAAATCCCATTTTGTGACGCCGCGATTTTATTTATGGTGCAAAACAGTATATTTTCCTGTCTCAATAGTGTCAATTCATATTAGACAACATTACGCTGCTTTTCAACAAAAACCTCGTAATTGCAGCTTAAAACAAGCTGCAGTTACGAGGTTTTTGTTGACCAACGACAATTAGTTATGCACTGATATCATTACATTGTTCGTACCTGACGAAGCACGGTTTGTGGGGTAATTCGATTCATTGAAAAACAGGTTGACCTTCGAATTTAACATGCCGATCATAACCCTTTCAAAAATGGCCAAACATTAGACTGTTCCAAATCAAAACACGCTGCACTCGACAAAATGGGTGTTAATAAACATTGAATCCGTGCACATTATAGCACAGAAAACATTGAAAGAAAGAGGGAAATGCTGATAACCAGCAATTTCTTCTTTTCCTTCATTATTTTCTGGCACTCTCCCGTTATACGCGCCAAAAAAGCACACTATGATATGGACCTATGTTACATACCAAAGGAGAACTTTTTAAGTTCCCACTTATTTGTATTGACCCGTTCTCAAGTGCCAATATTTGTGACTGTTCTAATTTGAAAGCTACTGCAGACAACATAATGAAGAGATGATTTGTGTAATATATATCATAGCTTAGAAAGTATAAGGGCGAAATGCGAAAATGCTGTTCATCATAATTTTCTTCTATTGTCTTAAGGTAGTCAACCCCTAATGAGAATCGTGCATCGTCGGAATTATTCAACATTCGGCGGTGGAGCTTTGCACCGCCGAATGTTTACGACTGCGCCCGAATAGGTTCGGATACATACAAAGGCCAATCGAAAAAATCCGACTTTTTATGAAACGCAAAAAAAAAAAGCCACATTACGGGTTTGCTACATCGAATGTTTCCCATGAATTTTCTATGAGGGACGTCAAAATCATGTTTTTATGCCCCCGATAGGGCGGCATCATAAATTTGACTCGTCCGTCCGTCCGTCCGTCTGTCCGTCTGTCTGTCCGTCCGTCTGTCCGTCATTCCGTCCAAAAACTTTAACATTGGCCATAACTTCCTTATTACTTAACATATTCGCTTCATACTTTACCACAACATTCCTTGGTACATTACCTTTCTGTAGGCACATACTTTGGTGACCTTGACCCCTTGATGACCTTTACCTTGAACATAGATTGGCCATAATTTAAAATCAAAGCGGTGTCGGGGGCATTGTCATCTTACAGTGACAGCTCTTGTTTTTAATAGATTAAATAAGATTAATTAAATAGCGGATACGAGAATAAACTATCATATCTTTCCCAAAAGCATGAAAATGACCAGGAATAAGTAAAATAGCTCCTGTGATAATTGGGACAACTGTAGATCAAGATCTTCATAAGCTAAGTATTAGATAGAGGCTGTATAGTAGATTCTACGCGATATAAACGTTCAAAAGGCGCAGCCTTTGAACGTTTATGTCGCGTAGAATCTACTAAACAGACTCTATCTGACTTAGTATTCGTCAACCAATGAAAACATACGCTTCTACTGTCATTCTTCAAACCACGTCTCCGACCGGAGCTACTATCGAGTGGATCTTACTGGAATTACATCATTTTCCTACATCATTTTTCATAACGCCACAGGAAACGTGGCGTGGCTATGTATACATATCCGTGACATAAACTGACCCGCAGTGCGTTTATATGAAATATAGCGCCGATTTTCAAATATACTGCAATTTCATTGGTCCAAAAACTAGAACGAACACTAAGCGTAGACAGATTGTGGGGGTAATAAAGAAGTAATGCAACAGTATAGATCATTGGTGTTCTGTAATTCTACATTTGTGTGCATCTTAGTTCAAATAGTCTTTAGACGTATATTCAATCCATTCAGAGCATAATTATGTAATATCTTGCATTCAATAATGTGGCCAAACATGCCTACTGGGATCGCATCTCTAATAAAAAACATTTCCTTTACAAACGATTAGACAATTACATAAAAAATGAAACAGTACAAAAAAAAAAAAAAAATAATCTTGCAAACCCAAAATTGCCTTTTTGATAATAAAAAGTCGCCATTTCAAGTCTTCAAAAAACGGGTATTTTATAGGAAAATTTCAAAATCCGAATCGTTTTGCATAAAAGATATCATATTCAGTGCAAGCGTCCTCAAGCTCATATTACCCAACGAACAAAATTTATCATTCTCAAATCCCAAAAACTGTGTCGATTTGACGGCCCACGATGGGATAATCTGGGAAACTATTAACAACAATAAGAAAATGTTGATTCCAGAATTTTTCCTTTCCGCTCATTCTTTTCCATGTTATACGAGAAGAGGTGTAACATGCGATTTCTCGTCAGTTAAGTGGGATATGAAATTACACAATAACTGGGACAATATACCAGCGATTATAATATTTTCCTTTGTAAACGTTAAGTAGGTTAAAGAACGAAATTCGTCCTATTTTCTCGTTTTATCTTAGCCAAAAAAGCGTTTTTGCTTTATCTTTCATAAACACTTCATTTGAAGCCTTCATTCAACCATTATAAAAATTAGGCCGGGTAGTGATGCTCCTTGTAGAAATAGTATGGGTAAACATTGAGAGAGAAGAGGAAAATACTGACCACCAATTTCTTGTTTTCCGTGTTGTGCTTTGATGAAGTGTCATACAGATTACCAACTTTTGACATAAAAAAATTGTCGTCTGTAACTTCTTACAAATAGGGAACGTTTTTATTCAGTTAACTATGACGTAATTTCGGACAAATCAATAGTATTTCGTGGGTGTTATAAAATCTCTTAACTACGGCATGGCTCAAGACGTAGTTACGAGATTTTGTAACAACATCGACGGATTATCAAAACATAACATTAAACCAAGTCCATTTGAGCTCAAATTCCATTGCTATTGGACTTGTTGATTTTGAAAATATTTGACTATTCTGAAAATTCTACAACAGTTTCGCTTGACAAAATGACTACGATATTTTAAACAGATAAAGGTCATTTTTCCTACTTTTCAAAATTTAATTCTGTCCAGAATTTGTTCAAAATATTCCCATTCTTGTTGGCCTAATCAAGATGGTAATGGTAATGATTTACATTTATCAGCGAGTAAAACATCCTCGGATACACCGGGTCTGCTACGCTACATAGCGTAGTAGACACCGGGGTACCCGAGGATGCGCGTAGAAATTATGACACAAATAGGGCTAGTTTGAACATCCCTAAACAAGTCTATCTAGTTTGAGCATCCCTAAACAAGTTGAAAACACTGTCCTAAGAGTTGCAGCAACTGGTCATCAGTATTATTTTCTGTTTACACAAATAATAATTATGGTGACTTTGTTAATTTCAGTGTTCGCATTATTTTCGTTTGTAACGAACAAGTGTGAAATGTTTTCATTTGCAAAAGTGTTAAATCATGTATAAGAATAGACTGTCAGAGATGATAATAATCATATGTACATGTATTACAAAATTGTCTTTTGAATACGTTTGTTTATTTCGTAGGCCTATATATATAGATGATATTTGCAGATTCAATCGTGGTTTAATCCATGTTAAACCGCTACCAGACGGCTTAATATTAAAATATTCCAAATCTAAAGATGTAGCAGTTAAAGCGCATAATTTGATTTTGTCTTTTTGGATTTAAAATATTGCTGAAAACGAGTAAATTGCGTTTCACAAGCAATTTTCCATTTTTTCACAATGCATACCTAAATATTTATCTTTCAGAGAATCAAAAAGTGTCACCGGGTGGAAATGAGTTAAACCATTGTTCAAACGATTAGCTTTAAAAGTCACATCATTTGACGCAAGATTATAAAACCACGTGTTATTACATGTCCAAGAATTTTAATGATCACTTGCGGATACATTGGTCACATCTGAACTTCATCAAACTTTTTGAATTTTCTAAATTTAATACAACAGGTATTGATATGATCACACATAAGGCAACTGCCTGTCACGTCCTAAAATCCTATCAACGATATGTTGAACGTGCATTGGAAACGTGTACACTAGAGTGGCCTGCATCATGTGTGGCACGTGGGTTTCATACTCGGCCCCAGAGTTCGGAAATAACACAGGTATCATACGCCGGTTCTGTGATTGGTTATGTATGTACTCCGTACGGAGCCGGTCGTAGATATATCTGGCATTGAGCTGAGTGATCTGGGGCGAGGGGTTATCCGGGTTTTGTGGCCCCTGAACGTCCTGTTTGTAGGTAGGACTGATGCATATAATAATGTATCTAGCCTGAAATATTGAGAAATAAAACTAACGTGGGATACGGAAGGAAAAAAGTACAAATTCTAAACCGAGGTCGTTCATTTATAGAAGGATGCTACAAATGCTACGACAAAAACTATGAATATTTTACTCCGATTAGAGTATATGTATCTCAGATAACTGAAAATGGTTGGTCAATGTTCCAAAATATCGTAAGCCTGCTTTTCACATGTGGCCAACGATACCTTGGATCAGTTCTGATTCATAGATATCAACAAGAGTGGCTTGAAAATGTCTTAACGACACCTCACAGTATACTCTATAGGGGTGAAACAATACGGCAAAAACCGTATTGCAATATATTGCAATACAGCTGACCCGTATTGCAATACGTATTGCAATACACTATATTACTGACATTTACCATATTTGACTACTTGTAATCACTCTTAGGGTACATGTGTTCAATGTGTGATAAACAACACTAGTACATTGTTGGGAACCCTTTCTTTCTTTCAATTTAATGATCCTTAAAATCAAATCAATTGCATGCACAGATACTACAAACAATCAAAAAATGACTACAGGCCAGCAAAATTATCTTTTGCAGTAATGTTTTCCCACATTGTTCCTATAAGGGATGTCATAACCAGATTTTGCTTTGTGAATACTTTCCATGCTAGCAGAAAAGATCTACAATGATTTTTTTCCTCTGACAATACTTTTAAATTAAACCAGTCCAAATTTTGTTGTTTCTGGGGAAAAATACAATAAGAAATTTCTGTGCAGATCGCAGACATAGATCAACTTTTAAATCAAACCAGTATAAATTTTATTTGTCTTGGCAATGGATGAAATAATTGCATTGATATGATAATTCAGGGTTTTCATTAAGAGCCCGCCGCCGGCCGAAATGACCACCCCAAATCAATTTTCGGCCGGCTAGAATCGTTTGAGTTTCGAAAAATGAAACTGGTAATTTCCATAAAATTAAATCTAATAACAAAATATTTCGTCCATGAGTACAATATCTGAGCCACTTTTCATATATTCGGATGGTTTACACATCAAAAGGTTAAACTACAGATCCAAAAGTTCTCAATTTAGCGTGCAGCGGCTGCAAAGTGAAAGTAGAAATAGTCAAATCCCGACAAAAACGAGAGATCACGATAGGCAGTACGATCGATTGTACTTTCCTGCCAAATAAAATCAAACATATTGAAACACTGATTTTTAAAATGAAATATGTTCCAAAATTTACGATCCTAAATATTGTTTACTAATGAGAATCGGTTGCAACTTATTATGCAAGTTTTAAAAGTATAAATAATCGAATTGTTTTAATCGCGTCTTAACAAAGAACATTATTCTGGTCGTACTCGCTTGGCATACATAAATAAAGATAAGTAATTAGTTTTCGCGGATTTCGATCTTCGTTAAAATCAAACCACACAACAGAAAAGATATGAAACAAGTTATAAAGTTGTGAAAATGCTCAACAAATATCTGATAGATATTACGAAAAAACAGGACTTTCTGATAAAACAAAGAGTATTTAATAAATAGCAGAAAAACCGGTACGGTAGAATCCGAACCGGTTACCGGTTTTTCATTTGAGCAGACTGCGGTTTATCGGTATACCGGTAAACCGTTTCACCCCTAATACTCTAAATCTGCAAGTATTAAAACCCTGGATGTGTCGACTTTAATTTGCCTCTGAGTATTATGATGCACCTATTGTTAGTAACTTCGAGATAATTTGTGTTAAAACTATGTAAGTATCAAGGTTCTTAATTTTACAAAAGCCACTTACCGAGTCAACAGATCGATCTAGCCAATCGTTTGTGTTGAGACCAAGTTCATCAAAACATTCCGGATTCATATCAAACTTTACTCGGATACCTGCATCACCCAACAGTTTTGTTAGCTTTTGAATTTCCATAATATGCCGTGGATTGTGGTTTGAATGAGTAATGAACACAACAGGTCTCGTGTCAACTCGATCAGTTTGTGTTTCCTGTCTTCTTTCGCAGTGTGTGTCACCTTGAGAATTCCCAGAATGAATGCATCCAGAAGCAAAATGACTTGGACCAGCTTCCAGTGTTTCATTGTTTGTATCTGTATCATTAACTGATTGACTTATTGGAATGTTTTGATGATTATTCAAATCGTTCCCACTTGTTACGCGCTCTCCATTAAAAGGTCGCAAATTGTTCAAATCTGGGCGATTATCTGTATAATTATGTCTATTGTAAATAACTTGAACTGATCCTGGAGTACTGAGGTCGCTGTCAGAATTACTTGTTCGAGACCTGTCAACATTAGCATCTCTGCCACCCCATGAACGTCGTCCACAGGCGTATAAAGAGCAGGTTCTGCAACCGTTTGGTCTCTCTCCAATATAATGGCGACCATCTTTAGAGTTCGAACATAGTTTTCTATGTTCCGTGTTTACGGCACTGTCAGACTGTGTCCGGGTATATGTAGGACGATTGCTTGAAACACGACCTTCTTGTTGGATTGTCATATTCTCTACCTGTGACACTAAACACTCAGTTTTCTCATTAGAATATAAAGTCAATAACTGAGTTTCATTAGGGTCTGATCTTAGCCTACATATTTCGCAAGTACATGTCCCCGACCACATACCTGACATACCTGCTTGATTATTGTCTGCATCATTTGATTTATGTTGTCCAATTTCTTGAGAAAACCTAGTAGATCCAGAATCATTTCGTTGATGTCCATTACTATGTCCAGCACTAGATGTATTCGAACGTCCTCGATGATTTGACTGCTCATAACAGTCTGTGGTTTGGTTGTCTGTATGGCGTCTCCGTCTGCTCATATCGCTTGTTGGTCTAGTGCCTGGTTGTGACGGCTGACTTATTGAGCGGTTAAATGAAGGTCGATGTCCTGTACACTCGAGACAAGAGCATGAATTCTGCTGCCCTCCGCCTACATCAGAAAACACACGTTCTCGCGTACGTCTGACGTACTCGGCATGAATGGCTGCAATGTAACAACAAACATGTCAAATCTTTAACACAGAGAGCTCGATATCATCAATTACGTTCATAGCTGTCGTAACTACAGCTTTAACAAACTTATATAAGCTGCGACTAATGTGTATTGAACAAAACCCACGATAATGTTTTACAGATACCGGTAATTGTGAAGATCTATCGTCAAGTTTGTTTGTATCGCTTTCTTGAGTCAGTTTTAAGTTGATGTAAGAAAACAAAGTTGAGAAAATTATGTAGAGTATAGTAAGAAATACTATCTAAAGTAGCAAATGTGTAGATTTTGGCAAAGAACAACTTTTTATTGCATGATCAAGGTCTAAACGTCCCATATTACATATAATAAAAGAACCCTTTATGCTAGGGTTCCATTGCCGATCAGATAACTAGTAACTCGATGAAATCCACTAGATTTATTCTTCTCGATATCTAGTCGATGTGGTCGGGAGTCACCCGAGTACATGTCGATGTGATCAAGTGTAGGTTTGGTGCAGGTCGAGTTATCGGCAGTGGGAGCCTGGCATGTATCGTTTCCTCTACGTTCAATATTTTACATTTGTATATTTTATGCACATAAAACCCATCAGGTCTTTTTGCGTAAGAGTTAAGAGTATCAACCAATCTAATTGAAATATAGATCCTATCTTTCAGTAGGATCTAACGACGACCCGTTGAGGGTCATCTTCTGTGACCTTTCTATGGACCAATCAGATTTTACTTTGGAAAAGTTGAAAGATTTTTCGCATGCGCACGGGCATGCGCACGACCGTGCACACTACACTTCCGTTTCTAACGATAACTAGTAGCCATGGACGCCTCCAGTGTGGTGATTTCACTACAAAGACAAAGACCAAAGTCTGTTAATTTTGAGAGCAAAGTCATGGCATTTATGAAGCAGATAGTCTTCTGCATGGCAGCAACAGTTCAACACGATCATCACGCCAACCCGAAACAAAGCGATGTTAACTTATAAACGTATAACGTCGGTGGGGAGTTAAAACCTCGTAACTCCAGCTTTTTCAAGCTGTAGTTACGATGTTTTGACTGCCCATCCACGATAAACTATATATTGGCAATTTGAATCAGCTGAAACAGATTCCCAATTAGCTCAGTCGGTAGAGCGTCCGACCCATGAACCTGAGAAGCAGGGATCGACTCCCAGCTTGCCTTCATATTTTCTTTCCTACTATGTATTTTATATTTTTCAAACTAAAAGTTTCTAGAAATCACGGATATAAAAACATAATTGGTAATTGTATTTTTATTTCGTTTTTGCAATTTCTAGAATAATTTGGTATGGTAAAATGTAATAAACATGATAAAAAAAATAGGGGGACAAACGATGGAGTCGGCGCGAGGTTCGATCTTCTAATCTACGGTTTCCAAGTCGGCAGCTCTACCAACTGAGCTAAGCTGACTATTGCTGAACTTGTATACCAATTGTCAATATATAGTTTATTTATGTTCAAAATTACACACCGCTCTACTTCGGGTTAGCACAATGATCGCACAAAACTGCCACTTAGTACAGTGCCAAAAATATACCGAAACATATCCACTTCATTAATAAATGCCATATCTTTGCTCTCAAAACTAACGGACTTTGCTCTTTGCTCGGCGTCAAGCGTGTGTCTATCGACCGCAGCCACTTTGGTGTTGTTGTCAGGGACAACAGACCTGCGTTTGCAACGAGCGTTTTGATTGGTTGGTGTAAAAATAGAAAAAATGGAAATTCCCAGGTCACAGAAGATGACCCCTAATGCGCGATCTTCAGATGTAACATTATGAAATTATGTTATCTGGATTCATTCAGATTGGAGTATCAACTACATAATTATTACCTGGCATAAAGTCACCGATTACATTGGCTGCCGCGCTTCCAATCTGATGTAATGCCCAATGAAGGCCCTGTATTGTACCCCCATGTTGTTGGTATTCATTTAGTAGATGCAGCGTGGCACTGCTAAGAGGACCTCCATTACCGCGGTGCTGTAAGAAAAAATGAAATAATGAGATTGGATGTGGCAAAATGATTTTATGTGGCGTAAACTGGTCTGTATAACAAAATGGGATAAACGTGCAACTGGGTAGGACATATAGTTCACCCCCATCGACATTTGGGGACAATATGGATCGGGATCAGACTGTGTGTGTACATGTATTATCCCCATTGTGTTGGTAGGCCTACTCGTTTTGATGAAAAAAAAAAAAAAAAAAAAAAAAAAAAAAAAAAAAAAAAAACGTGTCAATGACAAGCCTAAACTTATGAGGATGTGATCTATATATGATATACTGCCTAACTTCCTTTCGGGTATTACTGGTAAGATGAAATTAGGTCAGATAAAAAGAAAACTAAGCAGAAACATTACTGCTTCTAACAACATCTTACAGTTGTCGGATGGACAGAAGCCTATAGTTACTGTCTTGACTCTCTATACAACAGATGATTTAATATCAACGTGATAGGTTCTGGAAAAAGGCCAGTCTAACATTTTATACTAATATAGATCCAGATCAGTTTGTGCCTAAGTGCAGTCTGATCAGGCCCCATAATGCTCTCTTGCAATTTGTATCGGTCACGAAGAATTCATTCTTGATAAGTCTGTGTTTATAAGCAGGTTGATCTGAACACATATGGGCATTAATTTGCCATTTCCCAGATCCTGGCTGAAATAAAATCTTACCCAAAATGCCTGGGCCAGTTGGAAATCAAAGCCTAACTTTTCGGCCAGTAAAAAGAAGTCACTTGGATATGCGTCTAAAGTATTGGCGATCTCTTGTCTTTGATGAAATGCTAGTAGATTCATCGGATATTGTGTGGTGTACGGAAGGTGACCCGCCATCTTTCACCAGATCTGGAAATATAATGATAATAACAATGGATTTTGTGCTAAAAATACACTGGCTTAACCTTATGCGTTGATAACCCGTGAGTGTTGTTATAAAATCTCGTAACTACGGCTTGAATCAAGCCGTAGTTACGAGGTTTTATAACACGACCTATAGAAATACTATTGTTTGTCCGAATTCACGTCACGCCTATCTCGAAATATAATGATAATTAGGACAATTGAACGTTTGTTGAGCCCATTACCAGATGGGTAAATTGTAGACTTGTCCAAATTCAGAGATGTTGCAGAATATATTAAGTTTTACAGGTATTTTTGTCTTTCAGGAAAGAAAATATTGTGGGAAACGTTAGTTACAATCTATTTCTTTATTTTAAACAATGTTTCAAAAGCCATTATCTTGTAAAGAGTAAAAAAAAAATAGATTAATTGTGTTGGCATGGGTTAGATATATTTGACTACCAATAGGGAACGATTTTATCCAGTTAACAGTTGACGTAAGTTCGGACAAACAAATAATATTTCGTGGGTGTTGTTATAAAATCTCGTAACTACGCTTTGATTCACGGTTTGTCAATACATAACATAAAATCAAGTCTATTTTAAGCACAAAATTCATTGCTGTAAAAAAATTGTTGAGCCCATTACCGGGTGGGTAAACTTTAGACTTATCCAAACTCAGAAATGTTGCAGACAACAATAACCAGTAAATTAACTTTCACGTTTTTTTTCTTTTAGGAAAGAAAGCATTGTGGGAAATGGAGAACATTCTTGTTTCAAGAAATTTCTTTATTTTCAACAATGTTTCCAAAGTCATCATCTTTTAGGGAGTCATAAAGAGTCAAGAACTAGTATTGGCGTCCCTAATGGCTTGTGAACTAATTGAGAAGAAAGAAGAAGAGCTGGCGTTTTTTCTCGATGCCTTAAAGGGACATTTCATCCCTATTTCAATTTTTGGAAGCAAATTTTGCAAAATTTGTTTTAAAGTATATCTTGATGCCAAGATTGGTTATTCTAATGGGTATAAATGCTATCAGTTTTTTTAAGTTGTTGATGATAAGCGATAAACACTCCTTTAAAGTTGAGACAGAAACGACAAATTCTATATACGTCTGAACTGTTGTGGACAACAATTTGTTTAATTCATATTTTGGCTTGAAATTTTCAGAATTTTCATAAGAAAATATGCTCTTATAGATAAAAATAAAAGTGTTAATTTATGCGAAAAAAATTTGAAATGTCACTTTATTAGTTTCTGCTGTATTGTGCATACATTCTCTCCTGATCTTCATCAACATTGATTGTTTCTTCAACTTTCAAATTGGACCACTATAACATTTTGCTGTCCTAGAAAAGGGTCAAATTACTCTACTTGGGATAATATTTGTAAAAACTGTCTACACAAAAGTACAGGCAATATTTAGGTAAAAGGAAAACGCTGGTTTCAACAATTTCTTCCTTTGATTCAATGTTTTCTCAGACCTCATCTTTTAGATACGTCAACACAATGTCTTCTTTGGCAAAGAGTTAACCCCTCCAAAACAAAACAAAACCTGGTTTTAACGCCCTACGGAGAATGTGCTTGGGAAGACATTAACACAAAAGAAGAAAATGCTGATCATCAGCATTTTCTCCTTTTGTCTCAATATTTTCTTAACTAAATTTTACACAATTCATAATTATCTCTTTCAACATCTATTTTGTCTTCTGTAGAAGCCTTCAAATTGAAATGGTCTAAAATTTCACCGTTTGGTAAAGAGTTAACCCATTACCAAACGACAAAATTTTAGGGCGGTCCAAATTGAAAGATCATGCAGACGACAATTTTGAAGCGAGTAGACTTTCTAATTTATAGGTCTTTTTGGATCGAAAACATTGTGGGAAATGAAGAAATTGCTTGTCACAAACAATTTCTTCATTTTCCACCATGTTTTACATGGCCATTTTTTTGTGGGGAGTCAAAAAGAATCATTTTGTGGTAAAGAGTTAAACACGTTATATAGACCGAAAGTCTCGATACAAAAATGCACGAACAATATTATCAGATTGACCTGTATTTAAGTACCAATTCTTATTAACCCTGTTAGAAACAAATGACCCGATTAAAAGAGAAATATTCCTGAAAAAGAAGAAATCTTGCACCACGAATTTTGTGTATGTTATTCAATTTAATAAAACCTTTTTACACCGGTTCTGAAATCTTTATGTGTAATGTCATAATTGTGTTGTTGCCCTCATCTGTGCTAAAAATAATGTTAATCTGGTTACTACTGAAGTTTCAGGCGCGTATCTAGGCGGAGACATGGAAGCCCGGGCTTCAACATAATTACTTTTTCTAGTGTGTCCAGTGGACTTTCCAACAAAATAAATAAATAAATAAATATATAAATATAAATAAATAAATAAATAAATAAATAAATAAATAATAATAATAATAATAATAATAATAATAATAATAATAATAATAATAATAATAATAATAATAATAATAATAATAATAATAATAATAATAATAATAATAATAATAATAATAATAATAATAATAATAATAATAATAATAATAAAAAAACAACAGATCTCTAGATGCCTCGCAATCCCCACAACCCATTACCACATGACATAAATGTTGACTCCATCAAATTCAAAGATGTTACATACGACAATTTCAAGTGAATGTAATTTGAAATTCTGGCCTCTCTGGATAGAAACCATAATGGGAAATGAAAAAGTTGCTTATCACAAACAATTTCTTCATTTTCCACAATGTTTTCAATAGCTTTTAGGTTTTTGGGGGTCAAAATGCGCGAAAGGGACTCGACAAACACATTGGGCTTCAACATTACAAAATTCCTGGCTATGCCCCTGAATTTGGTTTTGATTAGAGCGTTCTTTAGAGTGCGATTTTTAAGCCACACGAAGAGGAGCACCATTACTCTATACACTTGTAGCGGAACACCTGGGGCCCGATTACTAAGGAACTTACGATACTATTTTTGTGTGTAACAAGGCATCTGATTGCACGAAAAATCGGATTAGGCCAATCAGGTTTGTTGTTACAAGTAATTACGCAAAAAATAATCGTACGTTCGTTAGTAAAACGGGGCCCTGATCTGTAAGAGAATTTGAGCGAGTGTTTCATAATGACATCATCTGTATAAAATATGGAGCATTCCGAACCCCTCTGTCAGAATCTCGGTCTTGAAAACGATATATGTAAAACATCTTAAAAAATCTTTGAACATCTCGCTCTAAAGAAGTCTCCTCCGGTCAAATACAATTTCGCGTCCATATTACGTCAATATTCGCGGGCAAATTGATGTTGTATTGAACGGGATTCGGCCGTTATATGGACGCGGAAATTTATATGTGACCGGGCCTTCTCCCAAACGACAAATTTTCTGGGCGGTTCAATTTGAAAGTTGCTGCAGACGACAAAATGTATGGTATTAAAGGTAAAATTTGTGAAAGATATAACCAGGAAAATACTGAGGCAAAAGAAGAAAATGCTGATTATCAGCATTTTCTTCTTTTGTCTCAATGTTTCCCCAAACTTTTTTCTGTTAGAGACGTCCAAACCAGGTCTTGTTTGGGAAAGGGTTAAGGTTCTAAATACGAGAACACAAGCATTAGAAGTAGGGCTCTTTCTGATAATTGCAACAAATAATGAACGAAAACGCTACCAATTAAAAACAAATTAGCACTAAAAAGACCGACCGTCTCAATAATTATGAACCAATTCAACCCTTACCCAGTTGACAAAATTTTAGACAAACCCAATTTCAAGTTATTTTAGACGACAAATCGTTCTTGCTGTCTTAGACCCTAGAATCTTGTCGTTTGGGAAAGGTCAAGTTCAAAGTCCGAAATAAAAGGTCTTGACAGAACAGAAATAGCAATGCTATATCTCTTAACCCATAACCAAACGGCAAAAATTTAGACTGGTCCAAATTCAAAGATGTTGCAGACGACAATTTCAAGTGAATGAAATTTTAGATTTTTTGGTCTTTTTAAGTAGAAAACATTGTGGGAAATGAAGAAATTGCTTGTCACAAGCAATTTCTTCATTTTCCACGATGTTTTCCAAATCCATTATCTTGTAGGGAGTCAAAAGGAGTCACTGTGTGGTAATGGGTTAAAGCAAATAAAATGAAAGAAAATGTTTTAGTTTTTTGTTTTTGAAATGTAAGTCAAACACGAAGTAGGGCACGCTCTGAAGATTAAATACTGAAATGCCAAGGCTCTATCTTTAGACAATAGAACACAATATCTATATACCAAGATAAGATTTAGAAAAAGTCAACCTAAAAGGTAAACGTCTCAGGTCAAAGGTCGTGGTCCTAAACGAAAGGTCAATGTTTATGAAATATCAAAATTCTTTGTCGTGAAACTACATGAGATATAAGCTGCACAAAATCTTTGAAAAGTATTTTAACAAAGTCAAATGCCAAGGTTACGGGTTCAAAAGTCATGATCTCAAATGAAGGGTCTTTGCATAATGTATCGATGCGTTATATATATCAAGACTGTATCTGCACTGTTACATTAGGTAAATGCCATTGCACAGTTTTTGAAAAGTAGGTCAAACTCCAAGGTCAAGGTCATGATCTCAAATGAAAGGTCTTTGCAGGATGTAACGATTGGTGGAATATTAAGGTTGCATTTGAAACGATACATTAGGTAAATGTCATGGTAAACATTTTGAGAAGTAGGTCAAACTCCAAGGTCAAGGTCAGTTCGTCATTTTTCCCTGATATAAATCTATGTTTATATCAATAAAAAAAAAACACTTTCTGTACTATGTAAAATGTTCATGTTTTTGCAATGCCGATTGTGTTTTCTCCAACTTCTTGAACAAGCCAAACATTTTGTCGCTCGGAAAAAGATTAGAAAATTTACACGTGGAAAAAGACAGGGTGTATATTTTTTGCACGATAGGCCCTATAAACCTTTCTCAAGCCAGACCCATTTTCGACATCCCTTAATGATGAATAAAAAACTATGGAAACATTTAGAGAAAAGAAGACAATGCTGATTATCAGCATTTTCTTCTCTTGTCTTAATATTTTCTATGATACACTGTACACAAATACCGTCTTTATCACCACTCTACTTGTCGACTGCAACACGTTCCAAATTAGACAAGTCCAAAACTTGTCATTTATGAACTGGATAAGGGTAGATAAAGCAGTTTTGTTATCAAGATTTTCGTATACAGATTTACTTAATTTCCGTATACAGGTGCAGTTATCTAGGTATCTTAGTAACCATGCACCAGGGGTAAAAATAAGATTTTGTTCAACTTATTTTATAGCTTTACATGCATGAAATGCAAATGGCTACAGATGTAAGGAGTCAACCTCCTAAATGATCTTTTTTGACCTCCTCAGTATTGATAAAACCATTGAAAGAGAGAAGAAGAAAGAAAGAAATGCTGGTTATGAACATTTTCTCCATCTTTCATTAAACGTTCCATGCTTAGTTAACCCTTTCCCAAACGCCAAATTTTAGGGCAATCATTTTCAAAAACTTCCACAAATGACAAAATGGAAGTTGTCGAAGATAATATTTGTGTAAAATATTGCATAGAAAATATCGAGACGAAAGGAGAAACTGTTGGTTATCATCAGTTTCTTCTTTTGTTTCAATATTTTCCCAAGCCTTTTCTTCTAAGGACGTCAAAACCAGGTCTTGTTTGGGATAGGGTTAACAGGATGTCCATAAGTATCATTAATTTAGTTAAGAGTGTTCATTCTAGACCAGTCATTTGTCTCTCACCAATGCGTGTGAGAGAGCAGCTGGAGGCTCAGTTTGGATATGTGGTGGCACTGGTGAGGGAAATACAATGACAAGTTTAGGTGCTCCAGCCGCCGCGATATGAACATAGCAGTTGAAAACGGCGAAATTTGTTCAGCAACTATGAAGATCAATTTCCTATAAATATAAATGGTGGGCCACTCAACTATATACACATTTGATCTAGAAGGAATAGATGAACTTCATTTGAAATTTTCTGGGGCATGTTGACAATTCCATACGATATTAAATACATGTAATTAAGTTTTACCTCCGACAACGTAGCATGGGTCCCTTTATATATAAGTATATGCTTATTTCTATGTGTGAAGTGATTCATTTTTTTGAGTCTCATCCAAAATTTCATAAATGTTTGAGCAAGACTCTTGGATTCATAATGTTGTATTTACTCGTATATTTCATCGAAATCAGATTCCACGTAAGTTTGGTGTAACAAATTTGGCTAAATACATGTAATTAAATGTCACTTTGTCTTCTCAATTTCGAGTTGGTATCATAACTTTATAACTTTTACAGCGACTGATATGAAATTTTCAACACAAATACTCTGAAGACTCATGCATTTGTTTCTATAACAAAAACTAGACTGTTTTGCATTATGGCACATTCGACAGTGGCTATGGAAAGGTAGGGTCACGTTGAGCGGGACAAGTTAGGATAATTGATACACATGTGACTTATCAATCGCTTTTGAAGTGGTCATATTTAGTATTTCTCATGTCAATAGTTGTCAAAGATGCTCGTTACCTTTACGCGTACTTATTTCTTAGGAAACATGTCATTGGCTGACACATGACGCCAATTCCGTAAATAATCGTAGATGAGTACATTCTTTGCTGATATAGCAAATATGGTGTTTGAGCAGCGATATTCAATGTTGATGGGTAAATCAAAATCAGATACAAACTCTATGACAATGGACATTTACGGCTATTTTTCTATGAGAATAATCAAGTATTTATGACTGATATAAAGGAATTTTAAACGATTCTACACGTGATGTTGCTGACCTCAAAAGATATGGATGGCCCAACACGTCGTCACCGAAAACGTTCATGAAATGCAAATTGTTTTCGAGAAACAACTAGTATCCATAAAATTACCCAAGTACAGTTCAGATCCTTCTTCCATAAATGTATTCATTGGCTGGATAAGTGGATATCGTGCAGTGGCAAAAATATCGAAGTTCGAACAGATGTAAATATTAGATGTGTAAGAACGTTGTATCTGTCCAAAGACTAAGTTGCCCCGCTCAACGTGACACTACGTTACCAAAGCGACTATAGAACGCGTCTTAATGTTTTTAATATTAGATCAAAAACATACTTTTCCAAAGTATTAATGTTAACAATATGTCTACAATAAGTGCATAAATGGAAAAGGTATGAAATAATTCTGGATACTTTATGAACAGCCCTTGTAATTCAATCTATAGTACTGGGTATCGAACAGGCTGCGCGCTGTAAATCCCTGCTTTTCAACAAAAATCGTATCAACAACTTGTTTAAAACCCATTACTGCACAGTGACGCCTATTGACTCCCTGACAAGAAAAGGCTCGGGAAAACATTGTGGAAAATGAAGAAATTGCTTGTGACAAGCAATTTCTTCACTTTCCACAATGTTTTCTAACCTAAAAATGGAAAGATTTTTTGAATTTCCTTAACTTGAAATTGTCGTCTGCAACATCTTTGAATTTGGAACAGACAAAAAAATTGTTGTTTGGTAATGGGTTAAAGATGAAGACACGACGTTTTTGCAGTGAAGCGCCGATAGTTTTTGTCCGTGCAACGTTTTTATCCTTTCAAACTATCAAGTCCTCGATTTCAGTGTCTGTTGAAATGTTACTTTTTTCACGATTAGTCAGTGCCTTTCTTCTTTTACAGCTAAACAAATCTTAATTGCACTTTGCACAAACAAACAACAACACTTGAAGATGTTAACCCTTTCCCAAACAAGACCTGAATTTGACTTCCCCATAAGAAAAGGCTTGAGAAAATTTGAGGCAAATGAAGAAAATGCTGATTATCAGCATTTTTTTCTTTTGCCTCAAAATTGTCTGTGTTATATTGTTAACATAGCTTTATTAACATCCATTAAAAATGTCTTCAATAGCAGCTTTCAAAGTAAGACACCCTGAAATTCAGTCGTTTGGAAAAGGATTAAATGCAAAAAATAATAATCTTATTTTCGTCTTTTCCCGCGGATATAGACTACACTTGGTCTAATATTTAAAGAACAAGTTCCATGACATTCCCCGTTTTAAAAATGAGATCACTTTATCGATAACAATTTATTTTCGACTTTTTCCCCGGGTGTAAATTGCACTACAATATTTATGTATTCTGAAGATTAAGTTTCATATTCTTCCCCGGGTAGAAATAACTTTAAAGATAAAAATATTTAAGTTTCGTCTTTTTCCCCGAGTGTAAATTGTAGTGCAAAATGTCTGAAGTCCTAAGCTATAGTTTCATATGTTTCCCCGGGTAGAAACCACGTTAAAGATAAAAAAATATTTAAGTTTCATATGTTTCGCGGGTAGCAACTAAACCTTTCACAATCCCTCTGGGATTTGTTTAATTCTTAAGACTATGACTTCTGGGAACTCGCTAGAATTCATATCAATGCGTCCAGTTACTAGCTTGTGAGTCCGATAAACTATTTTTCATAGTAAATCTGTAAAACTGGGTGTATCCTGGGACTCACTAGAGTCAAAACTTTGCGTCCCAGAGACCACATTATGAGTACAACATACAGGGTGCGCTGGTAGAGAAAAATCACTGAACCCTGACTCATTTTGACGCCCAAACTGAATATTTATTTCTGGAACCTTGCAGGAAAAGAAGAAAATAATAATTATCGGTATTTTATTCTTTTCCTAAAATGGATGTTCATACAAATAACATTTGTTTCCAATAAAGTACAGAAATATTGAGGTAAAAGAAAATATTTGATTATTTTGTTAAGCATTTTCTCTCATTGACGTCAAAACCAGTTATTGCTTATTAAATGGTTAAGAAAAGATTGAGGGAAAAGACAAACAAAAATATATATTATCGGTTTTTCTTATTTTTCTCCTGAGTATATTTCCAGATAATTTCCGGTATGGACTGCAAAATCAGGCTTAGATTTGAAAAGGGTAATAGGGAACGATTTTATTCAAATAAGCGTGACGTAATTTCGGACAAACGATATTATTTTTGTAGGTGTTGTTAAAAAATCTCGTAGCTACGGCTTGAGTCAAGCCGTAGTTGCGAGACTTTTTAAGAACACATGGTTTTAATAATACATAACGGAAAACTAAGTCTATCTTTAGCACTAAATTCTTTGCTATTTGACTACGTGAGTTTGATTATGTATATCGCTGCTTTTCAACGAAAACCCCGTAAGCCCCTAAATGCAGCTTGGTTTAAGCTGTCAGTTACGTTGTTTTTGTAGAAAAGCGACGGTATACCTTGACCTGCATTATCTAATGCACACAATACTTTCCCTTTCAAAAACAATATAACTTTAGGTCGGTCCCGATTTGAAAGTAATGTAGATGAAAAAATAACTGTACGACATAATTTTGAATTTTTAAATCAATAAAGACGAAACGTAATGGGAAGAGCAGAAAAATGTTAACGATAGGTACTTCTTTCTGTTCCCTATTTGTTTTCCAAATATTAATGTCTTGAAAGGTGTTCGAAAAAAAAAAAAAAAAAAAAAAAAAAAAAAAACTGAAACTATTGTTTAAATCACGTGAGCTAAATACCCCAGGTTGCTTGTTAGGCCAAAGTACTGCAATTAATACATTTAATACAAAATTAAACCCTTTCCAGAACTACAAAAAATCAGGAATGTCCATTTTGAAAAGAGTTGTAGACGATTCAATACTTGGTATGGAAGGAACGCCATTTAAGTTTAAGCAAAGGAAATATTCAAAGGAGAAGGAGAAATAGCCAATAGATGTTATCCTTTTTTCTTCTCTCTTAAAGTTTCCACACTTTTTTAATTCATTATAAGGGCATTTACACAGGGTATTTTTGTGAAGGGCTAAACAACAGATGCACTGACTTGAAGAATAGATACCTTGTGTAAATTAAAGTCTTGGTCAGTTGCCAAACGACACACTTTTAGAGAGGTAAAAGTTCAAAGTTGCACGAAGACGACTTAATAACTTAACAACCAAACTATTCATCTTAATCCTTTGCAAACGACAGAATTTTAGGGTGGTCTAATTCAAAAGTTGCCATAGAAGACAAAACCAGATTTGATTTGTGTACAAAAAAGCATAGAAAGTCTTGATGCTATAGGAGAAATTATGTTGATCAGCATTTATCCTTTTTGTCTCAATGTTTTCTCAATTCTGTTCTTTTATGAACGTCAAAACAAGGTCTTGTTTGGGAAAGGGTTAAAGAGAAGAAAACGATCAAGAGAAACTGAGAACATCGTCGCTTTTCAACAAAAACCTCGTAACTGCAGCTTTAAACAAGCTGCAGTTACGAGTTTTCGTTGAAAAGCATCGACGAGCTAGCTATCTAAACAACTTCACTTATCACAAAATTTTCTTGAATGTAGCCGTCAAAACACAGTGCTGTTTGGGAAGGCAGTAGCCTTTTTCCTTTGAATCAAGCTCCGGATTAGGTAAGAGTTTTAGAAAGCAATGAAGACGAAATGGTGATAAACATCACTTCATCTATTGTCAATGGGGAGAATCACGTGATTGACAATGGTATTGAACACGAAAAAATGGCGACGAAATGACCGCTTCGGCGTGAAAGTTCAAACTTTAGAAAGGTATGTATTCAATCTACGTTGTTTCTCAGACAAGCCACCTATCCTAAAGTACCCGCTGTTGTCTAGGGTTTTCACAGATACCAAACTTTCCCCTATACGTTAGCTGTATTTAGAGAACACTTAAAGAATATTTCCAAAATTGCGAAAAATTTGGATGTGTGTTAAGCACGTCGCATCATATTTATAGCTTTATTTCTTACACAAAGACCTCTCTGATCACACTTTATACTTCCAGACCCTTTTGATCGATGGCATTTCATTCTAGTCCATTTACAAAGTCCGTTTTGACTTTTTCAAGTTTATTTACGAAAAAGATGTTAAACATACGTACAGTGTTGTAGTGTTTGGCACGCCGAGTTCTAGTGAGTGTGATGTTAAACACGCACATAGTTGCTCGTGTACAAGGAAAGCCTCGGATATTGGACAAATTGGTTTTTTAATTATGACTCAATATGATCGAAATCTGGCGTTAACTTACAGACACATGCGACAGACGTCGTTAGGAGTAATCTTTCATACGTGCAAACACAATGAGTCTGAAGTGAACTGTGATGTCCTCGTTGCCTAGTTTACGGTTTAAATCACTATCAGAATCTTGAAACTGCTTAATTGGCCAGAAGAAAATCTTGTAGAAGTCGACCCTTTATTTGTCCCTGTCAGATTTTACTGTCATACCAAAACCGGATTTTAAGTGGATTGGTCATAACCCATATGCCACTTATTGATAAAATGGTTATCTTTTCAACTACTTTCAACAAGTGCCATTTCAATTTGCTTCTCTCTTTTTTTCTGATGACTCGAAAGAAGTCCCGGCTTTCATTACACAAGCCAAAATATAGACGAAATACACAGTCTGGAATCAAGAGGAAGCAAGCAATCCCTTAAAAATCGGACACTCAGATAAAGAGTCCTTATAAATCTCCATTGTACCGAGCTTCACCTAGTAAATCATCGTTATGTAGTGCTTCACCATTGCAGAAACGTTTTTCAAAAGTAAAAGATAAGAACGCAGTTATACAATTCAGAACCTACAACTGAAAATGCTGACTCCGTGCCTGACTTTGGATTTCTTGATCAAAATTCTGATAATAATGACTCAACCGGAGTTCTTGAACAGATCAGTGAATTACTTCCGTCTGTCGTCAGGACTGAACAGGACGTTATTGAATTTTTATTCAAACAAATAAAAGACGGAGTTTTCCTATTGAATATCATTTCATTGCTCTTGTTTGCAGACACAGTAAAGTGGTTTGAAAATGACTCAAAAACAGACGAAAACCTTCTGGAAACTGGAATATAGACTCTTTGGTGAAAGGTTAATAAATTTTGTGTGGTCCGAAGAGTCAGGGGGATACTGTCATGAACGTTTGTTAGCGTGGTCAGTACTCTCCTACATATAGATCTGCAGATAATAATTTTGCCGTTCCAAATCAGAAGATTCTCCAATCAATTAAACCACGGTATGATGTCACTGGAGAAAAAAACAACAGGTATATATGGAGACTTTACGACAGTTTTGGCGGAGAATCTTCAAAGGAAATCATCGTGTCTGGCATTCGGTGACAAAAAATTAAACAGGGGTTGACGGAATAATTTGTAATTGTGGATCTATTGGGCATCTATTGGGCTTTGAAAAGGAAGACAAGAAAGAAGTTGGTGATGTTATAAACAGTCTTTCAAAAACCCCTTTAAGTGACAGTCTTGATTCTCTTACAGATAGTGACAAAGCTAACGTCACGCTTTATTGGATAGAATTGAACCCTATTGTATCATATCATTGTATTGCATGTGCAATTGATTCATTTCTATACCGACAGTGTAAAGGTCATCAAACCTTACTGAAATATTATTTTGTCACTCTCAAATGTGCGTTTGCCCAATAATGTGCCAGACTTTAACTGTACATTGTTCAGATGTAATCTCTTAAATGTTCAAAAGATTTCAATCCACAGAATATATCTCCGCAAACACAAATCAGTCAACACATTCTACATAACTATGGTACACTTGCGTGTTTAACATCACGCTCACAAGAACTCTGCGTGCCAAACACTACAACACTGTACGTGTGTTTAACATCTTTTTCGTAAATACGCTTAACAAAGACAACATGGGCCATGTAAATGGACTAGAATGAAATGACGTCGATATAAATGGTTCTTGAAATATACCATGTGAACAGAGAATTCTTTGGGTAAGAAGTAAAGCTTTAAATATGATGAGACGTGCTTAACACACATCCAAAATTTTCGCAATTTCGAAAATATTCTTTGAGTGTTCTCTAAATACAACGACCGGATATGGGAATGTTGGGCATCTGTGAAAACCTTAGATAATAGCGGGTACTTTAGGATAGGTGGTTTGTCTGAGAATTTTCGTAGATTAAATACATACCTTTCTAAAGTTTAAGTTTTCACGCCGAAGCGGTCATTTCGTCGCCATTTTTTCGTGTTCAATACAATTATCAATCACGTGATGCTCCCCATTGATTGTTTTGTTTTGTATGTTCATGATTAGCTCAATTCGCATTATAAGGTATTTTGACACCACTCCCCGCAAAATGAATCCTTCAAAATACATGCTGGTCCTTGCTGGAAAATATGACAAGCAAGATCTTCATTTCCCACCATATTTTAAACCGACAAAAAAGAAATTGCAATCATGTGAACTAACGTATGTTATATCTTTGAATTTGGACCGGTCTGAAATGTTGTCGTCTGGTAATGGGTTAAGTTTTATCTTAGATTCACGCTTAACACACGTGATAGAATACCCGATTTTGTGACAACGACCAAAATACATTTTGCACTTTCTAAAACTACAATACTTTAGACAAGTCAAAACTTAAAAGAGATGTGGAACCCATTCACACTTTGGTGCTTTTTAACGCCCTCAAAGAGAAAGGTTGATGAAAATGTGGAAATTGCTTATGACAATTTTCCACGATGTTTTTATTACCAAGAGTTTTAGGTCGTAGAAATTTAATTGAATTGAAAATGAAGTCTTCACCATCTTTTATTTTGGATCTATCAAAATGTTTGTTGTTTTTATTTAGAGAATCATTATACTAAAGACAAGAAAACCTTGTTGGAAAAGTTGATAATTAATGGAGAATGCTCCAGTTTTTCGGAATACTCGGTTATTACTGTAGAATTTTAATGTTTCGTACCACATAATCGATAATATATAATGTCATTACAATTTACCATTTTCGACTTTAAGAACGTATTGATTATACAAAACTGATTTTCTCGAGATGGAAATCGATGATTTAAAGCAAGACAGTTGTAAATATATATGCACTTACCACTGTTTTGCGTCATTTTATTCACGCGTAGCCTATAAAGTGACTATCGAGTGACCTTTGACAGGTGCAAGAAATTGTGCAATTTTGTGCTGTAGTGGTATGTCATACGACTGACTATAAAATTCAAACAAGATCGATGACCATCCATTTTTATTTCGTTTTTTTGATTGGTAATAAGATGTACTTTCAGGAAACAAAATATAGATAAATTCTATAATTAGGAAAAGAAATAGTAAACTGGAGCATTCCCCTTTAAAGGAGGATTAAACAATAAAACGTTCTTGGACCAATCAAAGATGAATATTGCTCAAAACAACTAATAATTATCATGTGGTTATCACCATTTCCTTCTTTTCTTGCAACGTTTCCTGCTCTTATATCTAGCGGGGTCATCACCTTCATCAAGCTTTTCTTAAGTACCAAAATAAGACCAGTCCAATTTGGAAGCCGCAGCAGACGACACGACCATTGAGGCAAAGAGGGAAAATGCTGATTGTCAGGATTTGCCTTTTTGGCCATCTGGAATTTTCCAAGCTTGATCTTCCATGCCTGGTTTCACCATGAATTCGACTTCACAGAAAGCCTACTAAATTACATTCCGATCATTCCGATTGGCCGAGACATACTTCTCATTCAATCAGATGTTTTTATGTTATTCAGAATTAGATAATCAATTTAGAACTGTTGGTGAACATGATCCCAGTGTCTTACATAACGATGCTTTGCAACAAAAACTTCGTAACTGCAGCTTGTTTTAATCTGTAGCTACGAGTTTTGTTGAAAAAAAAAAAAACAACAAAAAACCGACTATAGGAAGATGTTGAAAGAAGCTGAGCTATGCCATTTCAAATTGCAAAAAAATCATTCATGCTTTGCCATACCCTTTAATGTGGATCCTCGCCGAACCTGCATCATTGATACGATTGAGATGAATACCCACAATATAGCGGATTGAATTCGTAATTCGTATAAGCCCGTGTAAAGAGGATACAAAAATACAGCTTAGGTAAGCCATTTACGAATTTTAGGTACGCGACAAAGTCGATCAAAAATTTTCACAGAAATTTGTTACGGGTAGGCATATTGCAGTTTTAAGCAAAGTAAAACTAGCATGCATGTACATGTTTTTATACTTGTCTTAATAAAATATCATTTACTTACGTTTACATGAAATTAACTTGTTTATTCCAATAACTGAATATCAAAACTTTAAAAATAAATCCAAGTAACCTGTCACAAAATACTTGCCATATTTTACACCACTCCTTATGTGGGTAAAACCCAGATTTTGGTTACCACCGACCTTTCACGCCTGACCTTTATAACGGTAGATAACTAAGGTTGTAACAAAATAGCAGTTGTTAAGTTATCTCCCTTATTCACAAGCATAAAAAATAGGGTAGTCATATTTCACAGTTGCTAAAGACGCTAATCCGAGTCTTCTCTGATGTAAATACGCTCTTTGATATTTTGATTTTTCGCTATTTACATGTAAATAGCGAAAAATCAAAATATCAAAGAGCGTATTTACATCAGAGAAGACTCGGATTACTAAAGACGCCAGATTGGAGGTTCATAAAGATAGTACTGTAGGCAGCCGGCGGTTTTAATTTGTCAGGATGCGGTTACCTACAATGGCTATTCTAAGCTTTTGGAACTCAACTACCAAGCCATGATAGCCGATAATTAGTTCCGTAAGCTGATCCGGATCGAGATCGGCCTCGTCCTGATTTCTGCTACACGCAATCTATTGTGATAAGCTTTGGAAATCAACTACCAATGATAGTCAGTTTCACTAGCTGATCTAGACCGAGATCGGCTCGTCCAGATTTCTGCTGCACGTAATCTCCGTTGATCGGAACTAAATGAAGCTTTGCAATTTAACTTAAAAACGGGCCTCTGATTTTGACCAGGACAAAGGGGCAACTGCACATGTCACAGAAAAATGGGTTTTGGCCTAAAGCGACAAGAGAAATTGGATAAACAACCAATTTCCCTAGTCAAACGGGTCTAGCAAAGCATCAATAGTCCGTCATAGTGAAGAGGGCCTGTCGGTTTTGACTGACTTAAACAATGGGGGTGATTGCAAATATCACAAGAAAAGGGGACTTCTGGCTTACAGTTAACAAGGCAAATTGGAAAGACTACCAATTTCCATTGTCAGAATGTTTCCAGTCAAAACTTAAAAGCAGGTCATTGTAAAAGAGGGGCTCCTGGTTTTGACTAATTACAAAGTAAAGGAAGGCAAATGTAATGCTAAAATTACATGGATTTAATAAACACAGAAAACAGACAAGTCAATTCATGAATACAAATTACATCAAATTCAGCATACTCCCAAAGTACTCACTTTACTTATTCTTTAGCTAATTTCCAACGACAAACATTATTTCAAAAGGACACTCAAAGTCATGCATAACAATCAAAGTCATGCAAATGACAATGTTCTGGTCCTCTGGACAAAAAGGGCCAAATGGGGAAAGGGTCTGGTGATTCTTCAAAATAAAAGCAAGGGACAACTGGCCAAAATGGACTAGGACTGTCGGACCTCTAGAGCTCAGTTATGTACAAATAACTAAGGGAGAGGAGGCGACAGGAGATGTGTTGAGGATCTCTTCCTGAAAAGGGCTAAGACCAAAAATAAAGAAATATCATGGGGAAAGGGGATGATCAGCAGCTCGTTGGAGTGACGGGAATGCCAGAGAGTAAAATAAAGTTCCAAAAATATTATCAGTCTTACTTTTGTTTTGCTTAATCCAAAATAAATCCAAATCCTAATTTAATCCAATTTCACATAGCCTCCTATGGCAATCCCGTCCAAGCCGCTGATAAGCGGGCTCTGGGACGCGCTCGAGTATTTATAGTTCTGAGCATCTGCTCGAGTGCCGAATTGACCAATCAGAATTGAGCGGCGATTTTGAGTAATCAGGTTCTGACGGCTCAAAAATTCTGAGACAAGATTCGTTCTGATTTACACAAATGATAGAATCCAGGGAATAGAATAGCAATTCTCAATTCCCGAGTTCCTAAAGTTTGTTCTCGAGTACAAAACATAATGGGAAAAGGAGATTAAAATGCTGAAAACAACAATCAAACACGGCGGAAAGCATTGTTTTCCATCCGCGAAAAGACCAAAGAAATAGTCCCAAATATTATCACAAAATACATAAAACATACGGAAAATTAAAATCAAAACATACATGACAAATATTATTTGATCCAAATTCTATCCAAACGGTCCATTAGAAATGCGATTTGAAGCGATAAAATTTTCCTACACCGCGATCACTCGAGTACCTACGGCGCGCTTAGCGACGAACGTAAACAAAGTGACCACCCTGCGGAAAATTCAAATAATGAATAGAACCTCAATAAATACAATTAAAGACCCAGCCCAGAACGAAATAGACATATTAATCTAGCATTTTCTGTCCAAATCTATGCACGAAACACTGAACTCGGCCCAAAAACGGACGACCAAAATGACAACAACAATCTCGGAAAATTCCGATTCTAGCGATCGAAATTTTAGACAAGATACGGCTCGAATCCACTCAAAACCAGGCTGGATAGATACAGAAACATTCCAACAAAATGTACATATAGGGAACAGCATGCGAGAAGTCCGATTCTTGGCAAAAAGTAAGTGACATCTGCGGAACAAGTGTACCTATATTCGGACGTCACAAAATCCGGATGCATTTATGCATTCTGGCTATTACACTTCCCCCACCTTAAAATACAAACTTCTCCTGAAGTTTATAAATTCAAGATGGATAAGGTGTTCAACAATATTCAAAGCTGTTCAACATTATTAATCATTTACACAATATTTACAACAATTTACTGAATCAAATGTCAATGCAAAATTTAATCCTGAAAATGTCAATTTTACCTAATGACACAACTCACTGTGTCTAATTCACACTGGTTACAGTTCTGTCAGTTCAAATTACCTCGGTTTAATTTACCATTTTTGATAATTACTTTATTATACTTACATTTTAAAATCCAAATAATCCATTTTACACTGAAAGACACTATTACATAGTCACTAAATCCTACTCCATTTAAGAAAATCACAGTTCATATTCCCTGAATATGCGCGTCATCGATTTACTTCCACGATTTCAGAGTCTATGTCTGTCCTCAGTCACACTCGAATGGATTGGTTCTGGCTCTTCGGTTGGTAGCGAAACATCACCCTGGAGCGGTTCGTCATGGCCCACGGTAGGTTCATCGGTTATCTTCCCAAATCGTATGGATCGAATCGACTTCCCAAGTTGGATGGATCGAATCGACTGCCTGTTGAGGTTTAGCGTAAGGGGCAGTCGACAACACCTGATATAATTTGACGTATAAACAGGTGGTCAAAAGGGACTTGTTGAATGGGAAATATGCTGGTCAATTGTCAACTGACAACTACTGCCTCAGCCCATATCGGAACCCGCCAATATTGCTAGCAGTCTTACTCTACCAAATAATCATTAGAAGTAGCTAACCCATTATTCATTGTTGCAGCAATCTCAATCATGATAGATGTAACTCTAAGCAAGCCATTCTCGTGGTTCTCCATCTCAAAAAAATCAAAAATAAAAAGTTGACCCCACACGAGTAAATCCAAGGGACGGGTGATCAATCCTCCCTCATCACTCAGGATGCGCGACATCCTCTCATGGTCAGAAAATACACGTTAAATAAAAATAACCACCTCTACTTGACTTCTCTTACATCATTCCAATAAGAAAGACCCATACACAACAAAATAAATCTCCCTGTAGCTATTTCTACGGATGTTGGATCATGAATGCTGTCTAAAACCAGCATACTTCATTTCAGGTCAGGTGATGAATTGTTGATGGGTCAGGGGTGATGATAATCTTCAAATTACCACCAGGCCTGATTACCATGACAAGGGTATTGAGCCAAGGGGAAAAAGAAATAACTGGACAGAATATGGCCATGCAAAGGTAAATTTGCTACACTTGAAAAACTAAGACAATTTTACAACTCAAAACTGTTGATCAGGCTTCTTCTCAACACTTCCAAATACAAGCCTACTACAACAACAGTCTTTCAAAGTTATCAACCACAACAAAACACACAAAGACACACATAAAAAGCACAAGTAGTTGATTTCTATCTTGTGGGTAAAAAAAAATGTAAAAAAAAGGGGCAGGGTCAGGTGTTGAAATCTCATTTACTGTTAGGTAAATTGTTCCAAACCTTGATTTGGATTGAGGGGACAAGATCTCCACAGATGCTCGAGTGATTTACAACCATAACAAGCTCTGGGACCTCTGTTCAAAGACTGGACATTCATTTGGGACCTAGACTCAATTTTATCAAGTCTATCCCCAATGCGTTTCAATGTTGCACTAAGATCAGACTGCTGATCTCTATCTTCACTTTTGTCTGATGCTCTGACCATTTGAAAAGGGCTACCTAGGATAGACTCATACCTTTCAATTAGCAAAGCGGCTTCATTTACAGTGGTACAATTTCTATCCATACATCTGCATCTAATTTCAGGGGAAACCAGTTTATAAAGCTGAATCAAGGCCAGACGTTCCTGTGCAGACCGATCAAAGTCAATAAAGGCCTTTTGGGAAAGCTGAAGAAGATCATCTCCTAAAGAAGAGATACTTTCGCCTTTATTCCTGTGTCGGTTCTCAAATTTGTTCAGCCAAAAATATTGATGCTTCCCGGAATAACCAAATCTATCGGTTAGTCGAGAAACAAGGACACTAAAGTTGCGGCGTTCATGATGGGCTAAACTCATGTAGAAGTTTCGGGCTGATCCTGTCAAACAATAGGCTAGGACAAGAACCTGTGTTTGCGAGTTCCATTGGGACAGATCTGAGCAATCCTCAAAGTATGATAAATATTGCTCAAAACTTGTGGTGCCATCAAATTTACAAGGGGTGATGATGGGCTCATGGGAAAATCTAGGCGGTGAAAAATGGACACTGCTGGGCAGATAGCTCTGCACAAACTTAGGACAATTATAAAAATTGTGGTAAGAATGTGAAGGGCCATGCTGATCATCGTTGTGTTGTATGTTGTGGAGATCTCTGGTTGATGTATCTCTCCTTGAAGCATGCCTTGTATCCTCACTATAAAATTGAGAATTCTCACCATTCTCAGTCTGTAAATCTCCATTTACACTCTCTCTATCAAGGGGATCTGAGGCTTGCAGGTCAGGGGAAAATTCATGGTCGGGACCAGGGACAATCTCAGGGCCAGTCTCAGGGTCTGAGGAAATCTCATTATAAAATGAAATCTCAGGAGCTGAGGTAGCCATTTTCAGGAAAAGGGGTGCTAAATAAAAGGGGGGCTTTTCCAGACGGGGACGATGGACTAGCTTTGGCAATCACTAATCCTCGGTTCTGACACCAAAATTGTAGGCAGCCGGCGGTTTTAATTTGTCAGGATGCGGTTACCTACAATGGCTATTCTAAGCTTTTGGAACTCAACTACCAAGCCATGATAGCCGATAATTAGTTCCGTAAGCTGATCCGGATCGAGATCGGCCTCGTCCTGATTTCTGCTACACGCAATCTATTGTAATAAGCTTTGGAAATCAACTACCAATGATAGTCAGTTTCACTAGCTGATCTAGACCGAGATCGGCTCGTCCAGATTTCTGCTGCACGTAATCTCCGTTGATCGGAACTAAATGAAGCTTTGCAATTTAACTTAAAAACGGGCCTCTGATTTTGACCAGGACAAAGGGGCAACTGCACATGTCACAGAAAAATGGGTTTTGGCCTAAAGCGACAAGAGAAATTGGATAAACAACCAATTTCCCTAGTCAAACGGGTCTAGCAAAGCATCAATAGTCCGTCATAGTGAAGAGGGCCTGTCGGTTTTGACTGACTTAAACAATGGGGGTGATTGCAAATATCACAAGAAAAGGGGACTTCTGGCTTACAGTTAACAAGGCAAATTGGAAAGACTACCAATTTCCATTGTCAGAATGTTTCCAGTCAAAACTTAAAAGCAGGTCATTGTAAAAGAGGGGCTCCTGGTTTTGACTAATTACAAAGTAAAGGAAGGCAAATGTAATGCTAAAATTACATGGATTTAATAAACACAGAAAACAGACAAGTCAATTCATGAATACAAATTACATCAAATTCAGCATACTCCCAAAGTACTCACTTTACTTATTCTTTAGCTAATTTCCAACGACAAACATTATTTCAAAAGGACACTCAAAGTCATGCATAACAATCAAAGTCATGCAAATGACAATGTTCTGGTCCTCTGGACAAAAAGGGCCAAATGGGGAAAGGGTCTGGTGATTCTTCAAAATAAAAGCAAGGGACAACTGGCCAAAATGGACTAGGACTGTCGGACCTCTAGAGCTCAGTTATGTACAAATAACTAAGGGAGAGGAGGCGACAGGAGATGTGTTGAGGATCTCTTCCTGAAAAGGGCTAAGACCAAAAATAAAGAAATATCATGGGGAAAGGGGATGATCAGCAGCTCGTTGGAGTGACGGGAATGCCAGAGAGTAAAATAAAGTTCCAAAAATATTATCAGTCTTACTTTTGTTTTGCTTAATCCAAAATAAATCCAAATCCTAATTTAATCCAATTTCACATAGCCTCCTATGGCAATCCCGTCCAAGCCGCTGATAAGCGGGCTCTGGGACGCGCTCGAGTATTTATAGTTCTGAGCATCTGCTCGAGTGCCGAATTGACCAATCAGAATTGAGCGGCGATTTTGAGTAATCAGGTTCTGACGGCTCAAAAATTCTGAGACAAGATTCGTTCTGATTTACACAAATGATAGAATCCAGGGAATAGAATAGCAATTCTCAATTCCCGAGTTCCTAAAGTTTGTTCTCGAGTACAAAACATAATGGGAAAAGGAGATTAAAATGCTGAAAACAACAATCAAACACGGCGGAAAGCATTGTTTTCCATCCGCGAAAAGACCAAAGAAATAGTCCCAAATATTATCACAAAATACATAAAACATACGGAAAATTAAAATCAAAACATACATGACAAATATTATTTGATCCAAATTCTATCCAAACGGTCCATTAGAAATGCGATTTGAAGCGATAAAATTTTCCTACACCGCGATCACTCGAGTACCTACGGCGCGCTTAGCGACGAACGTAAACAAAGTGACCACCCTGCGGAAAATTCAAATAATGAATAGAACCTCAATAAATACAATTAAAGACCCAGCCCAGAACGAAATAGACATATTAATCTAGCATTTTCTGTCCAAATCTATGCACGAAACACTGAACTCGGCCCAAAAACGGACGACCAAAATGACAACAACAATCTCGGAAAATTCCGATTCTAGCGATCGAAATTTTAGACAAGATACGGCTCGAATCCACTCAAAACCAGGCTGGATAGATACAGAAACATTCCAACAAAATGTACATATAGGGAACAGCATGCGAGAAGTCCGATTCTTGGCAAAAAGTAAGTGACATCTGCGGAACAAGTGTACCTATATTCGGACGTCACAAAATCCGGATGCATTTATGCATTCTGGCTATTACAGTACTGTATAATTTCTTACTGAAAATATTGGAACAAAAGGAGAAAATGCTGGTGACCAGTTTTCTAAGGCCTCTTCCATTAGGGACGTTAAAAATAGGTCTTGGTTGGGAAAGGGTTAAAGTATTGGCAACTCTATACAGACAAACCATTTATAACAGCCGCGTTCTTTAGAGCGATATTTCTTGAGATATCTTGAGATTTCTTAAGATGTTTTAGGATAAAGCGCTCTTTTGAGCAAGATTTTTAAGACGATCGCTGGGAGCCACCATTTCTCTATACTTCTTTCGGAACTCCTCGGTAAATTCTGTAGAATCTGTATGGGATAGAATTGACCGAGTTGTTCCGAATGCTCCATGATTCATTAACCGCGGAGTTCCGAATGCTCCATACTTCACACAAATGACGTCATGATGACGTCATTTGTATGAAGTATGGAGCATTCGGAACACCTCGCTTAAAATCTCGGTCTCAAAAACGCTGTATCAAAAACTTCATAAGAAATCTTAAAAAATCTCGCTCTAAAGAACGCACCTCGGGTTAGATTATGTGCTGACACCCTTCATATATTCCATCTACAGTCCAGTCTTTCATGGCTTAATTTCACAAGAATCGTTTTCTGATATAGGCTACATTTAAATCAAACGGCTCCACCCACTGGTCAGTGTTGTCCTGTCGTATTATATCGTTCTATCGTTTCTATCGCAGTGGAAAGACATTCCAACACAAGAAACTGATTTCGAAGCGAAAAAGTTGCCCCCTTTAAAGGTCGTTACATTATTGATAAAGTCAATACATTTTATTGTAGAAAAAGGTCATCGGCCCAAAATACAACATTTCGTACAACAGTACAAGAAAAAATAAATAATATTATACACTGCCCCTTAACGACAATCACTTTGTTCCATTAGTTTCATTATATAAATTGTTGTATTTCTAATAATTGCAAGATAGGTAATGCCCATCAAATTGTTGTAAGCTGCTCGATCTCTGCGACTATTATACCAATTGTATAAATAGGTTAGTCTGGCCTACTTGCCCCTAATACTGCGTTATTGGGTGAGGCACACTTCAATCATGGCGACGTCCACTGGGCTGATATTTTAACATAGGTAAAGAACTTAAAAGTTCTTTAATTTTGTTAGCAGGGAAGGGTCATTAGAAGAGTAGATAGGTTTCGGTATATTTTTAATACTGGCAATAACAGTTTTACATGACCTCAACGCTAACCCGAAATAAACGGTTTTAAACCATATACATGAAAACTATAAAAGGCAATTCGGATGCACGTCTTACCAGAAGTCCGATTAGCTCAGTGGTTAGAGCGTCTGCCTCGTGTTCAAGAGGTCCCTGGTTCGAAACCCAAGAGTGAAACATATTTTAGCCATACCCCCTTTCTTTTTACATTTTTCATACCAAATGGTTCTAGAGATTGCAAAGATGTAATAAAAACACTACTACCAATTATGTTTTAAGGTTTACAGACCCTGTAAAAATCACCACTTTCTAGCCATACGAAATGCACCAAATTACACAAACTTGTAAATACACTTCACATAAGTTGATTCACCGTGCCAGATTTCAAGTTTATGCTACAAGAAGAAAATAATCCACAAATATTATTTTACTCTATATTCATATGCAAGGGAGGCAATTTTGAACACTTTTGTCAAATATTTCCATAAGTATGCATCAATTCAAAATTCTGAACTTTGCAAAATGCTTATGTTTGTATTTGGAGTGGAAACGTAACACAGTTCAGGAATTATTTGCACTTTTCAAATTTCGCCTCTGGCTGTTTGGCGCTTTTGAGGGTTTGGATACCTTTATTGCATCTTAGTGATTTCTAGAATAGTTTGGTTTGAGAAAATGTATTAAAACAAAAAGTAGAAGAAAAATATTTACACAACGTGGGAATCGATCCCTGGACCTCTTGAACCCAAGTCAGACGCTCTGCCACTGAGCTAAACTTCATATAATTTTCATGTACATAATTTGAAACCGTTTTATTTCGGGTTAGCGTTGAGGTCATGTAAAACTTTTATTGCTAGTATTAAAAATATACCGAAACCTGTCTACTCTTCTAATGACCCTTCCCTGCTCACAAAATTAAAGAACTTTGCTCTTTATCTTTGTAATTAAATTACCCCACTGGAGGCGGCCATTTTTAGGGAATGCCTGACGTACTAAAATACATAGTACGACAGGGAACCAGACTATAAATAGGTTAGCCTTATGTCATTAAATCGGTCACATTCAAAAATAGTGAACTAGGGATAAAACTATTGCCCCCATTTGGGTGTTGTCAACAATCTCTTTCTCTTTGGCTGAGAAAAGAATGTCCAGAAATGCCAACAACCGTTCGTGTATCAAATGACAAAACAACGGTGTGGTCACCATGAAAATACGCACGCACTACGATGAAGTCTCAATGTTATCTGCACGGTTTGGTAAAGCTTTTCATAACTCATTTTGTACGGCGTAGACATGAAGCAATTGTGTACGGTGCGTTGTAGTGCAGACATGAAACAACACAGAACTTATTAATGGTGCAGTCACACTACAGCGTATAGAGCCAGCGTGTGAGTGACGTTTCGTATATTTCGGAAAATTATCTATACGCATAACTTTTCAGCATATGATGTTATCTTCAGATCAAACAACGGCTATTAACACTTTCCCAAACAACACAATATTAGGGTTGTCCAAGTTGAAAGCCTTTGCAACAAAACATACATTATTGACAATGATAGGATTGAGGTACATTATAGCACAGAAAATATTGAGGCAAAAGGAGAAAATGCTGGATATCGGTATTTTCCTCTTTTGCCTCAATGTTTTTGCAAGCATTTTCTATTAGAGACGTTAAAAGCAGGTCTTGTTTGGGAAAGGGTTAACACAAAATTCCTATTGTACTATCAACGTATGAGTAGCGAACACATTGCGTATTCCGACCTATTAGTAGCGTACATCAACGTACCTTTCACGTATGAGAAACGAGTGCGGAACGTCAACCTAACGTATGATGAGCGTAAAGTAAATGGAGTATAAAAAAGTGTGTCTGAAGGCATGTGCAGACAGTTTCTGAAGTACTCGATCTTTATTTCTCAATGTACCATTAAACATCAGTGTATATCGACGTACCGCAGCGTATGAGTAACGCAAAACAACGTACCCCTAGCGTATCTCCAGCGTATTTCAGCGTATACCAGCGTATGCTCCCAATATCCAAACGTTACTCATACGCTGGCTCCATACGCTGTATTGTGACTGCACCTTAAATCGGAAATGGTAATATTGTACTACAATGATAACGTCTTGTCTTGTCACTTTATGTTTACCAATTTATGATATTAGTTATACGGTTTCTTGCCGGGGTATATGACGATTTATTCCCGGCTGAAAAAATGATGTCACCCGAAGCGAAGGGAATAAATCGTCATATACCCAGCCAAGAAACCGTATAACGAATTCATTATACTACAAAGTTTTCGACTAATTATTTGTATTTTTGTCCATGTAAGGCATTGGCCAAAAATTAAATTTTGACTATATAAATTTAGTATAACGTTACATATTTACTACATTTTAAGCCATACTTTGGGCATTGTTTGTCCGATGTGATCCATAATCTAACTCAACGGAGAATTACCTTAGTTGACTTGCCGAAGTTTGAAATTTCAAATTGTAGACGGATAGACAGACAATTTGACGGACGGAAGACGGACGCAAATGAACACATTAGCACAATTTGAGTATTCCGAGTTCAGGCGAGCTTTTGCTGCATGAACGTCTTTTTCCAAGAAATGTAGCATAAGAAAATAACCGAAACACACTTTGTATGAAGCGCTTCTCGGATTTATATTCATGTAGACATCTTGAAAGAAGTGAAACTCTGCCATCCTTAAAGAGACCCATGCTAGGTTTTTATGCTTCCGAACTGTTCGGGAACTCATATTTGTGAATGGAAAAACAATTTGCAATGCATAAAAACCTCAATAACGGCGAATAACCATCTTTCCTTTGCTATAGATCAATCCTTTACAAGCGTGTATACACATTCTATTTTTACTTCAAACGACACAAGGTCAAGGTCAACGAGACACACCTCCGCGTTATTAACACACCGTACAATCGACTGTGTCGATGACTGTGACCTTATTTGAGAGGGATACATGGAAAGGTTTATTTTGTTTAAGCAATGAACATTTATACGCGTATTTATCAACTATAGACTACCAAAGATCCTTTCGTTTATTTATAAAAGTAAATTCATTTGACCTACCATGCACATGACATCAGATGCCGGATCTGTCTTCGCAAACTTTCGACGCAGCCGGTTGTACGATGTGTTGAATCTCGCTGAAAACAGATGACGTATCTCTGACGTAATTGATTTTTGAAGGTTCGGCATACGCAACCGTTACAAAACAAAAACAAGGAGAATATGGACCAACCCACACGTTATTAATTGCCTGGATTTTAATACTTAATAAAGCTTGATGAGTGCTAACAATGGACATAAGTGATCTACCTCTTCAGGTTGGTAATTTAATACGTTATTTCTGGTTTGTAATTATTTTGCCATTTGCATTTTCGACAGCCTAGCTGGTCCCGATTTAATTTTCAAATTATTGTCTCCATTGTTTACAAGTTAAAATTTGTGTTTGTAAAAACTTAATAACTGGTGCGACATGTTTGTTGTCCAAGGGCAAAAATATATCAGTTTAGTTGTTTACGTTCATTCTTCCGTTTACATACTTCTGAATTTCACCTTGTATACATACACATCAACTCATTTAATGTCTAGGCACATAAAACCTAATATTCTTAACTTCTCTATCTGGCGTCATAACACGAACCCCTCCTTCTACCTCGATATCATTAACCTCATTTTTCCGATTATAGTGCCTATAAGCAAAATACAGCAGGACTGACAAAACAATTATAACAACAATAATACAAATTGGGACGAGAATGACAATGAGGTTATTGTTCTTTGCAGCCTCGCTAATTGGACCAGCTATGTACATGCAGTCAACATCAATAGTGACAATATTTGACACGCCGCCAGCAAGATTGTTCTCATCTCTAGCCAGGATGGCCATGTAGCATGTCCCGTTACTGTATGTGCTGGATAATGTTACGCTGAGTGTTTCTGTAGAACCAGAGATCTTGGGTACAGGCAGAACGACGGGGACATTATTTTGTCCCGAGAAATTATACCGAAGAGTACCTCTGTTCGTTCCATAACGCATCTCGTAGGCTGTTGCTAAGATAAAACGACAACAGAAGGAGCACATTAAACATACCGGTACTTTTATCACGCCCTATTGGCGACAATCACTCTGTCACCAAAGGAGATAAAGGTACACAAACAAACTGTGTTTGTGAAACACAAATGTCCCTTATATGGCATTTTTTCTAAAATCTTGACCTTTATTGATATTTGACCTTGACCTACATGAATGATGCTATAGAATACACAAAGGCAAATGTTAAGTTCTCACGTTAAGTTTTCATGTTAAGTTTTCGTGTAAAGGGTTGATAAGCGTTAATTGATGACATTGATGAAGGTCATATTGCATCGAACAGATAGATATTATTGAAAGAAGGTTACATACCAAATATGAGATTTGTATGTAAACTACTTTTGGAGAAAAGACAAATGTTACATTATCACATTTAGTTGAATGTTAAGGGCTGATGGATGACCTTATTGAAGGTCACGTTGCTTGGATAAGAAAGATATCACTGAAAGAAGATTGTATGCCAAATTTGAGCTTTGAGCGTGGACTACTTTTGGAGAAATGCCAATGTCAAGTTTTAACGTTAAGTTTTGGACTGTCAGACAGACGGACAGCCAGACAATCAACGGCAAAACACCATGCCCCCGATCTTTTGATACAGGGCATAAAATGGCGAGTGTCATTGCGTTGGTCATTTTTTATTTATTATGCGGTTTAAAATGTAACATACATATTCTGGCGTGAGTTGACAAGCTATCCGAGGAATTACCTGTCAAATATTAGCCAGTAGCTTCGTTAAACAACAAAAAATCCAGTGCAAAAAGGGTTAAAGTCCAATAATGCGTTTTCAGTTTAAGTGCATTCCTTATCTCTACACGGTTTGTTTTAAACCCATCATGCACTCTACCTCTCTGAGTGGAAATGGGTTAAACCCGGTTTTCTACTGATCAACATGAACCCCAGAAATTTTTGAGTGGCACATCGATGTACGTATTTGGTAACAAAGTACTCGGTATAGATCAATACTTTTTGCAGAATAGATATATGCTCAAACTTTGTATTATAAGACTTTCATTGAAGCTGTTGAACCGTTTCGCATATCCAATCATAACATTGCATAGACATATTCTAAAATCAAAGCCGAAGACTGTGCAAACTCGCCCAAAATTTAGTATCACAAACAAGAATGGCGCTTTCTCAAAGTCCAATTAACTTTCCTAGCAGGGCAAAATAGGTTGCTGGCTAGGCTTGTTGAACCCTCCATAATAGGGCGATTTTATACCATATATTAACCCATTACCACACAATGACTCTTTTTGACTCCCCACAAAATAATGACAATGGAAAACATGGTGGAAAATGAAGAAATTGCTTGTGACAAGCAATGTCTGCATTTCCCACAATGTTTTCCACCCCAAAACACACACAAAGTAAAAAGTTAATTCACTTGAAATTGTCGTCTGTAAGATATTTAAATTTTGTCGTTTGGTAAAGGGTTGATATACTTACCTCGACCTACGTCCAGATCAGATCCAGGAGCAGTCCAAACAAACTGAAATGTTATGGTATTCGGGTTAGCCTGATTGTCAACCCTAGTCCCCTCTAATCTCAGGTCGGTTATTTTAGCGGGTGCTATAGTATCAGTAATACTTATTTGAAAGTTTTCCACGGTTATTTCTTCCAAAACCAATGTTCTCGTAAATGCTCCGAGCGTCTGTATAGTAACTTCTGAGTCGTCCGTTCCTACAGAATAGAACAATACATTTACCCTTTGAACAACAACAACAACAACAGCAACATCATCATCATCATCATCATCATCATCATCATCATCATCATCATCATCATCATCATCATCATCATCATCATCATCATCATCATCATCATCATCATCATCATCATCATCATCATCAACAACAACAACAACAAAGAATTGAAAGTATTTCAGCCGTTAGCAGTAGTAAGATAACATCAAAACTTTCTTTCAAATACGAGTACACTACCATGAAGTCAAGTGAATATGAAATTGAATAATTTAAATGCAGCGAAGGCTTAAATGACTCGTATATCAATGTCAATATTATTATAGCACCGAACATAAGACATGATGTTTTAACCCTTTCCAAACAAGACCTGGTTTTGAAGTCCCTAATAGAAAAGGGTTGGGAAAACATTGAAAAAAAAAGAAACTGCAGATAACCAGCAGTTTCTTCTTTTGTCTATTTCTGTCTATATTTTACACAAATACTATCTTTAATTACACCCATTTTGTTATTTGTGGCAGTTTTTGAAGTGGATCACCCTAAAATTTTGTTGTTTGGGAAAGGGTTAAAAGAGCATCTGATGACACTATCGACTGCATAATCGTCGACATTAAACCGTAAACAGCAAATAAAACATTTACATGCATTACCTGACACAGAAGCTGCTCTACTGACCGGATCGCCACTCGTATAGTAGTAAGCTGTACCATCTTGCGAGACATGAATCTTCATGTTATAGTTACTGTTGACGGTCAAATATGTGTACATCAAATAAACGGAATACACGCCATCTCCCGCTATAGAGTCAGCACCTAAAAAGTTCAGGGCGAGTTATAAGCTTGAGAGATAAAACTTCACTCACATGATATAAGGATAGAACAGGAGGGTGGCCACTAGGTAGTGGTGCTTGAAATCAGGAAATAGTGGTTGCACAGCTACAAATAGTCCCAGCCGAAATTGACAGTGACGTAGGCTGATGTTTACTGCTGCAAAACCAATCAATTCGTCTGATGTGCACCGTTACAAATACGAACAGAGTTGATTGGTTGTCAAGTAGTAAACATTAGCCCACGTCACGGTCATTTTCGGCCGGTACTATTTTTTTTGTATCCAAACTTCAAAGGAACAATATTCATGCTGAAAACGTGTTTCGGAACATCCAATTACAATGGTTTTGATACGTAGTAGCTTATTTGACACTAATGTGCTCCGGGAATGCATGCATGTGTTGTTATTCTTGACTTTAACATTGTTTTTTTCTACTGGGTATTCTTGTTTTTTCGTGAAAACAGTGTCGAAATTTGAAGAGTTCCTTTTATAAATTATGTTTTGTTTTAATAACTTAATTCTATGAACATCCGGATCACGAGATACCAGTCTAAATCCTATTTTTGCTGATGACAAAATCTTAAAAAGACATCTTCACGGCGGGGATTGTGCATGCTGGGATGGGCAAATCTACGGACAAAGTTGCCTCGCTTCAGGTAAGACATTTTGCAATAACTTCCTTATTTCTGCGTCAATTCAAAAACGGTTTGTTGCATGTACCCCGCCTTACTGAGCTCTTTCCTTCGATGTATGCTTTACACGAAACCTTTTTGTACTTTTTGCGAAAAGTGATCCCAACCGACCAGAAAAACGACGAAAAATCTGATCGTTTTTCAGGTCAGTTGGGATCAATTTTTGGATCAATTTTGGGAAAAAATGCACCTGAGGAAAGCGCTCAGTAAGGCGGGGTACATGCAACAATCCGCTTGACAATTGACACAGAAATAAGAAAATTATTGCACAATTTCCTAACTGAAGCGTGGCTTATTTTGCCGTAGTCGTTATCATTTCGTTTTCTGGTCAGTTGGGATCATTTTTTGGAAAAATTAGAAGGATACCACAAATAATCCATGTATCCGAGGAAAGAGATTTTCAAGGCGGGGTACATGCAACAGACCTTTTGAAAATCGACAAAGAAATAAAGGAGTTATTGCAGAATATATGACAAGATTCGAGATTATTTTTGTCCGTATTCGTTATCCATCCCAGCATGCACAATCCCCACCGTGATCTTGAGATCTTCATGTCAGGCATGTTTATTGTTAACAAAAGCACCTTTCTAAAACATTGTTGCTCTTGCAGTTGTCAATCTTAGCTAAAGCCATATTTAAGTTGAGATCTGGAAACGGCATTTAACACACACACATCGAACCAGACAAGTCTTAAGAAAGTGATGTCTGATTATTTATACAACTTTCGTGTATAGTTGTCAAAGAATATGAAGTATTGGTTAAACAAAATCGAGGATCTAGATAAGACATTACGTTGTCTGACACTGTCTTGAATGCCTTTTTTGCCTTTTTCTATATGGGAGCTCAATATTTGTGATATTCTACCTGCTCCATTATCAATTGGGCGTAGTACCAACGGTGTGAATGTTGCATCAGCTGCTAATATAAGTGTTACATCTGCATTCACTATCGCTGCCTTCCCTTTCTCCACAAAGATGTACGCAATGACAGGATCTCCACCATACGTAATTGTCGTATTGGATAATCGACCGGTCACATGTACAACCTCGGCATCTACGGAAACTGGCGAAGATGACACATGAACTTCTGCTGTCCCAGTAAATAAGGTCGGTAAAGTAATTGTAAACGTGTACTCTCCTGCCTGTAATGTGGTTTTTAAATAAATTCAACCGTTGAAGGACAATGTTAAGTGAAATCGTTAGTAGGTCAACAAGAACACCCATAGCAATAATGATAAGAAAGATGGCGATAAGAAGGCGTCAACAGATGATCTGAATGGATATCCCCGTTCAGGTTGAAAACGTAAATGTAAAATCAAGAATCTGACATGACTGAAATCCCCATATTCCGTGACAATTTTACTAAAATTATTTGGTAGCATAACAAATGCTTGCTATAATTGTGGCTGTCATAGCAACAGGAGACAAAGATAAATTTAGTTGTAGAAAGTGGAATTGAATAGATTCCTCTAACAACATCCACTACGTTGTTTACAGCGGCTTTTGACCCTTTCCCAAACAAGACCTGCTTTTGACGTCCCTAATTGGAATGGCTTGGAAAACATTGAGATAAAAGAAGAAACTGCTGATAACCAGCAGTTTCTCCTTTTGCCTCAATATTTTCTTTGGCTATTTCACACCCAATTTCAATCTTTATTTACATCTATTTTGTCGTCTGCAGCAGCTTTCGAATTGGATTACCCGAAAATGTTGTCGTTTGGGAAAGGGTTAAACTGGTCAAGCCCACGACTGTGTTCTTTACGAGAGGGTTTGTCATCGAGTATCAATATGTTGCGTCTCATTATGAACATTTTCATTTCACTCACCGGTATTTGCTCATTCGAATTCAAGGCAAAAGAGATAGTGTTCCCAGATTTCGTGTCGCTATAGACAGTTCCGTCCGGTCCCGTGATCTCCATTGTAACAGTTTGGCTGCTTGGTAACAGGACCGCTACATAGGTGTCGTTACCAAGTCCATCATCAATGATAAAACTTCCCACCACCTGGTTATTGTTCGATGTGACCTCGTATGTGGTACTCAATACCTGTTTTTTATTCCGAATAGGTATAATGAAAACCAAAAGGAGAGATTCGGTATTTCGTAATATAAGGTAAGTTTGGAGAGCGGCCATGTGACTTACAAATTTTCTGTTTATTCTGCGGCACCAAATGCCAATATTACAATGTTAATCAATTTTTTAAAGCGTTACGCTTTCCCCCTTTTTTGTGATGGCGAATGTCAAATGAAGTATTTTTTTTATAGTTCTTAATGTAAAGATATGCCAAATTTTTTATTTTTTTTATTTTAAAAATATAGATATTTTTGTCATAATAATGCTAAAACAGGGTGGGTGGGGTAAGATAAAGTCAATTATATTTTTTATTTGCGTGGAAAGGTGTGCTGATTTTTTTGTGTATAAATAGCTCTTGGTATTATCTTCAAAATATAAAAAAACCCAAAAAATATTCAGTATTTTTTTTTGCGAAATGAAAATAGTTGCAATATTTTCTCAAAAAAATGTGTTTTTCCAACTTTTCCCATATTTTTTTCAGAAAATGGTTTTAAAGTATTTCTTTCAATTATTTCATCACATTTGTGCATACGTTAAGTATCTAAATTGATATAACATTTGAAATTATCCATTAAGAATGCTTGCTATATGACTTTAAAACATAAGGGTTTTTTGCGAAAATGGTCATTATTAGTCAAGACAGATAACTATGACACGAAAAAGAGTCTGGAAACTTACCCTGATTTTTTTATATTTTGTTTAGTAAATGTTACTGTACAACATATGTACAAATAAAAATAAATCATTGCCGAGTCCAAACTTATCTTAATCTCTCTTGATAATGGGTTGACTTCATTAAATGGTTTTAAAACAATTCAAATTGATTTCTAATCGCCTTTTATCTTAGTTGTTATTTACACAAAATGTACCTAAAAATATGATGCCAATGGAGCCTTTTTGGTCTCAGTATTAGTTTAAAAAATTATCTTTCATATCATTTCCGAAGAACTAACAATTTGAAAAGGTTTGTTATAGATAAAAAAGAAACCTGTTCAGAAGTCGTTTCACCAGCGTCTGTATTTTTCAACGCTTGCGAAAGGACATCAGCAAACGAGATTTGAGAAGTTTCTAAATATGTGAAACTTTTCCCGCCTGTCTGGCTAGCCAAAGCTTTCATGTCGGAGTCGGCCGAGTTGGTGATGGCGATTGTATGCACTATAATACCACGGCTTGTTATATCGGGAAGAATATGCAGGTATGGGTCATTGCTCATTCCATCCGACAAAAGGATTATTTCTGTTCCATCAGTTGGGCCGTTATTTATCAATTCCTGTAAACAAGTTGACATATCATTCTGGTCAGATGTCCGGGCTAGCACTGAATGTTCTAATCGTTGTTCCAAATTTTAATGTTAAAATGTATAATCTTTATCATTTCAATTTAAATACATTGATATTAAAAAGGCACCACTATAAGTTAATCAACCACATCTTTATAAATGATGCCGTTCGAAATTCAGCATATATAACGACAATAACCTGCAGATTGTGATATTTGTATATAATATACTTTCAGACAAGAAATTTTGTTTAACCCTCAAGCTACCAGCAAATTTATGACCCCAGACACATTTGTAGAAACCATTTGTAGAAATTTTTGTTTTTGCCTGGAGATGGCCAACTTTCAACATTTTTATGTAAGAAAATACATAAGGAGAAGAAATAAGCAACTGGTCTTGTTTGTTGGGCCATGTTAGATTAACACACATATCGCGGGTTTTACGCAATTCGGTTTTAACTCCACTTTTTATCAAAAATCACTTTTTCACATTTTTGGAACTAACTAATATCAATACGTTATCCCTTAAAATAATTTTCAAAAATTCCTCATATCAATTGAGAAAGTTAAATTTGTTAAAAAGGTTCTAACTCAAAGTGGTATTTTATGTTCCTGCATCACGGTTCTAACTGTCTCAGTTAGAACCTTGTTGCAGAAATAAATTTGAGTTAGAACCTGTGTTATGTATCGTTTCATCAATGACATCAGTAAATAACATAGCAAGTTAAAGAAACATATCGTCGGTGTAAATGCAAAACCTTGTATGTCGAATTTTGCGATTTTCAAAATACAAACTTGTGTGCCAAGTTTAGACAATTATCGCAGGTTTTGAGATATTTTTACTGATCAGTATGAATGACACATTATTGGTGAACAATATGTCCAAACATTTCAGGTTTGGAAAAGTTATTACACTTTTTTCCCTCCCCTTTAAAATTTTCCAAAAACGAGATACGAGATATTTTGCATTTAAAACGACGATTTAATAATGGTTTTCATTTGGTTTTCTGGAGTTTTAACCCTTTTCCTGCAAAATATAATCCCTATTAAGTCTACGTAAATTTTCGGTCAATAACAATGGCTTAAATACGTAGTTCTATCTATGTATATGATTCTTTTGACAATTAATTCTTTGAATAAACTTGGCTTGCATGTGACACATATTTAGTTTAAACTAAAATCAAACAGCCTTATGCATATTTTCAGGATAATCTTTGTCTATTAGCCCATATTTTGGATTTTTTAAGAGAAAAATATGACTAGGACTCAATTCTAATAATTTCAGTGCAAAATAGAAATATGAATTTTTTGCAAGAGAAGTTGTTGAGTTAATTGATTTATAAAAGAAATCTTTGTCCTAAAAGCTTTCTTTGGACTCATTTCATTAAAGTTATAATTATTGTCTATCAAATTAATATTGGAGTGAAGTTTCACTGAACATGTACGATTCAATGATTGTTTGAATTGCTCCCACTTCATATTTTGAATTATAACAAGGCAATCCACATCATTATTATTGTATTATAGCATTAAAAACCATTTCAAATTTTACAGTATGACATACATTGTCTTAGATATGAGCATTTCTACTGAATTCTTAGTCTACATCATAGTGAAGCTTGAAAAAGTACTTATTCAGTAGTTATTACTGAACTGAATAACAACAGAAAAAAGCTACAGATCAACGGGCCAAAGGACAGACAAGCTTGCTTTATCATAATGTCAGCCTTAATAGTTTGGAATATGATATGTATGGTAATATTTGTGTCCAATTAAACAACTAAAATCTTATGTGGATGTCAGTGATGGTGTGTTCTTTAACTAAAGCCTCAACTGACCAGATACATTAGATTGCAATCAATCATCAGAAATTACTTCAAGGCCTAAATAAGATGTAGATTTCACTGATTATTCGTTCATATGAAGCAATCAATATGGCCAATTGAATAAACCAAGAAATCATACCATCAACTCTTGTCTAGCATTTTATGCCTTTAGGTGTGTAATTTTTAATGAGCTCTCCCTTGTTCTTGTAAAAGTTTGACTTTTGAGAAGCGGTGAGCTAAAGTCCTTCCATCCTTTCTGATTGGAATATTAGACTTTTACCTCAAACAAGTAGGCATACAGGATAATTTTCGGAGGATAACATGTCTATGGGCAAGTAACAAAAGAAAAACTGCCAGTTCCAAGTTGAAGACCAAACTTTTACAGAAATAGGCAATCGTCCCTGAATTTGCTTTAACAATAGTTGTTTTTTTCTATTTTGTTCAAATCTTAGTTTCTCACCATTGATTATTTTAGAAATAAAAGTAATGAATACTTCGAAGTTCCATAAGCACAAATCAACCAGAGCCGCGTTCTTTAGAGCGAGATTTTTTAAGATTTCTTAAGATGTTTTGGATAAAGCGTTTTTAAGACCGAGACTTTGACCGAGCTGTTCCGAATGCTCCATATTTATACAAATGACGTCATCACCACGTCAATTGTATAAAGTATGGATCTTTCGGAACACCGCGGTTTATAAATTATGGAGCGTTCGGAACAACTCGGTCAAGTCTCTTTCATATTGTTTCTACAGAATTGACCGAGGGGTTCCGCACGAGTTTGAGTTTATTGGGGTTTTACGCCGTTTTCAACTACCAGGGTCATATCGCGGCGGCTGGAGCACCTAACCGTAGGTTCCTGGTAATTCTCGCACCAGTACAACCACAATATCCAAACCGAGCCTCCAGCTGCTCTCTCACATAGATGATTCACACCCATTGGTGAGAGACAAATGACTTTTGTCAAATGTCAGAATGGATACTGGCCGAGCCGGGGTTCGAACTCGAGACCCCTGGATTGACAGACTCCGACGTAACCGACTGAGCTATCCGGGCTCGGCAGGTTCCGCACGAAGTATAGGATAATGGCGCCTCCCTTTGAGCGTCTAAAAATCTTGATCTAAAGAACGCTTTATCCTAAAAAATCTTAAGAAATCTCACGATATCTCAAGAAATCTCGCTCTAAAGAACGCACCTCAGGATTCTTGATGAGGTAATCCGAAGCTTTGTTGTTTGTATCTATCAGCATCTAATGCACTGACTATAAATATCGCTCTGGATATTTCTTGCTGTACATTATGTAAATGTAATATAATTTAGGGCTGATTGTTTAGTTGATTTTTATCACAGTTCAAAAATTAAAAGAGATGTGGGCATCAAAAGCTAAAAGCTGTTCCGAAGATGAGAGGCACAGTATTCTTAGTCACCAAATTCTTTGTAAAGTGCAACCATACAAGTTTCTTAACCAGTAAGTCAGACTTCCCGAAAGTTTAGAAAAAGTGTTGGTCATTGGGTCTTACAAGGTCTCAAAATTTATTAGTCCGAAAAAGAATCTGTCAGATCGAAAGGCTAAATCAATTAAAACAACACATTTTGCAAAATTTGCTTCCCAAAAGTGATAACATTTTTGTTAGTAGAAATAGTAAATTTTTATAAACTATCAATTTGTTGTAAGTTTGGCGTAAAATGAGTGACATGACACCTGCAGGACTGTCAGACAGTTGGACTGACTGAGAGCTGAAAAACGTCAGTCTGACTGAAAATTTGTCAGACGTGTATTACGGACTGATCAATTTTGGGAAGTCTGAGTAGTATATATCAGCTCACACTGGATCTTTGAAACTTTGTACATATAAGCTGGGTGACAACCTCTCACCGAAGGTTGTCAGCCAAAAACATTAGTTTTAAAAACGTTATCAGGACAATATCCCATTTCAACTGATAACTCTGGTTAAGGTTTGATATGATACATTCTTGTCTCTAGAGTCTGGAACCTGTCAAATTTTTGTTATCAAACTTTGTACATGTTATTTGGACTATCACATGTTTCCAGAACAAGATACATAGCGTTTAAAGCATTAAACCTTTAAAGCATTAAACCTACAATTATTGCATAATTTCTTGCTTTGCGTTCTAGTCAACATTTTACATGTCATTCGGAACCACTCAAACTGTTGGTTCAAGAGCTTACTTTCATGGACAACAAACATAAATAAAGTCAATTTTCATTGCCCGATCAATGTTTTTTAGTATAATGATGTCTCCTTATAAATTAACACACAATATAGAGCATTTTCACGTGATGTAATTTTAGCATTAAGTACTGTCCACTCGTCATCCTCTGAATCTGAGTTGTTTGATATGTGAGCCATCTAGTGAGGAGTCTACTCAAGTTGTTTCCTTTGAACTTCTTTACAATTCTAAAATACTGTACTATAACATTCTAGATTTAATGATCTGTCTCATATGCATGTATGCGTGTAATTATATAAAACTTGGAAAGAATTGTACTTTAAAATGTTTTATGATGAAAAAAAAAATCATTTCAGTGTGAAGCATAAATAAGTGCTTTGATACGTATCGAAGCTCTTTTCATAGATTTTTGGCTACAATTTTTCTTGTCTTCATCAAACAAAAACACAGAATTAACATTTCAATTTATTTGGGTAAGATACAGACATGATTTCCTGCATAAATAACTGCTAAATTAATAGTGCTGTATGATTTGTTTGAGTTAGAACTGTTTTGCGGAAAACATTTTTGTTAATTTTTATCATTTTTTTTCTGCAACACGGTTCTAACTCATTTTTTTTTCAAATACAACATTTTGAACAAACTTCACATAGATTTGATTTATAATTGTATATCTGTTATGGAAAAACAATTTCAGAAATGTTTCTTATTAAACAAAATTTTACTTTGTAAAAAATGAAATAGTTTTTTGCCTCTCCTGTAAAAAAAGAGAAAAAGTGAGTATGAACCGTGTTGCGGAAACCCCGCGATATTTGCACCTTGCTCGATATCGCGGCGCTTCAAAAATCGCTACCCTCTGAGATTCAAAATTCAGCTTACCAAGAATCGTTTACTTTTCAAAGTTTATATATCAAAATAACAGCAAGATCACGTTTTTTTTCATGTAATACTTTTTCGTGTTATAGGTTGATAAAAATTTGTTTAACGATTTTTCATTCATAAATTCGGTGAAAAAGAGCGCATGTAACATATAACATAAAAACACCATTTCAGGATTTTCATAAAGTATTGTATGTCTGGGTATGTCAAAATTCATGGAAATTATAATTTATGATAGTTGAAAAGTTGTAAGTGTTTCGCTAAACGTCAAATGACTTCAAATTGCATTTGTAATAAAATGAGAAAGAAGAGTCCCTTTTCCGATACTTTTAAATGCGTTTATTTTGGGGTCATCTTTTACACCAGCACAAAATAATAGATTGTAGAATGGTAAAAGGACAAACTCAAAAAAGTAAACGTAAAAATATACAACTCTGAAAATGGCTTAAATAAATTTATGTCTGGGGTCATAAATTACCCCACCTGGTAGCTTGAGGGTTAACCAGTTACCTCTTTTTCCTTATTGTGATTTATTGTAAGTTTTGCTAGGAGAAGCATGCTTCTGGATTAAATGTAGTATATCGAAATTGTTCCAAAACAATGTTTACAGACGGAATATCTATGAGAAAAAATCCCCCAAAAAACGAAATTAACAATATCATGTAAAGGAGCCAAACAAAGAAAATGCCACGTTTTTACAATATGGTTGAAAATCTCATAGCAAGGATCAGACATGCTTTTAAATTGATTATTACTACAGATTATATTATAAAAAAAGTATATCCTGTTACAGTAACTGTACATTTCTAAGTAAAGACATTTCAAATAAGTGTATATGTATTAGATAGAGACTGTACAGTAGATTCCACGCGAAATGAACATTCAAATACACGCTAGAATCTTCTATACACTTTCTGACTCCGTGTTCGCAAACAGTTCTTTGGAGACGGGGCGTGGCTATGTATAGACGTCACATAAACTAGCCGGTAGTCTCGTTTATGCGAAATATAGCGGCGAAATTTTTAAAATGTACTGCAATTTCATTAGTGCAAAAAGTAGCCCGAAAACTAACAAGGGTTTAGAAGTTACAGAGCTAAATTGCCAGCTTCCGTATTGGTCTACAACGTTCCGGGGTGCATGGCTACATACAGACAACTACCGGTCCATTCAGAGAAAAGGATCCTCTACCCTAAATTGGTTGGTGTTTCTATATGTAGTTCAACTTTTTCACGTTCTTATCTGGCCAGGTAATCTCATTAGCATATTACCTGTCGTGTAACCTCCCTTTAAACGTCACATTACAAAATAATTATATTGAATACCATGTGGAGTACTAGTGCTGCGGTTTTAATCTTAACTCGTGTTGTTTGTATTCTGATTTTACCAAAAGAATATTATAACCTGCAAAGCTTGATGCAGTCCCCAATATATTTGTGTCCCACCATCCGCGGATCGAGGAACATGATTTTTGAGCGTCTGTTTAGATTGTTCATTGTTTATCTCAGTAATTCCGATTAAAGTGCTGGCACTCGACGTGAATTCGACAAGAGCGAGATATGTTCCTGTTTCGATGACGTTGTCAATGACAAAATCAGCTGCGGTTGCTTGTTCCAATATTTTAGTTATGCCCTGAAAATGTTGAAGCAATGTTTTTAGCTTGTTACAGATTTACATATTTGATCCTTCATCTACAAAGAAAATTTAAAATACCAACTAAACAATTATCTTTTGAAGAATGGACATAACTTTTACCAGTATATAGTTTTTTTAATACAGGCACATTCTGATGCCTGGGTCTATTCAATACTTACTGCTTTTAATTGTTGACATACTAGTGGTGTGCAATAAGTTCCGTTACGGTCTTCATAACTTTTCAATAACACATCATATAATTATGAAATTTTCAAATCATACATTAAAAATAGTTTTACATACACGGTATGAATATCAATTTAGTACTGTACCAAACTCCTAGGCAATTTACGGAACACACTGTCGGTAAAGCGGCACAACTTTTAACGTCGACTTCATAACGTCGCATTCACTGAAACGTCGCGTCGATTCATTTTGAATTACAGACCAAAGGGCTTAATTAGAGTTTTCAAAGTTCCATATAAAATATTGTGAATTGTTCCCTTAGTAACTCCTGTCTTGGATGCTAGTTCCTGTACTGTTGGCCTTCGATCAACATTGAGAAGCGCACAAACCTCTTAAACCACATTTGCAGATGATGCTTCATTAGGACGACTCATCGATGATCATCGTCGATTGATGTTCGCTCCTCTGTAAATCTGCAAAACTACAAATAACATTTTTGCTTCGACAAGCGGTTGCTACGGTAGGCCTCTTTAATTGACCAAGAAGTTTCATGTTCTGTTTTGTGCGTAAGTTCTACCATGTTGAAGAATAGATGCGCGTCAAAACAAAGTGACGTCATGACGTTACCCATGGCGAGTAGCGCCAGATTATTGAACAATGAAAATGTCGTCTACCGGCTTGAATAATTTGAGCAATTTGGATCAACTGATACTCCCGCTATTGCCATTTTCATTATACCACTGTTAATTGGGCCGCATTGACTACCTCTCTGTTGCCATGACAACGATATTGTCAACAATTATCTAGCGACTTCAAATATTCTTCATTTTCGAAGGAAGTATACCCGGATGTGTTGTCTAGTAGACAAAAATATAACGAATAAGTACAAATAAGAAGGTTACATCGACCGTAACGGAACTTATTGAACACCCCTCGTATAAATATTAAATGATATATTAAAAATAACACACATTTCTTTAAATGTTTTGTGTAAGTCAAACGGATTATAGCCTGGTATATCCTAATAAACGAGAATTGAATACTATTTATCCACAATTCCAAAACGCTTATAGCTTTTAACCCTTTCCCAAACAAGACCTGGTTTTGACGTGCCAAATAGAAAAGGTCAGGGAAAACATTGAGACAAAAGAAGAAACTGCTGATAAACAGCAGTTTCTCCTTTTGTCTCAATATTTTCTGTGCTATATTTTACACAAATCCTATCTTTAATAACATCCATTTTGTCATTTGTAGCAGTTTTTGAAGGGGATCACCCTAAAATTTTGTCGTTTGGGAAAGGGTTAAGAGGACTAAGTCATAACCTATGGTGAACATACCCGTGAACTCGGGTGTGTCATGCTACCAGAAACGTCGAACGCCATGACCCGAATTTTGGCAGACTTTCTTACAATGTTAAACACGGGCGTTGTATCTGTGATTGTCGGGTCGGGTGGACTGTTACCTGAAAGTGTCGATATAATTTTTTTTTTGTGTACGTAACTCATGTCATACCGACTTAAACATGACATGTAGAAAACACAGAATGAACTTATATGCAGGCTTATAATATTGTGTCAAATATTTCGTCGTTCTAACTTGCCATTGATAAAAAGAGAATGAAAATTGTTTTTACACAATATTTCAAAAGCATGATTCGTTACCATTTCTTAAGTCCTCATGTTCCCGCAATACCTCCCAGCTACTCTTGTCATCACACAGCCTATTCTGTAGGTTAACGGCGTCACTATTATGACGTAAGTCATCCGCTATACTGGCGTCATTCTCGACGTCACGGTCACAAAAGCCTGTCACCTTTAAATACGTATAAGCTGTTTTATTTTAAAACAAAGAAGGTTTGATAGGGATTATTTGAACATCATGTTTTGACTAAGAATTTCTCGTTCAGTATTGGCCAATCTGTGTAAAAATACTTTGGCTTCATATTTTCTTCAATTCGTCACTACATGTATACTTCGTTTTTTAATCATCTAAGGATAATTCAAACATTAAAGTGTTACATGATAATATGTCTGGTTTAATTTCAACATACGTGTTTAATAATGACATTGCTTCATATCTGCTCGTATTGTAAATAAATGAATGGTGTATCAATTGAAATAACATATTTATGAAATAATACCGGGGTCAATGGAATTGACCACGGCTTACGGTATTGTGGGCGTATAGATTTCAGTGCTTGCTATATTGGTTTTTTGGGTTGAGCTGCGCGAGTCTCGTTATGAATTTTTTCCGGTTTTCGGACACCCTCGGTTGTCCTTTTGCCAGGCTTTATCCAAGATACTGAGATTGTGAATTGGTTTAGTGTAAATTACTCCGTTATTTCTATGTCCCCGGTAGCAAAAATATTCAACTTATGTAAACCAGTCTGATGACGTCACAAAAATTGTTGTTCTTGCTACCCAATTTGGAATACTGTCAATCTTAAGATTGATGTGTCAAACTTGGAATTCAATCTTTTTGCATATCATTAAATTGAAACTGGATACGAGATCACTTTAAATCAATTTTGAAATAACTGTAAATATTCAGTAACTGATTTTCCGTAACCGTTGCTTGATTTTTGTGCAAAGTATGGCGAACTACTTTCAGCCTTAGTGCACTTAAAGTATAAACGCGGAGGTTTACATTGTGTAAACAAATGTTTTCAGGTATTTGACAGCGAATTACAAGGTTGTGGCCGCAAAACTGCAGGTTTTTACTTCTTTTATGCTTCCAGTAGACTATTGCTTTTATATAATACAGCTGATTTCGTTGACGTACCAGCATTCATCGAATTGCATCGAGATCCTTCTCGAGATCGAATGGCCTTGGAAAGTAGTTTCGGCGTGAGCCGTGATGATTTCATTCCATTCGTCTGCTAGCTAAATTTAGGAAACTAAAATCACCATGCGCGGATCCAGAGGGGGGGGAGGTCAGGGGGTCATGACCCCCCTGGAATTTGGCGAAAAAAGGGGTTATCAAAAAAATTACTGGTTATGTCCCAAATAAGCTGCGTCATTCGTCCCTGTGTGCCACGATAAACCATTGTTTTATTTAGTCCTTCATGGTATGACCTCTATCTGCATGCATGGATCCAGAGAGGGGATCCTGACCCCCCCCCCCCCCTGGAATTTGGGGAAAAAGGGGCTAAAGATCCGATGACACCCCCCCCCCCCCCCCCTGGGAAAAATTCCTGGATCAGCGCTTGAATCACCATTTCCACCTTAAATTGGTGAAATAGTTCTATGCTTGCAACACGCAAACATTCTGATTCAGGACTCAGAACGTTCAAGTACAGACAAAGTTTCCCTCGACCAGGCTCCCTAATTAGTAGTCCCCTTCGGTACCACGTCTTTTACTATACCGCGGTATTCAAATCATTGTTCTATTTGCGGCTGAAGCTTCACCTACCAACTACGCTGCCGCGGATCCAGGATTTCTGTGAGGGGGGTTTGAATATACAAAATAGGGGGGTTCGTTTTCCTAGTATTACACAATTTTGACTAAATTTCTGCATGAAAATGAAATAATTTGGCTACAGAGGAGGGTTTGTTTGAACCCCCCCCCTCTGGATCCGCCACTGCTGTGTGCATCAGCAAAACAAAAAGCAAGATCATTTACTTTAATCTTCGATGATTTATTACTTTTATTACGATACCGCGGTATTCAAAACATTGTTCTATTTCAGTATTTGCGGATGAAGCATGATCATTTACTCTAATCTTCGGTGATTAGTTTTATAATTTATTCGACTGATTGAACTGAAGAGAATGTAAAATCAGCTTTAGTTCAAAATGATTTTATCTTATTTCAACGGTCACCTTTTTGGACCATTTGGGCTGTTTTCAAAATTCAAAATTGTGGCTCTCTGAGGTGGCCTCCTCGTGGCGGAGCTGGGCAATATTCCAACTTCAAGTAACAGCCAATGTTTCTTGGTTTAGTTGTTATATTGGCAGACGACCTCAACTTGAAACAAAATTCTTCAAATTTATACATTATTGTCTAAACTTTTGCTTAAATTCAAAATAAAGCATATGCATGCTAAAACAACACGCCTTAATTTACAACTCTTCCCATTTAAGGACTGTCAAAACCATGTTCGGTCCCTAGCTTATAGAAATTGCAGACAAAACAATAATTTGAATTTTGAATAATCAAATCAATTGTACTAATTAAAAATTTTGGATGGAAGACTGGAAGTGTAAAATTGCTGACCATCAGCATTTTTTCATTATCCCTAAATTCATCAAACACTTTCTAAGTAACTTAAAACAAACATTTTTTAAAAAAAGGGGGTTGAAATAAATCAAAAGTCATTAGCTCCTCTGGCTTTCAGGCCCACAGGGTTCGTTCGTGTTCGTTCTATGTCCGTCTTTCTTTCTTCAGGCGTTCCTTTGAACGCATTTATTTTACATTGATTGGGAAGCAAGTTTCTTCAACTTATTTTAATCCCTCTCGATTGAGCTTCCTGGAAATCCACCAGTACTCGCGCCGAATATGTGGGCCAATGAGAAGCCTTGAATGACCCCCGCTACCAGGGATCAAACTTGGAAACTCTTAGTCGCTAGGCCGACGCTCTACCCCTCGACTACGGACACCACAGTGCAGTGTGTCCGTCTGTGTGTCAGTAGTTTCCTTTGAGAATCTTCCCAGGAATGTTCCTTGGGTAACCCTCTCTCAGTCTCAGATTTATTCAAATAATTTTGATTGAAGCAAAAGGGCATGGGTTATCTACCCTTGAATGTCAAAGAAGCAAATTTTGACCTTGATTTCACTCAAGCAACTACAAATTATATTGACCAATCAAGACAAAACTTGGACAGAATGTTATTAATACCGGGGTCAATGGAATTCACTATGGCTAACAGTATTGTAGTTGTAACGAACTGAACTATTTTGTTACTATGTGAGTTTTGGTTTCTACATATTAATTAGTAAGCCAAGGTTGAACCCTCCATCGTTTGTATTCAGTATTCACCCTTAGCAAATTTATTCCAAATTTTGCAATACGCCGCATAGCGGTGGCCCTACTGGTTGTTATAGAGTAGCAACCAATCAAGCGTCACATTCAAAACGCATTTGACGTTAATTCGTCAATTATTGATGACATCATTAACATGCATTCTCTTCCGCACACATACTCAAAACTCCAGATAAGAGGGGTTAATGACTTTTTCAACAGAATTACTTCTTTTATTGTTCATCAAACCTTATGTTGTGGGTACTCATTTGTATCGTCTCATCGAGACGATTCAAATTAGTACACACAACATAAGGTTTGGAATTAAAACAACAAAGTTAGAATGTCTTCACGCCCAATTATCTTTAGCCCTGCATACTAGGAAAAAAATAGCTACTTTTTCAAAAAGCTCACCTTAGCAGGAAGTGCTGAGTGTGAGCTGTTGTGATCGTTCATCGTCCATCTGTCCGTCCGTCTGTCCACAATTACTAAAAATCTTCTTTGTCCAAAATATAAGGTCTAGAGTCGAAATTTTGTGTGTGGAATTGTCCCAATGCCCTCTACCAAAATACTTCAAATTATTGTGATACAAGGAACTTTGGGCCATGGCCCTATGTCGTTGGTATCAAATTTCATATAGAGGCAAAGAAGGAAATCTGTGTAATCTTCTTCTCCTGAACCATTTGGCCTAGAGCTTTAAAAAATTGTGTGTAGAAATTCGTCTCAAGGCCCTCTTACAAATACTTCAAATTATTGTAAAACAAGAAAAATTGGCCTTATTTTGTGGGTATCAAATTTCATATAGAGACAAACAAGGAAATCTTGTACAATCTTCTTCTCCTGAACCATTTCACCCAGAGCTTTGAAATATTTTGTGTAGAATTGTCTCAAGGCCCTCTACCAAATTACTTAAAATTTTTGTGATACAAGGAAAATTGGCCCTGTGTTGTGGGTATTGAATTTCATAAAGAGACAAAGAAAGAAATATTTTACAATCTTCTTTGCCTGAACCGTTTGGCCTAGAGCTTTGAAATTTTGTGTTTAGAATAGTCTTAATGCCCTCTACCTAAATACTTCAAATTGTTGTGATACAAGGAAAATTTTCCCTATGTTGTGGGTATTGAATTTCATAAAGAGACAAAGAAAGAAATCTTTTACAATCTTCTTCCCATGAACCGTTTGGCGTAAGCTTTGAAATTTTGTGTGTAGAATTGTCTCAAGATCCTCTACCAAAATGCTTCAAATTATTGTGATACAAGGAAAATTTGCCCTATGTTGTGGGTATTGAATTTCATAAAGAGACAAAGAAAGAAATCTTTTACAATCTTCTTCTTTCTACAGTTTTTAAACATTTCGTCTTTTAAAATGGATGTTTAGGTTTTTTCCGATCTTTACTGAAGACGAAATTTGAAAAAAACCCGCCGAACTAGAGGTTTGAAGTTATGACCTCACACCGGCGACAATTATGACATCATGATGTGGAGACAAAATCATGGGTGATTTCCTGGAAAACCTATGATTTCTGACACAGTCAAATGACTGGCTTTTCTGTTATAAAGCGATCTCCCCTTTCCGTATATAAATAGATACTGAAAACATGGAAGTCATTCTCAGTAAATGTTAAAACAAGTGCGCACACTTGCGAAAAATTTTATACGCGCTCGGAGCCCGCTTTTATTTTTAACCCATTACCAGATGACAAAATTTTTGGGTAGTCCAGTTTGAGAGAAGTTGCAGACAACATTTTCAATTTGTGAAAAATTCTAAAATAGTATAACTTTTTGTATGGAAAACATTGTGTGAAATAAAGAATTTGCTTGTCACAAGCAATTTCTTCATTTTCCTTAATGTTTTCCAATGGATTAATTTATCTAGTAGGGAGTCAAAAGGCGTCACTGTGTGGTAATGGGTTAAGCAGCACAAAAATTAGGCGCCACGGCCATCGAATGTTGCACAAGTGGTGTAAACGCGGTACAAACGCAGACCAAACGAGATTACACGTGGTACACTCACGGACCACAAGTGGATGGCTAGTGGTCACTTGCGGGCATACGCAAAATTTCTTCGTGTGATTGCTTGTGTAGCACTTGTCATCCACATGTGATCTGCTTGTCTATGTACAGCGTTCCTAGCACATGTGATAGCGTGTGCTTCGCATGTAATAGGCTTTCTCAGATCACTTGTGACCCCATTTTCTGACCACAAGCCCTCACACACAGAGGACTCGTGGTGGACACGCGGAGCACACGCGCGCGGTTGGTCCACTTGTCATTCGCATGTCTAGCACGTTTGAGACAATTTTGCTGATTTTTCACCACATGTCGAAATAAAATGGAGCAATCTGGCAAAATTACATATGATCAACTCACGGAAGGCTGTGTGACCGGCCCTTGAGTGAGTGAAGGAATATGCCATAGAATTTATTGAGTTTGTCTGTATAGCACTGACGATTGAGAAATGAATGAAACTGAAACTTTGCTTCATGATGGAAAGGTGGCACACTTCTATTTGTGTCAAAAACCTAATGTTCTAGATAGGAGTCCCTTTTGCAAATAAATGGTAGTGTTTGTGAAAAAAATCTTTTAGAAGGAAATATTGGGGGAAAAGTAAGCAAAAATAATTGTTTTTAGAATAGTTTTTGAAACACTTTTAAAAAGCAAATTACACTTAAAATTTTCAGAGCAACTATAAATTGCAAAGCAGCTGTTGATAAAGATAAGACCAGTATATATGCATAGATACACAATATAGAAAAGAAAATATTACCACAAAGTGGGAAAGTGTTAGTTAATATTTCTAAATTTCTTTAGCCTCCATGTTTTTCTAAGCTTTTAATGATAGGATCTTCAAAATTTGTAGGTTAAATCTCGAGTTGTCTATTTTGAAAGTTGTCATCAAAGTAATTGTAGATAGTGATTAGATTTGAGTACAATGTTATGGCACGCGAAAAGGGTCTAAAGTCAATATAGCGCTAGACCTATAATTAAAATAGGGGGCGACCGCTAAAAATAGCGGTCTACCCTTATATATTTAGCGGTCTACCGATAAAAATATCGGTCTACCCATAAAATGAGGGTAGACCGCTATTTCAATTAACGGTCTTAGCAATAAAATTACCGGTAGACCGCTATTTTTATCGGTAGACCCCTATTTTTTTCGACAGCCAATCACAGAGCTCTTACTATACGGTCGTTGATATTCCTGGTGTGTTGAGGATGTAACGAGCGATTTGATTGGCTAATGAGATTTCGAGCCGAAGGGTCAAAAATAATTATCGGTCTACCTGTAATTTATCGCTAGACCATTAATTGAAATAGCGGTCTTCCCTTATTTTATGGGTAGACCGATATTTTTATCGGTAGACCGCTAAAAATATAAGGGTAGACCGCTATTTTTAGCGGTCTACCCCTATTTTAATTATAGGTCTAGCGCTATATTGACTTTAGACCCTATTCGCGCGCCATACAATGTGCCTCTTTTAACTGCCTTGGTAATATCACGCAGCTGGATCACCTAACCGTATATTAGTAATATTTTTCTCAACAGTACAGCCAAACTATTAAATCAGAGCCTCCAGCTTCTCTCTCTCACTTAAATGATTCACATCCATTACTGGCCGAGCCGGGGTTCGAACTCACTCCCTATGGATTGAAAGACTCCGCCGTCACAGACTGAGCTATCTGGGATTGGCACTTCTATTGTAGAACTTACATCGCTAAATTATTTCTTACAAATAATTAATTCAAAAACGCAGTTTTCATGTAATGTTAATTAGCGGTGTTGACCCCGGTCAGAGGCTTTGCCTTTTTTCATATTAACAAGTTTAGCGGTCTTTATTGCGCAAATAAAACCCGATGTGCGACGGACTACATGTGTAGGTAAAAACCGAGGCGCAAAGCGCCGAGATATTTGCCATAACATGTAGTCCAGAGCACAGAGGTTTTTATTGCGCAATAAAGACCGCTTAACTTGTTATTATCTCCATTATAACACTCAAAATAACAAAACCCACATTCGAAATGTGTTATTTTGTGAAAATTCTGCATGAACTAGTTTTCGGCGTAGGAAACGCATTGGCGGTCAAGTGACGTTATCGATGACGTCATTTTACGTTTCCTTGACGTTACGTGACGTTTTGGCGCATACACAAAGCATAATTACATAGAGTCATTATTGGTCAAATAAAACCCGATGCAGTTCTTCTTTCGCTATATATGGATTTTACGGAAACGTGTTATAATTATTGATAACGTTTGATGGAAGTTTAATAATGACCAACTTTACAAAATCCCACTAAAATTAGGCTCTACGAATAAGGGAATTAGGGAGTAACATCAAAACAATCTGACGAAAATAAGTACTTTGGTTCCAAAGTGATATTATAACTATAGCATACCTTTACGCCTGGCACAAACTAGCACCCATACGTAGACATTAGTACTATTTATAAGCACTGGTGCTTTGAATTTGACATTTTGAAGTTTTATAAATTAGCGTCTGGTGTTATTATTTAGGATGGGAAAAGTATTGCGTTATGCTACTATCGGAAAATGTCGGTACAAAGTCATGCAAATTTAGACAATTATATTCCGAAACCAATGAAATAATTAGAGTAAATATACTTACTAATGCATCATTCATTTAAAGCGGTAATATCTGTCAAAAAACCTGTCAATTTGCCAAAAAAAGGCTTTACAGCATTAAAGTATGGGCAAAAAGATGCAGACAGTATTTCAAGCGAGTAACCATGCGATGTTTACCCACAATAAGCGCATGTATATTGAAATTCTAACTGTCTTTATATATAGATTTATATTTTACATATTTCGGGTACTTGCAAAAGCCGTAAATATTCGTTTATAGGCGAATAATTCCGACTCTCCCTTGACATTGTAAACATGACATACTTACATACATACTTACATACATTGCAAGAAAGGGAAAATGCACCAATGTACCATTCTTTCACTGGTTTTATTGGTTTTATGCAGTTGGAATAGGCTTTCTTCATATCATCAGATAATGAGAACTCGGTAACAGAAAAACTTCAATCGTGACAGCTATTATCGCTTTAAAAGAAGTTAAGAAAAGTTTCATTTATGTATTCCACATTTATTTGCTTCTTCCTGTGAATCTCTTTGTCAGTCATGCCATACACGGGTCAACGAGGTCGGTTAACGCAATTTGCAGACGGAAAGAATTGTGAGTTAAACGAAATATTATACTTCTTTTATTCTGTTCAATACGCGGACCCTAGAAAAACAAACACACCTCGTATTGTGCAATACCTCTGAATTATTTCTGAATTACTTTCATTCCGAGATCAACTATACAGAAAGCTAAAGGAGCCGGATGATATCTTTCTGTAAAAGTGTACATTTTGAACCTGTTTGACTAGTTCTTGCTGTTTGAAGTATGGTCGTGTGATAAATGAACAAGTTCAATGGTCCTCAAAATGTCACCAGACAAAATCACAGAACATACTGAAAAAATGTCTCCGAATGAAAGTGATTAGGAAATAATTAAGAGGTATTGCTCAATATGAGGTGTGTTTTTCAAGAGGAAAATATGGTACGGGTCGTATAGCATTTCATTTGTGGAGTTAGCGTCTGTCAAAGAAGAAACAGAAGCATAAACACTTAGCACCTACCTTTCGTTGTTTATCTTTAGCGTAAATAACTTCGGAGACGCACGTGGACCGAGACAAAAGTGCGGAGTCAGTGCTCTGAATATATCGATTACCCACCGTGTATTTGAAAGACGAAATATCTGGCATTATTATTATGAATAATTTTTTTTTACATTATTCATTAAAAAGAAGTTAAGGTCAGTTTCAAACTTATCTTGCCTTTATATATTCCACATTTATTTTCTGCATCCTAGGAATCCCTTTGTCAGTCTTATTGACTAAGTAGTCAGTCCAGTCTATTATGGTTTCCAATCTAACATTCAAAATATGGACTGACTGATTTTGGCTTTCTGGGTATCCTATTTTGGCTTAATTACTACGCGGTGCGCATAACTCCGAATCATGTCGCCAAAAAGTAGCAAGCAGAAAACTGCAATAAAACTATATTTGCAACAAAATAAAGTTTGATTTTTGTCTCAATTTTATCGAATGAAATAATTGATTCAAATTAGATTATTCATTTTACTTTAAGCAAGCATGTGAAGCAAATGTGCAGCGTGACAGGAAGTACCACGTGTGTGCATTTAAAGGGCACTGAAACCTTGAAAGTAGTTAACCCAGAATGCCCACCCAAGATAGATGATAATCGAGCAAGCGACATCTATCGGTAGATATTGTTGTCAGTCTAGCCATAAACAGGTTAACGAGATCGGTTTTAAAACGCAATATGCAGACGGAAAGAATTTTGAGTTTAACGAGATGATGAATAAAAATATGGAATTAACATCACACGTTTTGTGTGGGTAAATTTTTATTGGTAAAATGAAATTTCGTAAAAAATACCAATCCTTATTTCACCTCACCTAAAAAAACCCATGACGACAATATGGCTGACCGAAACAACACATATTAATGACATCAGTTTTTTTTACAAGTCATACAACAGGATCGATGGTAATCCGTGAAAACAGCAGTACCAAGTTTCATGGTTAGTTCATTTGAAACTATTGTGCTACTTCATCGGGTTATTAAATCTAATTCCCATTTGCTACAATGACTAATTTAAATCAAAGTGCTAAGAGCACTGTAATTGGACGTCTCTGATTGATTGAGCGGGATTGTACATGAACGAAAGATATTTAATTCATTCTTCTGTGTTTAATTCTATAAGATCGGTTTCGGACATACGAAATCGGCTTTATTACCAGAAAACCCTTCTCGGATTTGATTGCCGTTTCAAGACAACTGTTTTGTCTCTATGAATAATCACTATTAATTTGATTACCAAATTCAATTAAGGCCATGCGATTAGCACTTTTGTCATCTTGTTTCGGTTTACTATGAGTATTGTCGACAGTTATACTTTTCATTGATTTTATAAAGTACGCTACAAAGCAATTTATTCAAAATGTAAGCCAACGCGCTACATTAATGAAAGCCGCGATAGCTCACTTAGCAGAGCATTCACCTTGTACTCTTTACACGTGTTATATCCGGAAGGCACTGGGTTCGAATTCTACTTAGACATTGTTCTTTTTAATCATCTTTTTTTGATCTATCTCCACCATCGTTAGTGAAAAAACGACCGCGCTGATTTAGAATCGATCTTAACACAAATTCAACGAAATAAAGTAATGAAACGCCGATCATTTACATACAATTCCGCTCAATCAATGAGAGGCGTCTAAATATGTTGCTCCAAGCACTTTGATTTTTATTCGTGTTTAGAGTAAAAAAAACCCCAAAAAACACGGTAGCAGTTTTCCCTGGTTGTGGTCACAAAACAAATTCAATACATACTTTTCCTGAAACAAAATACCAGATGAATTTGAGCACATAACCATGGATTCCTCATACCAGTACTACCGCAGCATCCTTACATCTACAGATGTGCATACAAAGAAGAAATTGGGAACGTACCGTCGGGAAATTGGCAGTGGAGTACAATAAGCAATTTAAATCTTCAAATCATTATCAACGAAAATTTGAGAATAGCAATGTCCCTATCTGTATACATATTCATACGATCATCCAGGTACCATTTTCACTGTTGCAGACCCATTGCTTCATCTTCTTAGCTCAATACACGTAAACGGGTCACTTAAACGAAATAAATATAGATCGCTGTCACTTAATCTTATACTAGTAATAATCATTGTTGTCATGATCATCGATCAGTATGTAAATAGGTCATGATACTTTCGAATATCATTGATACAGATGCTGGAGAAAAAATAAAAATAAAACTCGTAAGAGCAACTATTTTTCTGAATAGGTGGATTTCACTAGCGTCTCATCTGAGGCTGTTCAGATGGAACCCCGATTTGTCATCGAGTCGAACCCGAGTTGCGAAATGATCTCACTCCCCGATAATCAATTTCAAAACCCTGGTTCCAAAATACGTCTCGTGGAAACCCCGTACCTTTAAATATGTCAAAGACTTAAGCAACAACGATCAAAGAAAAGGAACCTATCATACACAATACTTGCATTAAATTGTGTAATCATTCTAAAATGTCTGTTTTCAGTAAACACATCAAGAAAAACAAACGTTTTAACAAACGTTTTACAGAAGAAATAATCCGAACTGGTTTTGAACCAACGGCGTTCCAAATTTCATACCGAAAAAAGGTTGCGAGGTTAATCCTTTCGCGTTTGAGCTATCGCTGCTGCTGATGATATAGGGTGTCTGTTTACATTATAAACATAGTGTATGCATGTATCGCTTTCTAAAGATCTTTACACAATATTACGAAAGTCAACAAGAAAATGATTAAATCGAAAAAAGATCGTAAAGTTGGTTAAGACGTGGCATGAATTGAATCGGCCAATGAATCTTATAGTGTTTGTTAGAGAACACATAGAAAGTAGGAAAAGATACGACAGTTTTCCTGTATGGTCGCAAAATCTATTTTGAATTTTGGTCAACTGGCAATTGAGTCTGAGACAGGGTTTTTTGGTAATGAAAACCCATTTCGCCTGTCGAAAAGTGGTTATAAGAATTGTACGTCCTTTCGGACGTCCAATTAAAAAGAATTTAGACTCCCTGGCATAACTTAAGATTAATCAAAGCCATGGAGTCTAAATATTTGGAGATCTGACTGGAAAATTAATCTATACATAATTAAACTGTCCTTGATTTAGCATTACTTTCAGAGAAGTGTAAGTGGAGAGTACCAAACGCTTTTTGGTTAGCTCTGACCTAATTTAGATATTTTTTTCTTGTATTGAAAACTGTATATTTGTAACATTTCAATCTTTCTGTTTTGCCTTATCTTCCTACAGCAATTCGAAACATTCCGAGATTTTCACATAAAAGTGTTTTAATATTATGAGTAATGTGTATGATACTTACTGAAGGAATCCATTGATGACTCATGACCGACGCCCTCGCTGATTGATGGGTGAAAGGAACGAACTTGCAATCTGGGTCAATGGGTAGCTGATTCAGATTACAGTCGGGGTGGTTGGCAATGCCGTCTTTTATAGTTGTGCCCTGTATGTTTCTAGAGCAACTGTTTACGAGAAAAATAATCTTAGCCGATTGGTGAATACTTAAGGTATCCTAACCCTCAAAAGCACCAAAGAGCCAAAGGCAACATTTGAAAATTGCAAATAATTCCTAAACTGTGGTTTAATGCATACTTGTGGAAATATTTGACAAAAATGTTTTAAATTACCTCCATTGCATATGAATATAGATTAAAATGATATTTCTAAATAATTTTCGTCTTGAAGCATGATCTTGAAATCCGGCACGGTGAATCAATTTTTATGAAGTGTATTTACAAGTGTGTGTAATTTGATGCATTTCGTACGTCTAGAAAGTTGTGATTTTTCAGGGTCTGTAAACCTTAAGTAAATACCAGGGCCCCGTATTATCAAAGATCGTTCTATCATTTTTTGCATAATTACTTGTAACAACTTCCCTGATTGACCCAATCTGATTTCTCATGCAATCAGATGTTTTGTTATACTGTTTTGTTATACTGTTAACACATAAACATGGTAGTAAGATCGTTGATATACGGGCCCCAGATGCAGTAGTATAACTCCGCGTTTATAACTGTAGACTTGTATACAAACACTTAATACTTCTTCTTGTTAAAAAGACCCAACAAAAAACATTTTCTTATAACCGATGAGTTATATACGTGTGTACCACTTTAAAAACATTGTTTTCAAACCACCACCAACATCAACAAAAGTTTATAATAATAATAATAATAATAATAATAATAATAATAATAATAATAATAATAATAATAATAATAATAATAATAATAATAAAGATAATAAAAATATTGATAATAATAATACCGACGACGACGACGACGACGACGACGATGATGATGATGATGATGATGACGACGATGATGATGATGATGATGATTTTGATGATGTTGATGATGATCATGATGATGATGATGTTGATGGTGATGATGATTATGATGATGCCGGTGGTAGTGGTGATTGTGGTGGTTGTAAAAGCGTCTCCAAAATAACCACATTTTGGGCTCTTATATCCTAGCGCTGACCAAGACATAGTGTTATACATGTAGGCACCGGAATGACGTGGCGGAATTTCTGCAATGGTGCTCTTTTTTTGAATAATTAGATATTATTTCACAACTGAAAAGGGCCAGAGAGTGACATCGGGCTGCAACAGTGATATCTGCGCCGAGGGCTTTAGTCCGAGGGCAGATATCAAGGTAAAAGAATGTAATATACCAACAGATTATTACCCGGCAGATTCGGGCCGAGGATGGGTATCGGCCCTTATGCGAAAGATATCACGGTTGCGGACCGAAATCACTCCCAGGCCCTCATAAAACAATCTCTAATCAACTCACATTTATGACATATTAAAAGAAACCCGCCAATTATTTAGAAAAAACAATATGACCACATATAGTTTTTAGAGATGTCAAAAACATATTCAAAAAAAAAAAAAAAAAAAAAAAAAAAAAAAAAAAAAAAAAAAACACTGTACATGTACATGGATTCTAAAAAAGCAAGCACGGACCTACCTTACTGGTCTATTAAGACCACTCTGTTGATAGAAGTGTATGTAGTTTGTCGTGTTCCTCACCCTTATAGAGGGGTACTCATCCATCAGACCCCATCT
>OY804602.1:1844592-2030625 GCA_963680895.1 Fragum sueziense | reverse complement strand
CGTGACCTGGGATGATTTCGGGCGATGTTAATTTAAACATTCGGCGATGGAAAATGTTTGTCATTACTCGTAACGTGTCTATATATACATGTATATAGATCGAAAACTTTAAGGATCTTTACGCCGTCGGCGTAAAACATCCGACGTCGCGTGAATTTCATAAGGGGTGGACTACCTTTACGACGGCAAAACGTGTGTTTTCAAAATAGAATAAACACAAAGATTACATTTTTGTGAGTATGAGGCAGAAAGTGTAGACTAGAAATAAGGCTGTTGGTATCCACATAGTTGCCATTATGTAACCGAAACCTTTTTGAATTTTGATCTGGGCTCAAACCAATGCCCATTATCAAGTTTTTGGCTACAATATCGCAGCTAGAATTCACATGCTTATTCTTCCAATCAGTGTACATCTAGTGATAACTAGGTTTTGGTCCTTTCAATTTATAACCTTTTTTATAATATTATCTATGTCGAAGAGTGAGAGTATAATTGTGATTAGAAATGTACCACAATTCTGTGTTTTTAGTCGAGAAGAGGGGATTTCAATAGGGAACGATTTTATATATTAAACACTAACGTAATTCCAGACAAACAATGCTATTTCTGTAGGTGTTGTTATGAGATATCGTAACTACGACTTGATTCAAGCGGTAGTTACGAAATTTCATAACAACACCCACAGTTTATCAAAACATAACCGTATCTATTTTTAGCATAAAATTCATTGCTATCCTACCTGGTGGTCCATAATCGTTGTCAGTGCTAGTCAGAAATCCCGGTGTTAGATGAGTATACCACGCAGACTGACCACATACTAAGTTCCCTCTAGTATATGGATTATGGTTGAATGTAGAGTGAGGTTTGTCTATAAGGTAATACTCGGACGACGTGTCAACAGAAGCGGTTGTAGAATCAGGAGATACAGAGGTCCAGGATTGTGGAACAACAATGTCGATTTGACGGAAATATGTTCTGTTGTTTGTGACTTGAAATAGGTAGGCTGAGGCATCGGTGAAATGTTCCTGGAAAACAGTTTATAGCACTTTTGATAGGAAAAGATGTCGTTAATTTCTTTTCTAACATGCACAGCCTATAGACAACGCGTTTTCTAAACACATGAATTAGAAAAATATGATTATATATCTTAGAAACTGTACAGGATGGCATAATTCAAATATTGTTTGTAATGTAATGAATGATTCAAACCTTTTCCTTTTCGAAAATAAATAACACGCTTTCGTACGATTTAAAGCTATCCCATTAGACACCAAACACGTCATGCAGTTTCGACCACATTCTCCGTTTTCCCGTCAATATCTGTGCACACCACGAATGACGCTTAAACTGCTCTGAGAGTTTGGTATCACTAAATGGGTGGAATACCTTAACTTGAACATTTTGTCATAGAAAGAAATCGAATTACAAGTTTAGTTCACACTCGATGTGTCAATATTGCCCTATTTAAAACTTTTCGTGCGTATTCAGGCGTTATCCGTAGCAACGGAAATTGACGAGGATATCCCTCGTCAAATTCCGTTGTCACAGATAACGCCCGGAAAAAGACAGATTTCTCTCGTTAATTTGCGTTGTTACGGATGCCCGAAGATGCGTTAAGTGTTTGGTATCTGATGATAGGTTGTAATGCTGAATGAGTCAAACCTTTATTTTCTGTATCAGTTCGGCATCCTCAGCTACCCTTTTAGCAATAACAATCTGAAGCCCCTCATAGCCGTTGTTAGTCAGTATAATTCCTCCATACGTTGCACATGTGAAGGTCAAGATCAAAACTAGACCGAGAAACGGCATTTGCTCCGGTGTAAGATAACGTTAAAATACGTTGTTATTATGTGTCTGTTTCACGAGTGTTCTATTTACGATGTTTAGGTAGGTTAAAAAAGAATTTAAAGTGACATTTCAGAATTTTTTGTCATAAATTTTACTTTTATTTTTATCTGAAAGAGCATATTTCCTTATGAAAATTCTGAAAATTTCGAGCCAAAATATTGCGCCGTTTACGAGAAATTTATATTTTTGTGTTAAAATTGAACAAATCGTTGTGGACAACAGTTCGGATTTATATGCAATTGATCGATTATGTCTCAACTTTAAATGCGTGTTTCTCGCTTATTGGCAACAACTCCAAAAAACAAATAGTATTTATACTCATTAGAATAACCAATCTTGGCATCAAGACATACTTTAAAAAATTGAAATTGGAATGAAATGTCCCTTTAAGTTAAATGTACTGTCTTAGTATGTATAGAAACAACAAGCAATTGACCAAACGCCGACTCCCAGTCTAAAAAATCGATTAGCCAATGAATGACCAGGAAATAGGTCACGACCGGGTCACGACCTCAGCGTAAAATAAACAAACCACGCTTCTAGGACAATGGACATTTCATCATCGATATCGATAATACGCATTTTTAAAGCAAAGAAAGTAATATACTGTTTTTTGTTTGGACATATTGTTTACTATGGTGTAAATTCGACGATGGAAAATTGTGAAGCGATTCCGATTGTGCATTTGTAACCAGACTGTCGTTTAACGGATCGTACTCAAGGTGTGTCGTTCCGAGATTTCGGGGAAAATCTCGAAAAATGCATAAGAATCGGATGGATTTAAACATACGGACGTCCTCATGACAGGCTCAACCTGAAAATTGTTCAGGAAAATCACATTGCTGTTTGTTTGCGCGAAGGTGAGCAGATTTATCGTCGACTTATTACCCCCCCCCCCCCCCCCCCCCCCGGTGTCGGTTCAAGTTCGGCTTTTGTTGTGAATTAGAATTGGTTAACCATTTCCTAAACACGAGCAGTTTTGGACTGATATACAATGAGCTTAAAGTAAACTACTTATTTTTGTTTTCCGGCTTTAGCTTTCAAGTCAGAACCATATAAAACATTGCTGTTTGGGAAAGCGTTTTTACTTAAAGTTTCCCTTCTTTCTATCTTCAGCACTTCACAGGGGGCAGTCAAAAAGACAATTATTACCCAGATCCATTACCAGAAGATTTGACTGAAGAATTTTGCTAAAAGGCTGCCTGCGAAGAAACGAGCCCTTTCAGAACCGACAATAAAAAAGAGGCTAGGGCTTGAAGAAATCACAAGGTAAACACTAGGACAAAACCCAATCATATGTTACTTTATACACACATATTTATATCATTTGTGAACATGTATTCAAAAGAAAAAAAATGAATGCTTTATAATTATTTATGCATATAAAAGAAAATTTATTTCATTTAGGTGATCAGATCAGACAATGTTTTGAAAAAAATATGAAGCTTATAATACACTTTTTATCCTTTTGTTAAGACACTACAAACAGACTGAGACAGCTATGTTGTGTCTGAGCCATGGACTGAATATGATTAATTTGTAAATAAGTACCTAAGTCCAAAGAAGCCTAGTATTAAGGTAGTCACTGTCAGTCCCTAATGAGATTTATGCAACATCGGAATTGTTCGGGCTGTGGTATAAACATTCGGCGGTGGAACAATATAAACTGTCAGATCTTCACAGCGCCCAAATAGATTGGGATTCATTAACATTTTTAACGATGTCACGAAAAATTATGACCTTGCATGAATCTCATTCGGGATGGACTACCTTAACATAACTAAAACATTATAGGGATCAGATGTAAAGATGTTGGACTGTTCCAATTTATAAGCTGATGCAGAGAACAAAATCTATAAAAACACAGAAAATGTCAAGGCAAAAGTAGAAAATGTGGGTTATAAGCAATTTCTTCTTTTCTCTCAATGTTTTCCGAAAACCATTTTTATTAGGGATCTCAAAACAATGTCTTGTTTCAGAAAGCATTGATTAAAACAAAAAGCAAACAATATCATGGTATCCCAACATTTAAATGCTAATTATCTGCATAATTTTCTTTTGTCCAAATGTTTATAAAGCCTTTTAAAAATGGAATGCCTACAAGAATGAATGACATCAAGAATTAAAACTTTTTTTTTTACTTCCAGCTGTATCACTAGAAGAATTTCTGTCCCTGGTGCCTAAAACAGCATGTGAAAGGAGAAATTGACTCAATAAATACTGGGATATGAAGATGCCAGGAGAACAGTTAAAGATCAAGAACATTCTGAACAGAAGAAAATCCTCATAGTGTCTCTGTTGTCTGTTTGTTACTGTCAATACCTACATGTATTACAAATAAAAGAATATTGCTTGTTCTGTATATGTATTCAATTACTTGTATTGAATAAAAAGTCAGTTTCATTTCCAACAAAAAATTTATCACCAAAATCAGTCATAAAATACCGCCTCTTCCTGTTCAGGCCTCAGGGTACCCGGTTTTGCAATTACCATTGTTGAAACAGGTTCTGGTTTAATCCTTGACCCCCTTGGTTTCTGTCACTGTTGTGTAGGACTTGTGCAGGAGTCGCTTTCCAGGCCCGTAGGAACAGGGGCTAGGGGGCTAAGCCCCCCCAAAGTTGGCGAAAAATGCCAAATTTTCTTGATTTTACACTGAAAATTTTGGGAAAATCCAAATTAGCCCCCCCCCCCCATATTCAGGACAAGGGCTTTAGCCCCCCCCCCTTCTATGAAATTGCTTCCTACAGGCCTGTTTTCTCTGACAGGATTTTGTGGGTCAAGTGAATTAAACCTTTCTCAAACATTAAAATTTCAGACTGGTTCAATTTGAACATTGTTGCATATGACAAAATTTATAAAATTTTAATAAAAGTAAAATGCATTGAGACAAAGGGAAAAAATGCTGGTTATCAGCATTTTCTGTTGCCTCATTGTTTTCTTATATTTTTTTCTATTTTGAACAATAAAGGTAGTCATTTGTACCAGTTACCCTACCCCCTCACCCCCAGCCCTGCCAAATGATAGAGCTGGAATTTGCTATGAAGATGAATGAGGGCTATATTTTTTAACCCTTTCCCAAACACACATTATAGCCAACATTACCTGATTAAGACAAGTTTGGGAAAATATGCTGATGAAAAAATCAAACTATTGATAGTGAGGAACTTATCATACTGGCACATCCAAAATTTTTGCTTTTGAGGAAAGGGTTTTCACCTTTTGTCTAAATGTTTTCACAAACCTTGTTAAGATTTTCAAAAGGCGTCATTGTTTGGGAAAGAATTAAATGAAATGCTTAGTCTATATGATAAGACGTTTACGCTTCACTGATTCCTTACACAAATACGTGTAGAGTCTACATAGTGGAGGAAGATCTTGATGTCCGAATTTCTTTACTGCCGAACCAAGGTACACTTGTAAAATAACCCTAAACAGTAAAAGTATGCGTGCTAAATGCCTTAAATGTTGGGGCGAAGCCCAAGGAAAATCTTCATTTAATTGAAATGAAATAATAACAACCCTTGCAGCCAAAGAAAGCTTCTGTAACAGCTTTCTTTTGTGTGTCAACCAACACATTCATAATGCTTTGTGTTGATCTGCATTCCGTTTCACACTCGCCTTTATAGCGATGTTGTTGTCATTTTTCTTCGAAATTTAACCTTATGAACGTAGCTTAATTCTTTTGAAAACTCCATTCCCTATCAGGGTTGTCGAAACATCGTCGATATTAGAACAAATAGCTGGAAAGTACCGATACCGGCCGGTAAATCCTTCAGCTTGTTTACATCCGCCATGTGTTCGTTGTCCTAGATTCCGAATCGATACGTCACGTGATATTGGGGGCGGAGCGATCTATCGATTGGCGTTTGGTCAATTGGGATTCTGAAAAGAAAGCGGCCTCCCAATGCCGGCATTTATTTCGCTTTGCTTGATACCTTACTAAACCTTTGAATCTTTTGTGCGACAAGAAGCAGATTATGTCTTATATGTGAACGCATTGACTTTCCTACTCTCCAAAGCCAAGGTCTATTGATTAACCATCAAATATGACATCTGCTGGTTTTTATACACCAACAGCGTATTTGGTCGTCATAATCTAGTAATAGCACATCATTTGAATTATCGAATAAAAATCATTCAGTTTTATCTTGCATAATCGTTACGTATACATTACGTCGCTTCTATTTTGGTTGAAGCCGGTAACATTTGAATTATCGAATCAAAATCATTCAGTTTTATCTTGTTTAATTATACATTACGTCGCTTCTATCTTTTGCTGAAGCAGGTAATTTGAAGCGTCAGCCAATGAAAGTTTGTATCAGATTTTTCAATTGTTTTGTTGTGTATAGCCAACGAATGGATACCGAAATCCCGCCAAGGCCCCGAGATTAGATGTGAAATGACCCTGCGAGAACAGAGCATCATTCTATCATAATGGAATGAAGAGATAATGTGCTCTGTTCTTAAGAGAGTATGACTTTACATGTGCATGTGCGTAAAACCAATTTCCAATATGTTCTAAATTAAAGTATATTGACAGATTGGCACCGAAGAAACATTAAGAAAAAAGTGATATCAGTGTTACCATCCGTTTGTGTTTTTCCTTAGCCTTGATATAAGCCAAAACCATAAATATTTAAGAGACACAAAACCCTAATCATCTTTCACCAAATTAAAAAAAAATCTACCAAACTTCCTTAATTATCAAACACACAACCACGTCTTAATGAATCAAAGATTGCAAATAAAATGAAATGGCAGGTTCTCAAACGATCATCGCTTGATTGTTTTAGTGATCGGCAAATCAGGAAGTTCAGAATACAATGTTAAATCAAACTAGAACTGTTGCCAAATAGAAAAAAAAACATCTAGTACCTTGTCACTATAAAATGCTGGTATTCAAATTTATAATCAAAGTGCTGAGAGAACTGTAATTGGACGTCTCTGATTGATTGAGCGGGATTGTACATGAACGAAATATATTTTATTCATTCTTCTGTGTTTAATTCTATAAGATCGGTTTCGGACATACGAAATCGGCTTTATTACCAGAAAACCCTTCTCATAATTTAAATTGATTTGATTGCCGTTTAAAGACAACTGATTTGTCTCTATGAATAATCACTAAATTAATTTCATTACCCAATTCAATTAAGGCCATGTGATTAGCACTTTTGTCTTCTTGTTTTGGTTAACTATGAGTATTGTCGTCAGTTATACCTTTTGTTGATTTTATTAAGGACGATACAAAGCAATTTATTAAAAATGTAAGCCAACGCGCTACATAAATGAAAGCCGCGATAGCTCACTTGGCAGAGCACTCACCTTGTACTCTTTACACATGTCTATATCTGGAAGGCCCTGGTTTCGAATTCTACTCAGACATTGTTCTTTTTTATCATCCTTTTTTTACTTTTATCTCCACCATCGTTAGGGAAAAAACGACCGCAGTGATTTAGAATCGATCAAAACAAATTCAACGACATAAAGAAATGAAACGCCGATCATTTACATACAATTCCGCCCAATCAATCAGAGACGTCTAAATATAGTGTTTCAAGCACTTTGATTTTCATTCGTGTTTAGAGTAAGAAAAAAAATTCAAAACAAAACAAAAAAACAAAAACAACAAAAAAAAAAAAAAAAAAAAAAAAAAAAACAAAAAAAACACGGCAGCAGTTTTCCCTGGTTGTGGTTACAAAACAAATTCAATACATACTTTTCCTGAAACAAAATACCAGATGAATTGGAGCACCTAACCATGGATTCCTCATACCAGTGCTACCGCAGCATCCTTACATCTACAGATGTGCATACAAAGAAGAAATTGGGAACGTGCCGTCGGGAAAATGGCAGTGGAGTACAATGCACAATTAAAATCTTCATATCATTATCAACAAAAAAATTGAGAATAGCAATGTCTCTATCTGTAAACATATTCATACGATCATCCAGGTACCATCGTCACTGTTGCAGATCTATTGCTTCATCTTCTTAGCTCAATACACGTAAACGGTTCACTTAAACGTAAAAAATACAGATCACTGTCACTCGATCATAGACCAGTAATAATCATTGTTGTCATGATCATTGATCAGTATGTAAATAGGTCCTGATACTGTCGAATATCAGTGATACAGATGCTGGAGAAAAAAATAAAACTCCTAAGAGCAACTATTTTTCTGAATAGGTGGATATCACTAGCGTCTCATCTGAGGCTGTTCAGATGGAACCCCGATTTGCCATCGAGTTGAACCCGAGTTGCGAAATGAACTCACTCCCCGATAATCAATTTTAAAGCCCTGTTTCCATAATACGTCTCGTGGAAACCCCAGTCCTTTAAATATGTCAAAGACTTAAACAACAATGATCAAAGAAAAAGAATTTGTCATACACAATACGTGCATTAAATTGAGTAATCATCCTAAAATGTCTGTTTTCAGTAAACACATCAAGAAAAACAAACGTTTTAACAAACTTTATACAGAAGAAATAATCCGAACTGGTTTCGAACCAACGGCGTCCCAAATTTCATACTGAAAAAAGGTTGCGATGTTAATCCTTTCCCGTTTGAGCTATCGCTGCTGATGATGATATAGGGCGTTTGTTTACTTTATAAACATAGTGTATGCATGTATCGCTTTCTAAAGATATTGCCCTTTACACAATATTACGAAAGTCAAATCACTACAAGAAAATGGTTAAATCGAAAAAAGATCGTAAAATTGGTTAAGACGTGGCATGAATTGGATCGGCCAATGAATCTTATAGTGTTTGTTAGAGAACACATAGAGGGCAGGAAAAGATACGACAGTTTTCCTGTATAGTCGCAATATTTGTTTTGAATTTTGGTCAACTGGCAATTGAGTCTGAGAAAGGGTTTTATGGTAATGAAAACCCATTTCGCCTGTCGAAAAGTGGTTATAAGAATTGGACGTCCTTTCGGACGTCCAATTAAAATCGAATAAGAGAACAGAAACACGTGTTTAAGAAAGCTCAAATGTGACCCTGATCTTTAACCTAAGAGACACCAAAACAAACTGGCCCATCCTTGGGTAAAGGGCAGTGGTTATATGGTTTTAGAGGAAAGGGTTCTTGAGTTGGAGCACAGAAACGGATTTTAACAAAGTCCAATAGGCTTCGATTTTCCGTGTGAACAAATACGTCATCGTCACGCCTCACTGGTCTAAAAATAGATTGGGAATCCCTTATCGTACAAATATGGCTGTGAATCTCGCGAAGATTTTCCACGTTCAACTTACCGGAGATAACATTCTAAGAGCTTGATTGCTGTAATCATTTGTTGAGAAACATTCTAATTCCGAGTTGAGAAGGTTGCTGCACTGTCGTGTACTTTTTAAGATCGGTAACTATGAAATAAGCAGTTGACAAGTAATGTTTACACATACGGACATGTCCTGACTTCATCGTGCCGCTCGTGTGTGCTCGCTTACCCTTTCCTAAACGACATAATGCCATGTTGGGCTAAATTGAAAAAAAGTCTGCAGACGACAAAACGGATGTGAATATCTTTAGTGTTTTATCTCGGAGAAGATAATTATTGAGGCAAAAGAAGGATGATCATCAATATCCAAAGAAGTTATTCACACCCATTTTGTCTGCTGTGCATGCCTTTTCGATTTTGTCGATCATCATTTTCTTCTTTTGCCTCAATGTTTTCCCAAGAATTTTCTGTTGGGGACGTCAAAACCGGTCTTGTTTGGGAAAGGGTTAATATAGAAAAAAAAAACTAGAATTTGTCGCTGAATGTGATTTGATACCCCATAGGCTTTCACTACAACAATGGGCAATAACTCACAAAATAAGCAAGATAGAGTTATGTTCCTTGTACGTTGCACATCTCCTTGGTGAGATCTATCTACCAGAGAAGTTTCATGATCATAGCTACTTTACTTTCAGACTTTTCGATGTTTTTTCTGGTTAAGCTGCTGAGGAATCTCAAGAAAAAACGTTTGTCATTTCTGGTCTGTCTCCCTATCTGGAAGCAATGTTGCATGTTGCATATGCGCAATGTTTCGTAGTTTTAGTTCCCGCCTGCATTATCTATGATCGACTAATATCGCGCTTGAAAATAATATTTTTTTGCTAACACGGTTACGAAAAATTGTCCGATTCATTGACCGATTAACAAAATATTAGACTGGTACCCGGCAAACGTTGTTGGGGTATTCCCATCGGAAATCTATTTTTAGCACACGAACGCGGGAAAACTGTTCGCTATTATCACTGTGTAAAAGCGTACAGTCGCGTGTATCGGAAGTTGCATCTACCTGTACGCAAAATATCACTAGTGCTGATAAACAAGTTGATAATTTGGCTTTTTAAAAGTAAATAAGTAAAAATCGAAACAATCTTTCTTTATGCGATTTTCAACATTGTGGGGTAGACTAAATGTACTTTCACTTCAGCGGTTACGATTTCTCGATCGGTGTCTATTTTGTTTATAAAATTGGATTTTACCTGTCAAATCACTGGTTTGTGCTGTTTTTTATCGTGCTAACTCGTGCAATTATGACTGCAATCGCGTGATTTACACAATACTATACGCTTAAACTTGTACCTGGTAATAGCTAGACCTCTCTGCTATTGCGTCCATCAGTTGCATGCACGTATGCACATTGTTTCACAAAGATATTGGCTTTGGAATGAGACTGGTGTATTTCTTCCGACTGTACGCCTAGTGCAAACTGTACAGCATCATTAGTGCAGTTTGAGGAACATGTATCTGTACGCCTAGTGCAATTATGTCATTCAGTATATGTTATAATCGATTGAAAAAGTGGAATTTATTTTCGTTTGAAAAGCTTTGAGATGACATTTGATCAACCATTCATTTTTTTTTCAAAGATAGAACATTTGTAATGCGCGTTCATTCCAAATTACTACATGTAATAACATTAAAACAAATCTGGTCTCAAACAAGTCGAGAGCAAATATGACCACGAATTGCTAGAAAACAATTGTCCAAACACGCGTAAAAGCGACAGACGTAGGCGTAGACGTAGTAGATGTTCTGTGGATGAGTTTAAATAGTAAATATTAGCGACAAATCGGAGAAATCGTTGGTAGTGATTTAGCACTCCGTTAAATACTACTGCAGTTACTATGCGTTGGTTTATTCAAAGCCATGTGTTCCCTGCAATTCTCTCAGCAGCAAAAAAGCAACATCCCAAACCTTATGTACCACTTGTTAACCATCCTACCTAGCCGATTCGTCCTATGTCGAGACAATCATTCTAGTCAAAATGAAGAAAGGATATTGATAGAGTCGGGATTCAAACCCCTTGAACCAAGATCCTTCAATAATTTATTAAAGCGACAGATGGTAGCTAGTCAGGTCGTATTTTAAAAAAGTTTAGATAATTTTCATTTTTATTGCCCATTTGAGTCTGGATTTTAACGCTCTACAACAACATTTTGAAATCCCGTTGCCATGGTATATGTACGCCATCGAAGGTGTTCGTATATCGGTATCATCTTGGTATGTCCATTAGGCGTAAGGTCACTCAGACAAGTCATTCCGGTTTGTGGGGTGCTTAGATAGTTCCTTAAAAATGCTCGTTTTCTGGCTATGCATTGCTCTCTCTCCGTAAATGATTTTAGCTTAGGTTTTCATTGATGCTTTGGGATGACATGTTTTCTCATTTTCTAGCCAGAATCCATCAGGACTATTTTATGTGTTTTGGTACAGGGATACACGTGGTCCCCATTACGGATGTGTCTATTTTGGTGCGGAAAAATACACTTTACGCATGTTTGAGCGAAAATTGTGAAAAAAACCGAATCGCATGAGGTGGGTCCATTTTGTGAAAAATATTACAAGACAAGGATGCATATATCTATGCCATTTTACGTGTAGTTTTGCTCATTGGGATGTTGGAAAAAGGTTTTAAAATGTGTTGAAAAAGGAGATTTTACATAGAGTTATATAGGAGCCAATTTGTGTGAATTGAAAGGCAGCATTAAGCGATTCTTCACACAGAATTTGAATATTCCTGATGATAGGGTGCAAGATATACAGATTGAAAGGGCTCATCGTATTGGGCCAAAACGAGGCAGCAAAAAGCGAAACGTGGTTGCGGTCTTCAAAACACTACGAGAAAAGGAGTATGTAAAGTCTTTCAGAGCAAACCTGAGAGATACAGATTATTATATGCATGATCAGTATCCACAGGAAGTTGTAAAACAGAGAAAATTGTTATTACCTATCATGAAAAAAGCAAAAGCAGATCACAAAGAGGCTTACATAAAATACAATAAGTTATACGTGGAGGGTGAATTGTACACAAAGGGGCCGTATGGAGATGTATAGGAGTTACAAGAGGGTATGGTTAAAGTTTCCGTGTGGAACTGTAATGGCCTTAGTAACGACAAATTATCGAGCGACGAGTTTTGTGATCTTGTATTTCAAAATGATATTGTATGTTTGTTGGAATCATGGACAAATAAAAATAGTGATATCGAGATTGAAGGGTACAAAAGCCTGAATTTCTACAGAAAATTCCAACATAGGAATGCACGTAGAAACAGCGGTGGGATTGTATTATATATAAAAGACTCAATATTTCCAGGAGTAGAAGTAGTGCGCAATCATTATGACAGTATTATATGGTTAAAGATAAATAAAGACTATTTTTCGATAGATGAGGACATGTACATAGGGGTAGTTTATATTTGGGGCACAGGGTCTCCAGTCTATGACATTATCGATGTAGATCTATTTCAAATCTTAGAAACTGACGTTCTTAATTTTGAGAATATAGGTACTGTTTTTGTGGCAGGCGACTTTAATGGACGAGTGGGTAAAAAATCAGACTTTATTGAACATGACGCGTACAATGAAAACATAGACAATAGTGAATATATACGTGACAACCCCCTCGTACGGGCCTCAATGGATACACAGTCTAACGTACAGGGATCGCAGTTACTAGATTTATGCAAAAGTACATCATTACGCATTTGTAACGGACGATTAGAAAAACACGGCGCGTTCACTTATTATGGCCACGGTGGTAGTACAGTTATAGACTATTTACTCTGTGCAGAATATAGTTTTCCAAAGATACAATACTTTGAAGTTGGTTCGTTTAATAGCTTTTCGGATCATGCTCCATTAAACTTTGTATTGTGGGTAGAAAGAAAATTGATATCCGATGAATCGTATTACGAAGAAATGGAAAGTAGAACTATGTGGGATGATTCGAAAATAAATACGTTCAGAAGAGATATTATTTCATTATTACCAGAATTTAATAAAATAGTCGATAAGCATGACTTAGATAGTCGAAATAGTATAGACAGTGTGATAAGTGATTTTGTAAACTTGGTTAATAAAGCAGCACAGCCGCTCTTTAAAAGGGAGAGAACTGTTGTATTTTCAAAGAAAGGTAGAATGATGTCGAAACGTTACACAAGGGAGTCAGAATGGTTTGATAACGAATGCCATAGTAAAAAGCAAGAATATTTAGACTGTTTAAAGTGTTTTAATGCACAAAAGACTCACGAAAATCGTATAGCATTGTGTAACAAAAAGCGCGAGTACAAACGCTTAATAAATAGAAAGAAAAAGAATTTCAAACTGAAAAAGAGCAAGGAAATCGAAAATTTGAGAAAGAAAAAACCACGTGACTTTTGGAAATATTTTTCAAGAAAGAAAAGTGTTGCAAGCGATAACATAAGTACTGAAGACTTTATGCAATATTTCAAAAATTTAGCAGACGAAATAAACGTTGAGGCAAATTATGAAGCAGACGATTTTTGTGCGCGTGACGTGTCACATGAAGAGGCGATATTTGCAGAATTGGACGAACCAATTTCTTTAGCAGAAGTTCAATCAGCAATTAAGAACTTGAAAAGAAGGAAGGCGTGTGGGATAGACGGGTTAATAAATGAATATTTTCTCGCAACTAGTGATATATTAGCAGCTCATTTGACAGACTTATTTAATATCATTTTTTAATCGGGGATCTTTCCGTCACAATGGATGGACGGTATCGTTGTGCCGTTATTTAAAAAAGGTGACGTAAATGACGTTAATAACTACCGAGGCATCACGTTGTGTAGTTGTTTGTCAAAAATATATACGAGTGTGTTAAATAAACGAATAACAGAGTGGAGCGAGAAGAATGACATCATATCTGACGTACAATTCGGATTCCGAAAAGGGTTTTCGACAACAGATGCGATTTTCAGTTTACAATCTCTGATTGAACATTACATTAACAATGGTAAACGGCTATATTGTTCATTTATAGATATGAAGAAGTGCTTTGACAGTGTAAATCGAAATGCCCTGTGGTTCAAACTGCATAAACTGGGAATCAATGGTAAAATGTTGCAAAGTTTAAGATCGATATATGAATGGGTTAGATGCAAAGTTAGACATTGTAGTAATTACTCAGAATTCTATGAAATAGCCGTAGGACTTAAACAGGGCGAATTGTGTTCGCCGATCTTATACTCTCTTTTCGTGGAAGATCTGGAGCTATTTCTCGCGACAAATGGCAGTTACGGCATAAGCGTGTATGAATTAACACTTTTTCTCTTTTTATATGCTGATGATATGGTTATTTTAAGCGAAACTATTGATGACCTACAGACTAGTTTAGATAACCTTGAAAATTATTGCAGAACTTGGTCTCTGCAAGTTAATACACAAAAGACAAAAATTGTAGTTTTCAGAAGACAAGGCCGAGTGCGTGAAAATGAGAAATGGACGTATGGTGGAACAGATATAGAAATAGTTGATGACTTTAATTACTTGGGTGTCAATCTATCATACAACGGCTCGTTTAAAAATCATGTTAAAGCACTATCCGGGAAAGGGCTAAAGGCAATGAACGTGCTTTTTAGAAATACAAAAGACTTTGATTTCAAACCAAAAACAATGTGTCAGTTATTCGATTCATTTGTGGGGTCTATCCTTAGCTATGGTTCCGAATTTTTCGGTGTTTCAAACATAACTGAGTTAAACGAACGTATTCACTTGAAGTTCTGCAAAAGAGTACTGGGTGTCCGTTTAACTACGAGTAACGCTGGTGTATACGGAGAACTGGGACGGTTTCCATTGCGGATTCAGAGACAAGTTAAAACAATAAAGTACTGGCTTAAGGTCGTCACGACTAGTAACTGTGTGATTAGGGGTGTGTACGATCTAGCTGTGTCGGATCTTGAAGATGGACATTACAATTGGGCAGCGAAAGTGAAAGAAATGCTTGCTTCAAACGGGTTTCAACATGTATGGGAAAACCCAGTAAGTGTAAACCAAAATCACTTTATTCAAATTTTTAGGCAAAGATTAATAGACAATTTTGTTCAATGTTGGACTGCCGATTTAAGAGAAAATAATGTTTTGTTAATTTATAAGACTATCAAATATGAACCATATCTAGACTTATTAGAATCGTGGAAGAGAAAGGAACTTACTAAGATGCGACTTTCAGCACATAGCCTTCACATACAAACAGGACGTTATGCTACAAACAGGCTTGATATGCAATTAAGAGTTTGCAATATATGTGGTAATGGTGATATTGAGGATGAATTTCATTTTTTCTTCATTTGCAAGAAATATAATTTTTTCCGAAAAAGATATATTCCCGAAAGGTACTATAAAAGACCTAGCATGGTAAAACTATGTGATATGTTGTCTGAAACTGACCAAATTATTCTTAACAATTTATATAATTATATCAGATGTGCATTAGTCATGAGAAAAAATGCTCTGTATGTTTAGCACTATACTCTCTGCATTTATTTGTTTTCTTTTCAATGTATATATTTGTTAAGACCTTGACTAACATTTGTATATTATATGTATGGAAGAGAAACTATGTTTAATTCCAAAGAATAAAGATATGTCTATGTCTATGTCTATGTGACCTGTCACCATACGTCCTTAAGAAGTTCATTTACACACATAGATTCATCACGGTGGAGATTGTGCATGATGGGATGGATAACGAATATGGACAAATTTGTCTCGCTTCAGGTAAGAAATTGTGCAATAATTTTCTTATTTCTGCGTCAATTTTCAAGCGGTTTGTTGCATGTACCCCGCATTATTGATCTCTTTCCTCAGATATATGACTTGTTTGTAGAATCTTTGAATTTTGTCCAAAAATTGATCCCAACCGACCGGAAAAACGACAAAAAATCCAAGTCTTTTTTCTAGTCGGTTGGGATCGGTTTTTGGGAAAAGTACATTGAGTTTCCAGATAAGTAATACATCTGAGAAAAGGACTCAGTAAGGCGGAGTACATGCAACAAACTGCATGAAAATTGACGCAGAAATAAGAAAGTTATTGCACAATTTCTTACCTGAAGCGTGGTTAATTTGGCCGTAGTCGTTACCATTTCGCTTTCTGGTCGGTTGGGACAATATTTTGGAAAAAGTACCACGAGTTATCTAATATGTTATACATCCGATGAAAGAGTTCGGTAAGGCGGGGTACATGCAACAAACCTTTTGAAAATTGACGCACAAATAAGGAAGTTATTGCAAAATATCTTACCAGAATCCAGATTATTTTGTCCGTATTTGTTATCCATCCCATGATGCACAATCTCCACCTACATTTATGGACGGTTTTTAACAGAACGTTCCTAGTTAATTGACGATACGTATATTGCCTGGTTTTGCCGCATGACACTCCACCAGCTCCTACATTTGTTAAAGAGACATCCTATTTCATTTTTTCTAATGTATTATTTTGATTCCAAGATTGATAATTCTAACTCATTTAAATGATACATGTATCAGTCCTTTCAAGTTGTTGCTGATAAGCCCAAAAACTTTCTGAAAGCTGAGATGAAAATGACGTATTCCACAGGCCCGTAGGAAGCAATTTTATATGGGCTAAAGCCCCAGTGTCTGAATATTGGGGGGGGGGGCTAATTTGGATTTTCTCTACATTTTCACCGTGAAAAAAGAAAATTCAGCACTTTTGACCCACTTACGGGGGTACGACCCCCCACCCCCAGTTTTTACGAGCCTGTTCCATTAACATATGTTCTGTGACAAATCACAGTTAATTTGATTTTAAGGAAAACAGCATATCATCGTAAACGGTGTAATACTTACTTTGGCTTAGAAAGTTCAGAATTTTCATAAAAATATATGTTCTTTCAAATAAAAAAGAAGTAAAATTTGTGAGAAAATATTTATGGAGTGTCTCTTTAACGGCTTTCGATGGGAAAATCACAGAATTGGAAAATCAGAGATTCCACTGAAAATGAATGACTAAAGAGACCAGTGATATCTGGAAATATTATACCTCATCGACACTGATTCCTTCTATTTTCATTGTAACGGCGGCCGGTCCATAAATCAGTATATCGCCCGGGCCTCCGGGCCGATAAATCAGTATATTGACCGGCGCGCGTCGTGTATTTTTTACGATGAGGTAATTCGCACGCTTATGACGTCATTCGTCTTAGTCAGCGTTCGATGTAAACAAACAAACATGTCGCTTTCAAAACCTCAAAACAGATTCGCTACTCTTGATGAGGGAGACTTGGAGACACAAACATTTGTGTATAAAGCTGCATTATAATGCAGCCTAATGTTCATATTTGTATAAAGTTTTCTAAAGAAATGCAACATGTTATGAAGTTGCTAGATCTACTTGAGAACAAAATGGATTCTGATCAGACTGTGTTTTGATGCAGGCTGATCTTGTTCCATATTGGTCTCAAATACCATACTGACCCCATGCCCAGGTCCTAGTCAATATCAACGTGCCTTTTTTTTTTTTTAAAAAAAATGACATGTTTAATGCAATTAGATCTATATTCATGAAAACGTATTGAATTTGCTTAAAACCATTGAAAAAATGTCTTGTCTGTTTCTTATTTTTTTCATGTTAGATAATTTGGATTCGGTATAATATAACAAATAATACATGGCATTGCGGGCGATATGCAAGTTTATGGACTGGTCTGTCGGACCTCAGATGTTATATGGACCTCAGCTTCGCTTCGGTCCATATAACATCTTTGGCCCTACAGACCAGTCCATAAACTTGCATATCGCCCGCAATGCCATGTATTATTTGTTAAATAATTGATTTCAATCAGTAACAAGCTGGGCTGTGATAACATTAATTTCAAACGGTCATTTTTGACTTCGGGTTTTGCCCTGCCCAAGCGAAATATCAAAAGCTTTGTCGAACTCATCGACTAGCGAACTCGACAAAGATTTGTAAATTACAGCTTAGATATCCTTTGGGTAAGGCTTAAGCGCCGGTTACATGTATTGATCAGTATTTTCTTGCTCTTCAAGGTTTTTATAACCATAAATCAAACCTTTTCTAACAAGCAAAATTAATATTGCAACTGTTGCTACAGACGATAAAATGATAGTATTTTTGTACAATTTAGTTCATGATACTAGTACAATGAGGCAGATAAGTTAAAAGCGGTCGGTTTGTTTAAGGAAGATATCTTTTATACACGGAAACTCTTTCAGCCAATAGAAAAGGTTCGAAAATTATGTGTGAATTTCCCATTTTAACCAAATTTCAGCATCTTGGAATTTTAAAATAAAGGATATCCTTATTGACAGTTCAATTTTTTAGGACAGACTGTCGCATTCACTTTGAAATTTCATAGGATTCTGTTCAAATGGTGGTAGTCGGCATGTGTAAAGTTAGAACCTATTCTGTAGATTCGTTGAAAAAATACTAACAAAGATCTAAGTGATGCGTTAGCAGTTTTGCGAGTAAGTTATAACACTCATATTCATGAAAGCAAACTTGAACAGCGTGTCACAATGGCATTTAAAGATGGAGATAAATACGTCAGTTACCGCGGTAACAACAAGAAAGCAAGAACGACAGACAATGTAAGTCAACACTAACACGCATGTATGTGATACAACCACACTCACAAGCTATGCATACTATCACACACACAAACAACCACGTGCACATTAGCAAACACGCACGCAAATACACACACATACACAAGTACGCATGCAAAAGTACATTTAGTATCGCACAAGGAAGAATCAAGATAAGCCTTTAGTGTATGTAGTTGCCCGTAGTTATTTACCAAGACAAATAAATCTGCGTTCATTTCGGAAAAGTAATGAACTTTGTGCTACTTACATGACTATATTGATAAATTATCGATGTAGTTAAAACACCTCGTAACTACAACTTAAATCACGTTGTAGTTACGAGGTTTTAGAATTACACTGACGAAATTCTATCGCATATTCGATATCATATTACGGGTTACTTGATAAAATCGTTTCCTATTGGGTTCTTTTATTTAAATGTAGTTGGTCTATGTCCACAAGACCATTTACTTCGTAATCTCTATAGATATGCATTGTGGACAGACAAATAAATTCGACCGCTATACTTGTGCAGCATAAAGAAGTTTTACGTATGTTTGTAGTGAGCGTAACCCTTTAAATCATTTAATGAACTAATCAAGTGCACCCTGATGCATTGTGTATTTGTAGCCAAACTAGTAATTGACATTTTCTGAACAGAGATTTTGCCACAACAGGTCAAGTAAAATGGCACTAGGCGTATAGAATACATTTTTCATTTAGCACTAGGCGTACAGTCGGAAAAAATACACCACTCTCATCCAAAAGCCGATATCTTTGTGTAACATACCATATGTGTGTAAACAACTGTTGCAAATCATAGCGGATTGGTTTAGCTATTAGCTGATGCAAGTTTAAGCTTTCAATATTGTGTAGATCGCGAGATTTTAGCCCATATTGTGCCAGTGAGCAGGTCGAAAAATAGCAAAAACCAGTGATTTGACAGTTTGACACGAATTTACGCACAAAATACGTTGACATACTAGAAACCGTAACTACACTAGGTAATGCCTATCCAATTCTCCCTTCAAATTTGAAACCCCCATCAAGAAAGAATGTTCCGATTTTTACTTATTTACTTGTAAAAAGCCATACCCATCAACTTGTTTACCACCACTAGTGATATTTTGCGTACAGTCAGGCGCAACTTCCGATACACGCGACTGTACGCTTTTACACAGTGAATTATGACATTAATTGTTTACCAGAACGTTTCTTGTGTTTAAGCACGGGAACGAAAAGGTCAACGGATGGACGGACTACGGAAAAACTAATGTACAGACAGACAGACAGACAGACAGACAGATATGGCGAAGCTTCGTACATGGGGTATAAATAGTATGGATTCTATAACAAGAGTGCCTGAAAGGCACTGATATCGCTCACCTGAGTTCTTCGTGTATTTGATTGTGTACGATAAAAAATTTGTTGCAAACAAATAAATATGTCGTATCAAATTATTGTAAGTAAAGTTTCATAATTTCCAATAAATGCAATGAACTCACATTAGTATTCAATCATATTGCATGTATTGGCATTTGCATACAACTTTAATATTGAATAACAATTGCTGTTCCAGTTTGATTTTTATAATCAAGATTCAACTTTTACAATTTAATTTTGAAAAATCAGAATTATATATTACAAGTATTAATTAAAGCGAATTATATGATTAGCCCCTCCTTACCTCATCAACATTTATTAACCTATCAAAAATTTACAACCAAGTATTTGAAAAGAGTAACTCAATGAGAATTTTGCTATACTTGGTTCAAATTGGCCCCATGGTTGATTTTTAAAGAATATCTTTATGATTTTTTGAAATCTGATTAGCCCTACCCTGCAACACTTAATTATTTTTTACAAATCAAAAATTCACAAACAAAGTTTTTGTTAAAAAGAGTCACTCAAGAACATCCCTTGTTCAAATTGACTCAACAGTTGATTTTTAAAGAATTTTCTTATAATTTCTCCTAGTCGAATAAGTCCCACCCTGCCATGCCCACATTTTGGAAGAATCAGAAATTTGTAAAAATTAAAAATGGTACCCAAGGATGATTCCTGGATAATTTGGTATAATTTTGTCCAACGGTTATGGAGAAGAAAATTTTCAAAGAATTGTTTAATGATTTCTCCAAGCCTGATAAGCCTCGCCCTGCCACGCCTACATTTTTGGACAAATCAAAAATTCATGAACACACGTTGAAAATAGTCACTCAAGAAACAGATCTGCCAAGTTTGGTTCAAATTTGACCAATGATTGATTTCTTCATGATTTCTCTTAGTCTGATAAGCCCTGCCCTACCCCGCATAAATTTTTTGACGAACAAAAAAAGTTTTGCAAAGGGTCACCCAAAGAACATTTCTGCCAAGTTTGGTAAAAATTGACTCATTGTTTATGGAGAAGAAGATTTATGAAGAATTACTTAACGATTTCTCTTAGTCTGATTAGCCCCGCTCTGCCATGCCCTCATCTTTTGGCAAATCAAAATTTCATCAACACGTAGTTAAGACAGTCACTCAAGAAACATTCCAGCCAAGATTGGTACAAATTAGATCAACATTTGATTTTTAAAGAATTATTTAAAAAACATTCTGATAAGCCCCACGCTACCACGCCCACATCTTTTGACAAATCAAAATTAAAAAAAAAAAAAAAAAAAAAAAAAAAAAAAAAAAAAAATTAAAAAAAAAAAAAAAAAAAAATAAAAAAAATAAAAAGGGTAATCCAAGGAACATTTCTGCCAAGTTTGGTAAAAAAAGACCCAATGGTTAAAGTGACATTTCACATTTATTTCATTTTTTAAAAGTATGTCTTGATGCAAAGATTGTTTATTCTAATGCGTAGAAATGCTATCAGTTTTTTGAAGTTGTTATTTATAAACGAAAAAATACACCTTTAAAGTTGAGACATATATGACAAATTCTATATAAATCTGAACTGTTGTCCACAACAATTTGTTTAATTTAAGCACATAAATATATATTTCTCGTAAACGGTTCAATATTTTAGCTTGAAATTTTCAGAATTTTCATAAGAAAAGATGCTCTTTCAGATAGAATAAAAGTAAAATTTATGTAAAAATAATTGTGAAATGTCACTTTAAGGGAAAGAAGATTTTTGAAGAATTATTTAATAATTTCTCTTAGTCTGATAAGCCCACATTTTTTGACGAATAAAAAAATGAAAATAAGTTTTAAAAAGGGTCACCCAGGGAACATGCCTGCCAAGTTTGGCTAGGATTGACCCAGTGGTTAAGGACGAGAAGATGTTTAAAGAAATTATTGACGACTTCCGACGCGCGACGTACGCCGGACACAGGGTGATCACAAAAGCTCACGTTAAGCATGCTGCTCAGGTGAGCTAAAAATGGGGGTTTTAAAGCATTTGTGGCCAGGTGGGAGGTCAAAACATCGTAACTCCAACTTTTTCAAGATGTATTTCCGTGGTTTTTGCCTCCAAACAACGATATTCGTTGTCAATTTGCTTAAGTTTAAACTCACCCAAAACAAGTCATAGATTTGACGAGCCTAAGAGATTTTGCTCAAGAAAACAACAAGACAAAAGAAAAGGATGCATTTCTCCTATTGCCTGAATATTTTCTGCAATATACATGTAATTGACACAGCTCTCAAATGGGAACAATCTACATCATTCAGCAAATCTCAAATGTATTTCCGCCTTCTTTGCTTTTAAGTATTAAAAATCGGTCAAGTATTAACCGATTATTGAAGATGATCTAATATTTCCCTCCGTTGTTATGCATCTCGCAATGCAATCGCAAATATCATAGGCCTAATGCCAGACTACCAACAATTGTTTTATATATTCATTGATCATTCAGGAAGTTTAGATTAACCAATAGTGTTAATGCAAAATTAGCCCTTTCCAAAACAAGATATATTCTTTCCTCGTTCTAATTAGACAAAAAACAACTTTGGATATCATTTAAGCAAAAAAAGATCGTGCTGATATTTGCATTTTCTCCTTATGTTTCAATACTTTCTGTGCTACAATGCACACATCCTTCAGTTATCAACATCCATTTGTAATCTGCATAGCTTTCACATTAGAACAGTCAAAATAATTTCTGTTATAGAAAGAGTTACCTAAACCCATCCCCACAATCTGACGCTTTTCGTGCCACACTAGACAGAAGCGTAATAGAACATTGTGACAAAAGAAGAAATTGCTTATGAAAACCAGTTTCTTCACTTCCCACATTGTTTCTTTCCAGAAAGACACTTTTTTACTTTTTGAGTCTTTAACAAGAGAACAACATGGGTTTTTGTTAGACTTAAGGTATCCAAACCCTCAAAAGCACCAAAGAGCTAGATGCAAAATTTGAAAAGTGCCAGTAATTCCTAAACTGTGTTACATTTCCATTCCAGATACCAACACAAGCATTTTGTACGGTTTAGAATCTTGAATAGATGCATATTTATGGAAATATTTGACAAAAATGTTCAAAATTACCCCCCTTGCATATGAAAATAGAGTAAAATAATATTCGTAAAATATTTTCTTCTTGAAGCATAATCTTAAAATCCGGCACGGTGAATCAATTTATGTGAAGCGTATTTACGAGTTTGTGTAATTTGGTACATTTCGTATGGCTAGAAAGTGGTAATTTTTTGAGGGTCTGTAAACCTTAATTATTATTATTCTATTTGTTTTCTGTTCATTCTGGCGTTTACACATTTTTGCTTTTCACTTCTTTTAGCATTCAAATCATTAGGAACATAATACACAACAAAGTCAGGTTTAATGTTTTCAAATGGTCTTTCAAATTTGTTCACCCTTTCCCAAACGGCAAAAATAGACTTGTCCAAATTCAAAGATTGTGCAGACGACAATTTTAAGTAAATGAAATTATACCTTTTCTGGCGTTAGGTAGGAAACATTTTTCTTTTTTTTTTATTAATCTTTATTTTTCAGATAATCACATCATTTATATCAAAGTTTTACATGATACATTTGATATAGAAAAATAAACAAAAGGCAATAGCCATACATACATATATTTGATTACAGTTGACTATATCATTTATATTCTATCTTTATGAGTAATTTTCAAGGTGTCGATGGTCGCTTAAATCAGCTACAAGCACTTTTGGAGTCATAGAGATAACGAAGGATAAAAGTCGAAGCTCAAACGTTTTGTTTTCAATTTCTCCATGCTTTCTTTTGGTTGATTGTCTTTAGAAAAGTTTCTTGAATTCGAAAATTGCAATGTATTGTCAACTGTAAAATCGTAGATTATATCAATACTAAGTATAATCATTTAACCCTTTCCCAAACAAGACCTGGTTTTGACGTCCCTAATAGAAAAGGCTTGGGAAAACACTGAAACAAAAGAAGAAACTGCTGATAATCAGCAGTTTCTCCTTTTGTCTCAATATTTTCTGTGCCATATTTTACACAAGTCCTATCTTTAATAACATCCATTTTGTCATTTGTGGCAGTTTTTTTAAGTGGATCACCCTAAAATTTTGTCGTTTGGGAAAGGGTTAACAGATCATGTATTTGTAATAATGTGAAAAATAAAGTTTTACATGATATGAAGGAACAGAAAGAGAAAATCTTAATTCCACCAGCAATGGTGGTAAAAGATACCCTTTATACAAAGTGAAAATAAACACAAGTATCCAAAGGGTAGGAAACATTGTGGGAAATGCAGAAATTGCTTGCCACAAGCAATTTCTTCATTTAATGAAATTTCCAGAACAGATTACCTTTTGGGTAGTCAAAAAGAGTCACTGTGTGGTAATGGGTTAAAAGTGAAGTTGAAATATTTGCTTTATTCAGACCTTCGATTGACATTATTGTTTTATGAAAATATAAATGAGACGATTCCAATGAGTACCAACAGCATATGGTTTGAAGAAAAATCTGTAGCCATGGGCTCGTTTTTGTATGAAGGGTCATATAAGAATAAAAATGGACAAATAGGGAACGATTTTATCCAGTAAAAATTAATGTTACTTCGGACAAACAATAGTATTTCGTATGTGTTGCTATAGACCCTCGTAACTACGGCTTGATTCAAGACGTAGTTACGAGAGTTTATAACATCCACGATTTATCAATATATAACAGCATATCGGGTCTATTTTTAGTACAACATTCATTGCTATTGACACTCGCTGGCTCCTGGCATTATCCATGGTACCTCTTTCTGTACAGAGAAGTGTGGATACACATCTACGACTTTCCGCCCAATTCTATTTATAGGACCCCACTGATGATGAATGTAAATGTTTGTGGGCGGTTCGGGTCCAGGGTCCTCTAGATCAACATTTTCCTTCTTGATATCCTGAACTACATGTTGTCGTTTATAGTACCTGTATGCAAAATACACAACAACTGACAAGAGAGCGATCCCAGCAATAGCAGTTGGTACAAGTATGGCAATTAGTATAACGTTGTTTGTAGACTCATCAAATATGCCAACTGTGTCAGTTGAAACTGCTATGTAGGTGAAGTCCACATCAATGGTGACAATATTTGACACACTGCCAGTCAGGTTATTCTCATCTCTAGCCAGGATGGCCACGTAACACGTCCCGTTACAATCCGTGATGTAGAATGTAATATTGAGTGTTTCTGTAGAACCAGAGATCTGTGGGGCAGGCAATGTGGCCGGGACTAATTGTTGTTGGACGAAATCATTACGGAGTGTAGTTCTGTTTGTTCCATATCTCATCTCGTAGGATGATGCTGAAATGGATTATGAATGATAAATATTTGGGGTGAATTGTGAACCCGCCCGCTAAAATGAAAGGTGGAAAGTGAAATGAATAAACGAGACATTACAATTGAAATCAAATCAGATGGAACTATTGCATCATGCTTATTGGCTTTAGGGAACATAATGTCTTACGACTTCAAATTTTCAGTGCCGAAATTTACGGGTGAAACAACATGAATGATAGCAAAGGTTTGTAAAGCTTCCAAAGAACGATCTGGTTCTAGCGCAACTAAATCATTTATATCATTCCCACACGTAGACTCATTGTGACTCTCTAAGAGAAAAATGGAAAACTTTGTGGGAAACAAGAAATTATTGCTTGTTACAAGAAACGACATTATTTCAAACTATGCTTTCTACCCTATATTACCAAAACATTCCAAATTTAAAGGCTACCACCAAGCTTGGCAGTTTATTGCACCGTATATTGGAAGAAAATCATTAAATTAACGTGTTTTATAAAAGATCCGCCAAACTCGGTTGTTTTAAAAGTTTTATTTGCTTTTCTTTACATCGTTGAAAAACTGATTTTCGAGAAAATAAAGATCGGCAATTTCCGTAAAATTGCCACGGATTGACGTCATCAATGGCTTGACCTCGCCCCCAAATCTAGAGCATGAGGTGTCTGACAAAGATAATGTTTTCGACTTTTCTGTCATATAGCGAAGTCTCAGTTTTTATCCATTTCTCGATCGTAAGAGTAATACAGACAAACTTAAACCGTTCTTTGGCACATTCCTTAATTCACTTACGACCTTTTCTTTGACTGTTATAACATTTTTTCTAACATTTACTGAGGACGAATTCCGTGTTTTGAGTATCGATTGGGGAAGTCGCTTTATGACAGAAAAGTCGGACATTTAACTTTTTCAGAAATTTCAGACTTTCCGGGAAATGACCCATGACTGCCCGTTTTTCCCGCCATGACGTCATTCAGTGGCAAGTATGACGTCATAATTTCAAGTGGTAAGTTTAGCGTATTTTCTTCGGCAAAGATCGGAAAAGACCAAAATATCCAATTTAAAAGACGAAATAAAAACACTTATAATGTTGGAAAATTGTAGAAACTTTGATATTTGGTTAATAGTAAGGTGTTCTTTCGGCACAAGACTTTAATTTTGCCAATCATCGGACACTTTAATTCATTTGAAATTTTCGTTTGCAACGTCTTTTGACTTTGAGCAGACCAAAATGTTGCTGTCTATAAAAAAGTTAGACATTTCTATGTACAATTAGTGATTTCAGATTAGAATGATATACACAAATGATTGTAGACATTTGCATTTCATGAAAAAAAAATATCAATATTAAAGGGACATTTCAGAATTTGTTGTCATAAATTTTACTTTTATTTTTATCTGAAAGAGCATATTTCCTTATGAAAATTCTGAAAATTTCAAGCCAAAATATTGCGCCGTTTACGAGAAATTTATATTTTTGTGTTAAAATTGAACAAATTGTTGTGGACAACAGTTCGGATTTATATGCAATTTATCGATTATGTCTCAACTTTAAATGCATGTTTCTCGCTTATTGGCAACAACTTCAAAGAACTAATAGTATTTATACTCATTAGAATAACCAATCTTGGTATCAAGACATACCTTTAAAAATTGAAATTGGAATGAAATGTCTCTTTAATGTTGCAAGTACTTTTATATATAGTTCTATGAAGTCGAAAGGGGGAAACAAACACACATAAATTCATTCATTAAATATTCTGCATTGTCAAAAGATATCACCGTTTATATACTTTATATATAACAGGATACAAGATTCGTGCAGTAAAAAACATAAATCGAGAATCATAATAAAGCGTTGAAAAACTATGTAAAATAAATTATGTTCAGCGGTGTGATCGTATTTAAGAAATAATGTGATACGGGGTTTCATCTCCGCCGTAATCTAAGCCAAGAGAGGTCAGGCGAAGCCTTCAAAATTTTTAACTGAGAAAAATTAAAGGCCATGTTTTAATTGTGTACGAATATTTTTACAGTTCACTACTCCGAAAATAAGTAAGCATGTATCTTAAACAGTTTTCAGTTATATAGATGTATACTTTACATTCATGAATTTCCATCACCAGTTCGTGCAAACGCAACATCCATTCTAAATCGAAATTTTACCATGTTTGAGACAAATGAATTATATTCCAATACAATAGCGATAAGGAATATTGGACAAGTCGGAATTGGAGCCAACGCAGTCTGACTATTTGTAATAGGAACTACATGCACACATGTACGTTGGGGCTGTTTTATATAACTGCTGCTGGATTTCATTCGGCACTATCTCCACCTTTCCAAATAAGAAAAGACCTAGATTTGACATCCCTATTAGAAAAGGCTTGGTAAATTAATGAGACAAAAGAAGAAACGGCTGATACTCAGCAGTTTTTCCTTTTGTCTCAATATCATCTGTGCTATATTTTATATTATATGCAATCCAATCCTTTTTATCACCTTGACCCTGGTCTAGATCCGATCCAGGTGCAGTCCAAACAAACTCAAACGTCATGGTGTTGGGGTTAGTGCGTGTATCCATGATTGTCTTCTCAAGTCTCAGGTCGGTTATCTTGGCGGGCGCTATAGTATCAACAACGTTTGTTTGAAAGTTGTCAACAGTAATTTCTTCCATTACCAGTGTTCTCTCGAAGGCGTCGACCGTTTGTGTAGTGGCTTCCGAATCGTCTGAACCTGACGAATGTACGAGAAGGTATGATTGAATTTTAGGTTGTAATAGGTAATATTTATCAAAATGCTTCGAAATTCTCCACATATGGCTGCTTTATATCTCAGTCGGTTATTTTTAGCAGATGAGTTAGAAATTATTTTCTTGAAAGTAGGTCTATCACTAACATTTATACTGAGTCCGTGTATCGACAGTTTTGGCATTTACACCTATATCCATGTATAAATGTAACACGAATACACGAAAAGCATTTTTCATGCAATGGTAATAATGATGAAATATAAAAGTGTGAACGCCATTTTTAACAGCCAGAATGAATGAATGGAGTTTTAAGGCCCGTCGACTACTAAGGTCATATTGGGCGCACTCACTGTAATTATACCTCACTACAAGATGTATAGGAATATGTATTAGTTACATAAACATCTAGAGGAGAAATGATAAAAATACGATATTCTATAACAGATAAAATTCTATGCAAATTTATAAAACACCATGAATAATCCGACGTGAGCACGAAAGGACATGGTCTCCTCCCAGATCAGAGGTCACCCATGTCCGAGTCCACCCGACCGGAAAATTCATAGGGCATATAACCTATTAAAAATAACTGAACTATAAATGATTAAAAATATCGTACGAAATATTGTATAACAATGTACCATGAATAATCCGACGTGAGCACGAATAGACATGGGCCCCTCCCAGACCAGAGAACACCCATGTCCGAGTCCACCCGACCGGAAAATCCATAGAACATATAAGATATCACAGATTAAATATCACAGCTAAATCTTTTTAAAGAGATTACACTCTTTCAGAAAGTTAAAAATTGATTCAGGCCTAACAGTATCAAATAATGTTTTTAAACTGTTAGCGTTAAAATGCCTGCTTCTAATGATGGCTAAATCTGCACAATCAATGAGGAGATGCTGAACAGTCAGCTCCTCGTTACAAGGAATACATAGAGGTTTTTCCTCGTTCTTCAATAGGTGCGAATGGGTCAAATGTGTGTGCCCGATTCGCAGTCGTGCCAAAACTAACTCCTCACGGCGGTCAGATCGAAGACCTGGCAGCCATTCACCAAGTGCAGGTTTAATACTAAACAATTTATTTTGGTGATTAGCCTCGTCGCTCCAACTATTTTGCCATACATTTTGAATAAAACTATTTATCAGGGGTTTAAAATCGGTAAAAGGGACTTTAAAAGGTAAAATATCTAGTGACAACGCCTCCTTGGCAGTTTTGTCTGCCTCTTCGTTGCCACGTAGACCGCAATGGCTTGGAAGCCAGCAAAAAACAATATCAGTATCTTCATCAGAAGCATAGAGACGAGATAGCCTCTCAAGAAGTTTCACAATAATAGGATTGTCCGTTTTTTCGTGCTCGAGCGCTTGCATACAGGACAAAGAGTCTGTAAAAATAATGTAGCGCCAATAGCCATTTTTAATGATGTGCTCGAGCGCAAGGTCAATAGCCTTGAGCTCGGCAGAGAAAATGGACGAGTTATCGGGCAAACGATACTGATATTTGAAGCCATCTAAAATGGCAGCAGAAGCAACTTTTTCTTCGCTTTTAGAACCATCGGTGTAAATTTGCAAATGAAGCATGTGCTTTTCTTGTACTTCAAGAAATTTGTTTTTAAACACCAAAGGATCAGTTTCCGACTTTTTCGTTGAAGCAAGATCATAAATAAAGGTGGGGCTTTTGGACGTCCACAAAGGTACGTTTGGAACTTTATGTTCGGCCACGTCATCCAGATCGAAATCTAGAGAATTCACATCTGCCTTACAACGTTAACTGAAAGGAGGTATAATTGATTCCCTCTTATTAAATTCCTCTTCATAAAGAGGTTCAAAGACAACGTCATGTGTAGGATTATCGGGATTAGATTTAAGTTTTAAATAATAATCCATTGATAATTTCTTTCTACGTAAATTCAAAGATGGCTCATTTGCTTCCGCATAGAGACTGTTAATTGGCGATGTTTTAAATGCGCCCAGCGCAATACGTAAACCTTGATTATGAATAGAATCAAGCTTGCGCAAGTAAGATTGACGGGCGGATCCGTAAACAACACAACCATAGTCTAATTTAGATCTCACAAGAGATCTATAAAGACGTAATAAAACTTTTTTGTCTGCTCCCCAGTCCATACTGGAGACGACACGTAAAAGATTTAGAGCTTTCTTACATTTATTGCTCAAATATTCAATGTGCGGGATGAATGATAATTTAGAGTCAAATAAAAGACCAAGGAACTTGAATTCTGGGACAACTTCGATACGGATCCCGTCCAAAGTGAGTTCTGGATCGGGATGGAGTTTTCTCGATTTACAGAAATGCATACATTTTGTCTTGGTTTTAGAAAATTTAAAACCATTTTCATTTGACCATTTACTCAGGTTGTTTAGAACCTGCTGTAACTGTCGTTCAATGGTATGCATATATTTAGACCTGTAACAAATGCAGAAGTCGTCAACGTAAAGAAAATATTCAATACCAGGGCAAGTAGCCTTAATAATATTGTTTATTTTAACACTAAAAAGTGTAACAGAAAGAATGGAGCCCTGGGGGACGCCCATCTCCTGTTCATGAGGATCAGAGAGCGTATCTCCAACCCTGACTCTAAATTGCCGTTCATCCAAAAATGCAGATATGAAATATGCAAGGCGACCTCGTATACCGAAATCATGGAGGTCATTCATGATTCCATACTTCCATGTGGTATCATATGCACTCTCTAAATCAAAAAAGACTGAAACAACGTGTTCTTTCTTGATAAAAGCTTCTCGTATAAAAGTCTCGAAGCGAACTAAATGATCGAGGGTGCTTCTTTGCTTGCGAAAGCCACTTTGGGCTGACGTAATAAGTTTGTTTTTCTCAAGAAACCATACAAGACGGTCATTGACCATTCGTTCCATGGTTTTACAAACACAACTTGTTAAGGCGATAGGCCTGTAATTTGAAGGGTTATCTGAATCTTTACCAGGTTTGGGTACTGGAATGACAATAGCTTCCCGCCACGAGGCTGGAAGTATTCCCGTTTTCCAAACTCTGTTGAAGATATCGAGTAAACACTGAAGGGATTGGTGCGGTAAATGCTTCAAGAACTGGTAATGGATGTCATCACATCCAACTGCAGTATCATGGCATTTCTTAAGGGCTGTTTTAAGCTCCTTAAGAGTAAATTCTTTATTATAATGCTCTGTATTTTTGGATTTAAAATTCAAATTAACTTTTTCTTTTTGTTCTTGGTGTTTTTGAAATTCAGGCGAATAATTAGAAGAGGAGGATTTCTTGGCAAAAGTATCTGCTAAAACATTTGCTATGTCAGACTTAGATGAAACAACGCCCTCGTCAGTATTCAAATGCCCAACACTGAGTGAGGAGTTCTTGCCACTAATTTTCCGCACCATATCCCAAGTCTATTTGACAGATGATCTAGAATTTAATCTAGATACATACTGTCTCCAAGACGTACGTTTACTGCGTTTAATAGTGCGCCGTGCTCTCGCACGTGCAACTTTAAACTTCATAAGATTTTCCTTAGTCGGCCTTAGATCAAACTCTCTAAGAACCGACTTTTGCTTTGCTACAGCCTTTTTGCAATCATTATTAAACCATGGCTTATTTGGATGTTTAGGGTTTTTTGACGTTCTTGGAATTGCTTTTTCTGCAGATGAATATAAAAGAGAGATAAATAATTCTGCAGGATTCTCACAATTTTCAAAAGCTTGAGGTGTAATGGACTGTTCACATACCGTTTTGAACAAGCCCCAATTTGCTTTATGGAGTTTCCACCTTTGTGGTCGCTCCTGTACAGATGGCCCAATTTCCGAAATAAGAATCGGAAAATGGTCACTGGCATGCAGGTCGTCATCAACTTTCCAGTTAAAATCTGGAAAAATTTGAGGGCTGCAAACTGTCAAATCCAATGATGAATAGGAACCAGTAGCAGGATGTAGATAAGTCGATGACTTATCATTTAAAAGAGAAAGGTCATGTCTTGAAATGTAATCATCTACAATAAGACCTTTGTTGTCAGTATTAGAACACCCCCACAAAGTATGGTGGGAATTAAAATCTCCCATTAAAACAAAAGGTTTAGGCAATTGTTCAATGAGTCGATCTAGCTTCCTCCCGTCGACAGGAGAACTAGGAGGGAGATAAATAGAACAAAGTGTAATCGTTTTGTTCAGAGAAATACTAACAGATACTGCTTGTAAGGTAGTTTCGAGCTGAACAGGACGATGTGGAACATTGTTATTCACAATGATACCAACACCCCCTGAAGCCCTCTCACTTCCAATAAAATTCTTAACATAACAAGAATGATATTTAAGGGAAAACTTGTCAGTATCTTTAAGAAAGGTTTCTTGTAAACAAACTGCTACTGGTTTTACTTTGGAAACTAAGAGGTTTAGTTCCTCAAAATTCGATTTAACACTGCGGCAATTCCATTGTATAATAGTATTCGCCATGATAAAAAAGGTTGTTAATAATATACCAACAAGTAGTGGAAGTATGGAACTATTCATTTCTTATTTAATTTGATAATTGTGTTTCCTTGCTTATTCTTATTGGAATCTGCATTATTAAAATTTAAACATGTATCATCCGTCACCATGTCTTCGTCAAGACAATGGTAACGGTTGAATTGTTTAATAGGATCCTCGGATCCTTTGGGCTGGCGGTCAGAGACCACCATCTTTGACGGCTTAGGCCTTCGAGCTTGATCTTTATCATTTGTAGCTGTATTACTTTCAGTTTTGGACTCAGAAGTCGGATTTTGTTTTTGGCGAGGTTCAATAACTTGCGAAGCATTTGTTGTTTTACGTACAGATACTTTTGGTTCGGGATTTTGAGGTTTGGCGTTCAAATCAGCTTTTGGAGGTGCAGAAGGTAATGTTGCAGAAGGCAAAGGTGTTTTGGGGGAGAACAATTTTGCTATCTCTTCCTTCTTCTCGGGAAACAGCAAAACAAGTTTTCCAAACAGGTCCTTACAATCCTGGCATCCATTATCACCTTTATTGGCATTTGAATTCCCTTTAGCTGAATTTGCGTATGAAGGAATATTGTTACGCCAGAATAGATAACAATTTTTCGTAGATAAAGTCGTAGAATTACAATACGCCGCATACTAAAATGGCTCGGCCAAATTTTTATATTCAGATGCCATTTGAATAAACCACACATTGCGTCGTAGTTACTTCATAGGAGATAACTTGAACATGGTTTTGTATCTGCACGGGTTTAAAATACGTTTAAGGAAGTACAAACAGAAGAAGCAATGTCACAGAAAAATGTTGACCGACAAGCAGAACCAAAGTTCATCATAAAAAATAATTAAATGAGCCGGGATCTGGAAAAACGTCCCTTATAGCATTTGCGACGGCCACATTTGAAGACCAGTCTGTGCCTAAGCAAAAACTGATAGACACCCGTGCTGCTCTTCTATAGTTGCTACAGGTCACAAAGAAGCTATTGGAGAACAAGATGGATCCTGATCAGACTGTGCGTATGCACAGGCTGGTCTGGATCCAGTTTGTTCTCAAATGCCATAAAGGACGTGTTTCCAGATCCTGGCTCATTTTCTTCTTACCCGACACAGAAGATGCCCTACTGACCGGATCTCCGTTTGTATAATAGTAAGCCGTGCCATCCCCTGATGCATGGATCTTAATGTTGTAGTTACTGTTGGCTGTGAAATATGTATACATCAGATACACCGAATACACACCATCGTCAGCGATTGGATCAGCACCTGTAAGAAACTTTCGTTCGTTTTAATCAACATATAGTGCACATCGAAGTTGATTCTGCTTACGTTTGAAAACGTTGATGTTTCTCTATATAGTCATATTTCCGTTGAATTCATAATCAATTACACCACAAACATTCTACCGCACCGAAACACATATATTGACATCAAATAGAAACGCCTCAGTCCTAATGAATGTCAGATGTTTCCGTGCATCTGATTTGAAATCACAAAAAATATTTCTTTCTGTAAATTTGAATATCTGTTGTTCATGGTTCAAACTTTACTTGCGACAACAACAGGTGTCGTAAAACGTATTATTTGGTGACCACAATTAATGAATACTCAACACGACGTCGATTTCAACGTCACAAGCCTGAAACGTTCACGACGTCAACGTGAGGAATAATCTTGTTTTACAGGCGTTACACGAGGTCTAGTTGAATGTGGCCGATAGGCAAATGTTTCTGTAAGTCTAATTTGTCGACCAAGATGCCTAATCGTGCAATGCGATACGTCAATACGTCCGGCCGCTTGTTTTTGAGTTTCCCGTATTCGAAAATGGCTATTTTACGAGATCTATTTTCTAAACAGTGTGTTTGTTTCAAACGTTATTTACAACAACAACAGTTACCATAAAAACACTAATTTGGCCTCCATAGTGACCCACTATTCGACAAAACGTCCATCCCAACGTCAAAACCTGAAACGTACATGACGTATATGTGAGGAGTTGTCCTGTTTTACAGGTGTTACACGAGGTCTATGTGAGCGTGGCCAATCGATAAACGTTTGTGAATCTCTAACGCGTAGATCAAGACACCAAATTGAGAAACACAATAAGTTTAACTGTCTTATGACTTGTTTGTGCATGACTCGCAATAAAAAAATGACACATTACGAGCCCCCTTTTCAGAATTTAGCCTTGATATCCTTCAATCCGGATGTATCATAAGAAAATCTTTAAAGTTGTGATTGTCTATCCACTAACACATGTTTCTGTGTAAAATGTGAACAATTTCATCACGATGTAAACATGCACGACGCGCACGTAGAAAACGAGACTAGTAACCGGAAATGGACTTCTTGAGGAATAGAAACGCTTATTTTCTTGTTTGCCGTAATTGTCTGTCAAAATGGTTATATACAGTATAACTTTCACTAATATCGTAATTGGCATAAAGAAAATAACGACGAATTTCATTGGAACGTTTCTATTTGACGTCAGTATATTTGTACACGTCAATTTCATTTATCTTCATTTAGATAGTTTAAAGTACGTTTTATAAATTATCATCTTAAAGGAATCTTCTTCGACTTCTTTGACGTATATATATATCTTTTAATTTTTGATAAGAAACACTGTTGGAAACACGGCATTAGATGCACATGTGGCTGACATGTGCGAACTAATAACTAACAGACGATGTCCTTATTCTAAAAGTCTTTTATAAGACTGTTAATGCTTTTTCAGTACTTGCTTCTTTGTCCAGTAACTTCAGTTCAAAACACATTTATCTTGTACCAGTAACTCACGTCCAAATCCGTGTCGTTTAGAAAACGGCTTGATCATATACCGACGAAATTAAACTTTAACAACAATCCTTGATTTTAAGCTACAGAGAACCGTGGAAAATTTTGAAAGAAAATTTGGAAAATAATGAAAATCAACATGTTTCATTCATCCATACATAAGTTTGATTTTTGAAACAGTGTTTTCTCGTCTGTACCGATTTGATTTTTGATCAGCATAAAATTTTGTGTTACGGATAAGAGTCAACTTGTACCTGCTCCATTATCAAGTAGCTGTAGGGCCAACGGTGTGAAGGTCGTATCAGCCGCCAGTATAAGTGTTACATCTGCATTCATGATGGCTGCCTTTCCTTTCTCCACAAAGATGTACACAATTACAGGATCTCCCCCATACGTAATTGTCGTTTGCGATAATCGACCGGTCACATGTACAACCTCGGCATCTACAGAAACTTGGGAAGATGACGCATGAACCTCGGCGGTACCAGTAAAATGAGTCGGCAATGTGATGGTAAACGTGTACTCTCCCGCCTGTAATATGGTTTTAAATAAATGTAACTTTAAGGGTGACGTGAACTTAAATCTTTATTAGATACAAGGACATAGAAAGAATGCATTCATGAGAAAGACATGCCCTGTCTTTAGTAAGACAAAACGTTAGCTAACGTTGGCCATTTCGTTCGGAATACTCGGCCAATTTTGTGAAATTTGTGTCAAAGAAGTTGACACTGTTGCTAACGTTAGCGAACGTTTTGTCTACTGAACGCAGGGATGGTGTTTTTAAGACGTTGCACGAAGGAGCTTGTCTGATGATACGGGCGAAAAAGGCCGCAAAGCTGCCTTGAGCCCACTATAGGTAACACGTACCTAATTCAAGTCTGAAAATCTCAGTGTTATGTAATTTTACCGGAAGTAAAAATACCAGAAATGGTGCGGCAATTATGCGTGTCTCTAATGATAATTACATAAGAATTAAAAGCAATCTGAAATTGATGTCGGGCGGGGAGTGTAAAATATTGAGATTGTGAAACGGCAATGTGACTTCATAAAACTGGCAGCTATGACGTCAACGATTTTTTATCTGTGTTCCCGTGACGTTGACGTTCCCTCACATTATTGCTAATGTGACGTTATCAAATAAGGGGATATGACGTTATTATTATATATTTTGATACTTTTTGATATTGCATACTTTGATATTGCACGGGAACTTTAACACGCGCAGTCGCCAAGGAGAAAAACTATAATTTCAGGCATCTCTCCCGCTTCCCAACTTTCAAGCCTGATAATTCACACATACACCCATGTCGTCCATTACAAACGCTTAAAAAGCTCTACAAATGTTAATTGGAGAATAAAGATTTTAATTTTTTTTTTCAAAATGTCACGGATATTTACTCTGTGAAGCAAGTCAACTCTGATTGCAAATGCGCGAAATTAACAAATTTCAACAAATGAAAATATACAAAACGGCAAATCGTCGGTGTAAATACAAAACCTCGTATGTCGATTCTTGCGATTTCAAAAGTACAAACTTGTGTGCCCAGTTTAGACAATTCTCGCAGGTTTGGAGATATTTTTACTGATCAGTAATACTGACACATTATTTGTGAACAATATGTTAAAATTTCAAGTAAAACATTTCAGTTATGGAAAAGTTATTACACCCCCCCCCCTTTAAAATTTTCCAAAAACGAGATACGAGGTTTTGCATTTACAACGACGAAATGTTAACGTAATGTTACAACGACATACATATTTAAGGAAGATTGATACAATGTACATATTTAAGGAAGATTGATGCAAAAAAAATCTGTAACAAATATCTCAAATACAACACCTTTTACGACGATTCCAGTTTGAGTTGAAAATAATGGCCGCCGCCATTCAAAGTTGTTTATACTTCCTTAGTGACGTCGACGAAATCATACGCTTATGTTACTTTTCCCGCATAATTTACGTTCAACCGTTAGACATTTTAAAAACATTTTCTATTTTAAGTAGCTTCTACCCGATAGAATAAAACTGTTTTTATGAATTTGGTGTATGATAACTTTAACTTTTCTAAATTAATTTCAAAGTATATAATAAAAAGGTTATTGCATTTATATGGGATTATATTGTGTCGGACTCAGTCTTTTGGCGTAGTAAGCTCGGCCTACTCTGCCAAAAAGAACTTGTCCGACACAATATATTCCCATATAAATGCAATAACCTATAATGTTGATATTCCTGCGTTCCTGCGAAATTGACGTTCCCGCGCCTTATCAGGCGTCATGCAAGCTTTCTCAAATAACCTTACTTCGGCCCTGGGCTAAACAGCTGCCCTCGGACCTGTAACGTGGTCATAACATTTAAGATCATATCATGTTTAGAAAAAGGCTGATCTTTGTTTTATTTAAATAAATTTGAGTCTATCTATGATCTATTAATTTCATCAACTTCAGATCGGATCTTTTAAGTGAAATGGAGATCATCCATTAAAAATCATGACCAATAAAAACACAAGAAATTTTTGTTGTAAAAAGCTAATGTATGAACAATTGACATTTGCGCATTACTTGTAAGTCATGTATAAATGATATAGCGATCAAAGAATTACATGCAACTTCTTTTAGACAGTCCCTTAGTCAAAGTAACGTCGATTGGCGATAATATAAAATGCTCTCGGAGAGGCAATTGTGTTTTACAAACTGATCTTGTTTAAGTCTAAAACTTAGCTATGTTTTGCCAGTTTGTAATTATGTTTCCTGGAAGTTAAACTTCAGAAATGACAATAAGGTAGATCTAGTCCGCTTAGTGTTTATACATCGGTAAATAATCCAAGCGGACATGTTTTCGCCCGTATTTAGGCATATTACTACGACTGGAAACGAAATTGTAAGATCAAGGATCATGGCATGATTGAAACATTGTCGATTAAAAAAACTTACTAAAATATTTGGTTGCCAGACAAACCAGGTTTCAATATAAATTAAAGACACTTCTGATTGTATCTCCAAATGTGTCAGACACAACACGTTTCTAGGATCATACGTCAAGAATTACGAGAAAGCTTCAACATTAGAAAAGGCATAGAATGGACAGCGGATAACAAAATTGATAAGATCTGGAAATTGAACCTTGCTCGTGAATGCAAAATCCTTATGTTCCGTTTGTTTATTGAGCCAATCATACAGTATGGATCTGAAACGTGGACAATCGCAACAAAATAACAGCCCTTTTATAAGAGGCTCTCGCTAGCGAACTGATTTTTGTTAAAAAAGGCATTTAAATGAAAAAATAAGCATGATTTTTGAATTCCTCATCAAAAATTACATTAAAAACTTCGTTTTCTAAAACGAAGTTTTTAACAAGAATTGAAATAACAACGCAATCAATTGTTTTGTTTACAATTTATGAATGACATTCCAATGAAGCCCGTTGCTAGCCTGTGATTGGCTGTTGCTAACGTGGGAAATTTTCTTGCATTTTGATTGGTCAGGTAAGTAAACGAACGTAAACACGTAGTAAAATCAGCTGATGAATGATGTGCAGCATCAACTATGATGACTTGTATGAAATTTGCAGAAACAAAGATAAATTAATAGATTGGTTAAGAGAAAAAGGTTTGCTAGGTGATTTTAGCGGTCCGTGTTGTTGTTGTGGGGAAGGTACAGTTTCTTTGGTAAAAGACAAGAGTTACAGCACTGATGAAATAGTTTGGAGATGCAGCAACCGCAAATGTAATAAAAAAACATCCATAAGAGAAGGTTCCTGGTTCTCAGGTACGCATTTAAAGTTGCAACAGGCCCTCAAATTAACATACTACTGGGTTTACAACCTACCAAATGACCACATATCTAGAGAACTAAGAATAGGGAGTGAACATACTCTAGTAGATTGGAAGAATTTCGCCAGAGAAGTGTGTTTGAGTATACTAGTTCTAACAGGACAGTGAGCAGGTAGGAGGACCCGGAAAATACGTTGAAATAGACGAAAGCAAATTCGGGAAAAGGAAATATAATAGAGGCAAGCGTGTAGACGGACGTTGGGTTTTCGGCGGAATTGAAAGAGAGTCAAAAAGGTGTTTTTTTGAAGTCGTAGAAGATAGGAGTGCTGCAACACTCATTCCCATCATAAAAAAGTACGTGAATGGATTCTGATCAGACTGTGTTTTGATGCAGGCTGATCTTGTTCCATATTGGTCTCAAATACCATACTGACCCCATGCCCAGGTCCTAGTCAATATCAACGTGCCTTTTTTTTTTTTAAAAAAAATGACATGTTTAATGCAATTAGATCTATATTCATGAAAACGTATTGAATTTGCTTAAAACCATTGAAAAAATGTCTTGTCTGTTTCTTATTTTTTTCATGTTAGATAATTTGGATTCGGTATAATATAACAAATAATACATGGCATTGCGGGCGATATGCAAGTTTATGGACTGGTCTGTCGGACCTCAGATGTTATATGGACCTCAGCTTCGCTTCGGTCCATATAACATCTTTGGCCCTACAGACCAGTCCATAAACTTGCATATCGCCCGCAATGCCATGTATTATTTGTTAAATAATTGATTTCAATCAGTAACAAGCTGGGCTGTGATAACATTAATTTCAAACGGTCATTTTTGACTTCGGGTTTTGCCCTGCCCAAGCGAAATATCAAAAGCTTTGTCGAACTCATCGACTAGCGAACTCGACAAAGATTTGTAAATTACAGCTTAGATATCCTTTGGGTAAGGCTTAAGCGCCGGTTACATGTATTGATCAGTATTTTCTTGCTCTTCAAGGTTTTTATAACCATAAATCAAACCTTTTCTAACAAGCAAAATTAATATTGCAACTGTTGCTACAGACGATAAAATGATAGTATTTTTGTACAATTTAGTTCATGATACTAGTACAATGAGGCAGATAAGTTAAAAGCGGTCGGTTTGTTTAAGGAAGATATCTTTTATACACGGAAACTCTTTCAGCCAATAGAAAAGGTTCGAAAATTATGTGTGAATTTCCCATTTTAACCAAATTTCAGCATCTTGGAATTTTAAAATAAAGGATATCCTTATTGACAGTTCAATTTTTTAGGACAGACTGTCGCATTCACTTTGAAATTTCATAGGATTCTGTTCAAATGGTGGTAGTCGGCATGTGTAAAGTTAGAACCTATTCTGTAGATTCGTTGAAAAAATACTAACAAAGATCTAAGTGATGCGTTAGCAGTTTTGCGAGTAAGTTATAACACTCATATTCATGAAAGCAAACTTGAACAGCGTGTCACAATGGCATTTAAAGATGGAGATAAATACGTCAGTTACCGCGGTAACAACAAGAAAGCAAGAACGACAGACAATGTAAGTCAACACTAACACGCATGTATGTGATACAACCACACTCACAAGCTATGCATACTATCACACACACAAACAACCACGTGCACATTAGCAAACACGCACGCAAATACACACACATACACAAGTACGCATGCAAAAGTACATTTAGTATCGCACAAGGAAGAATCAAGATAAGCCTTTAGTGTATGTAGTTGCCCGTAGTTATTTACCAAGACAAATAAATCTGCGTTCATTTCGGAAAAGTAATGAACTTTGTGCTACTTACATGACTATATTGATAAATTATCGATGTAGTTAAAACACCTCGTAACTACAACTTAAATCACGTTGTAGTTACGAGGTTTTAGAATTACACTGACGAAATTCTATCGCATATTCGATATCATATTACGGGTTACTTGATAAAATCGTTTCCTATTGGGTTCTTTTATTTAAATGTAGTTGGTCTATGTCCACAAGACCATTTACTTCGTAATCTCTATAGATATGCATTGTGGACAGACAAATAAATTCGACCGCTATACTTGTGCAGCATAAAGAAGTTTTACGTATGTTTGTAGTGAGCGTAACCCTTTAAATCATTTAATGAACTAATCAAGTGCACCCTGATGCATTGTGTATTTGTAGCCAAACTAGTAATTGACATTTTCTGAACAGAGATTTTGCCACAACAGGTCAAGTAAAATGGCACTAGGCGTATAGAATACATTTTTCATTTAGCACTAGGCGTACAGTCGGAAAAAATACACCACTCTCATCCAAAAGCCGATATCTTTGTGTAACATACCATATGTGTGTAAACAACTGTTGCAAATCATAGCGGATTGGTTTAGCTATTAGCTGATGCAAGTTTAAGCTTTCAATATTGTGTAGATCGCGAGATTTTAGCCCATATTGTGCCAGTGAGCAGGTCGAAAAATAGCAAAAACCAGTGATTTGACAGTTTGACACGAATTTACGCACAAAATACGTTGACATACTAGAAACCGTAACTACACTAGGTAATGCCTATCCAATTCTCCCTTCAAATTTGAAACCCCCATCAAGAAAGAATGTTCCGATTTTTACTTATTTACTTGTAAAAAGCCATACCCATCAACTTGTTTACCACCACTAGTGATATTTTGCGTACAGTCAGGCGCAACTTCCGATACACGCGACTGTACGCTTTTACACAGTGAATTATGACATTAATTGTTTACCAGAACGTTTCTTGTGTTTAAGCACGGGAACGAAAAGGTCAACGGATGGACGGACTACGGAAAAACTAATGTACAGACAGACAGACAGACAGACAGACAGATATGGCGAAGCTTCGTACATGGGGTATAAATAGTATGGATTCTATAACAAGAGTGCCTGAAAGGCACTGATATCGCTCACCTGAGTTCTTCGTGTATTTGATTGTGTACGATAAAAAATTTGTTGCAAACAAATAAATATGTCGTATCAAATTATTGTAAGTAAAGTTTCATAATTTCCAATAAATGCAATGAACTCACATTAGTATTCAATCATATTGCATGTATTGGCATTTGCATACAACTTTAATATTGAATAACAATTGCTGTTCCAGTTTGATTTTTATAATCAAGATTCAACTTTTACAATTTAATTTTGAAAAATCAGAATTATATATTACAAGTATTAATTAAAGCGAATTATATGATTAGCCCCTCCTTACCTCATCAACATTTATTAACCTATCAAAAATTTACAACCAAGTATTTGAAAAGAGTAACTCAATGAGAATTTTGCTATACTTGGTTCAAATTGGCCCCATGGTTGATTTTTAAAGAATATCTTTATGATTTTTTGAAATCTGATTAGCCCTACCCTGCAACACTTAATTATTTTTTACAAATCAAAAATTCACAAACAAAGTTTTTGTTAAAAAGAGTCACTCAAGAACATCCCTTGTTCAAATTGACTCAACAGTTGATTTTTAAAGAATTTTCTTATAATTTCTCCTAGTCGAATAAGTCCCACCCTGCCATGCCCACATTTTGGAAGAATCAGAAATTTGTAAAAATTAAAAATGGTACCCAAGGATGATTCCTGGATAATTTGGTATAATTTTGTCCAACGGTTATGGAGAAGAAAATTTTCAAAGAATTGTTTAATGATTTCTCCAAGCCTGATAAGCCTCGCCCTGCCACGCCTACATTTTTGGACAAATCAAAAATTCATGAACACACGTTGAAAATAGTCACTCAAGAAACAGATCTGCCAAGTTTGGTTCAAATTTGACCAATGATTGATTTCTTCATGATTTCTCTTAGTCTGATAAGCCCTGCCCTACCCCGCATAAATTTTTTGACGAACAAAAAAAGTTTTGCAAAGGGTCACCCAAAGAACATTTCTGCCAAGTTTGGTAAAAATTGACTCATTGTTTATGGAGAAGAAGATTTATGAAGAATTACTTAACGATTTCTCTTAGTCTGATTAGCCCCGCTCTGCCATGCCCTCATCTTTTGGCAAATCAAAATTTCATCAACACGTAGTTAAGACAGTCACTCAAGAAACATTCCAGCCAAGATTGGTACAAATTAGATCAACATTTGATTTTTAAAGAATTATTTAAAAAACATTCTGATAAGCCCCACGCTACCACGCCCACATCTTTTGACAAATCAAAATTAAAAAAAAAAAAAAAAAAAAAAAAAAAAAAAAAAAAAAATTAAAAAAAAAAAAAAAAAAAAATAAAAAAAATAAAAAGGGTAATCCAAGGAACATTTCTGCCAAGTTTGGTAAAAAAAGACCCAATGGTTAAAGTGACATTTCACATTTATTTCATTTTTTAAAAGTATGTCTTGATGCAAAGATTGTTTATTCTAATGCGTAGAAATGCTATCAGTTTTTTGAAGTTGTTATTTATAAACGAAAAAATACACCTTTAAAGTTGAGACATATATGACAAATTCTATATAAATCTGAACTGTTGTCCACAACAATTTGTTTAATTTAAGCACATAAATATATATTTCTCGTAAACGGTTCAATATTTTAGCTTGAAATTTTCAGAATTTTCATAAGAAAAGATGCTCTTTCAGATAGAATAAAAGTAAAATTTATGTAAAAATAATTGTGAAATGTCACTTTAAGGGAAAGAAGATTTTTGAAGAATTATTTAATAATTTCTCTTAGTCTGATAAGCCCACATTTTTTGACGAATAAAAAAATGAAAATAAGTTTTAAAAAGGGTCACCCAGGGAACATGCCTGCCAAGTTTGGCTAGGATTGACCCAGTGGTTAAGGACGAGAAGATGTTTAAAGAAATTATTGACGACTTCCGACGCGCGACGTACGCCGGACACAGGGTGATCACAAAAGCTCACGTTAAGCATGCTGCTCAGGTGAGCTAAAAATGGGGGTTTTAAAGCATTTGTGGCCAGGTGGGAGGTCAAAACATCGTAACTCCAACTTTTTCAAGATGTATTTCCGTGGTTTTTGCCTCCAAACAACGATATTCGTTGTCAATTTGCTTAAGTTTAAACTCACCCAAAACAAGTCATAGATTTGACGAGCCTAAGAGATTTTGCTCAAGAAAACAACAAGACAAAAGAAAAGGATGCATTTCTCCTATTGCCTGAATATTTTCTGCAATATACATGTAATTGACACAGCTCTCAAATGGGAACAATCTACATCATTCAGCAAATCTCAAATGTATTTCCGCCTTCTTTGCTTTTAAGTATTAAAAATCGGTCAAGTATTAACCGATTATTGAAGATGATCTAATATTTCCCTCCGTTGTTATGCATCTCGCAATGCAATCGCAAATATCATAGGCCTAATGCCAGACTACCAACAATTGTTTTATATATTCATTGATCATTCAGGAAGTTTAGATTAACCAATAGTGTTAATGCAAAATTAGCCCTTTCCAAAACAAGATATATTCTTTCCTCGTTCTAATTAGACAAAAAACAACTTTGGATATCATTTAAGCAAAAAAAGATCGTGCTGATATTTGCATTTTCTCCTTATGTTTCAATACTTTCTGTGCTACAATGCACACATCCTTCAGTTATCAACATCCATTTGTAATCTGCATAGCTTTCACATTAGAACAGTCAAAATAATTTCTGTTATAGAAAGAGTTACCTAAACCCATCCCCACAATCTGACGCTTTTCGTGCCACACTAGACAGAAGCGTAATAGAACATTGTGACAAAAGAAGAAATTGCTTATGAAAACCAGTTTCTTCACTTCCCACATTGTTTCTTTCCAGAAAGACACTTTTTTACTTTTTGAGTCTTTAACAAGAGAACAACATGGGTTTTTGTTAGACTTAAGGTATCCAAACCCTCAAAAGCACCAAAGAGCTAGATGCAAAATTTGAAAAGTGCCAGTAATTCCTAAACTGTGTTACATTTCCATTCCAGATACCAACACAAGCATTTTGTACGGTTTAGAATCTTGAATAGATGCATATTTATGGAAATATTTGACAAAAATGTTCAAAATTACCCCCCTTGCATATGAAAATAGAGTAAAATAATATTCGTAAAATATTTTCTTCTTGAAGCATAATCTTAAAATCCGGCACGGTGAATCAATTTATGTGAAGCGTATTTACGAGTTTGTGTAATTTGGTACATTTCGTATGGCTAGAAAGTGGTAATTTTTTGAGGGTCTGTAAACCTTAATTATTATTATTCTATTTGTTTTCTGTTCATTCTGGCGTTTACACATTTTTGCTTTTCACTTCTTTTAGCATTCAAATCATTAGGAACATAATACACAACAAAGTCAGGTTTAATGTTTTCAAATGGTCTTTCAAATTTGTTCACCCTTTCCCAAACGGCAAAAATAGACTTGTCCAAATTCAAAGATTGTGCAGACGACAATTTTAAGTAAATGAAATTATACCTTTTCTGGCGTTAGGTAGGAAACATTTTTCTTTTTTTTTTATTAATCTTTATTTTTCAGATAATCACATCATTTATATCAAAGTTTTACATGATACATTTGATATAGAAAAATAAACAAAAGGCAATAGCCATACATACATATATTTGATTACAGTTGACTATATCATTTATATTCTATCTTTATGAGTAATTTTCAAGGTGTCGATGGTCGCTTAAATCAGCTACAAGCACTTTTGGAGTCATAGAGATAACGAAGGATAAAAGTCGAAGCTCAAACGTTTTGTTTTCAATTTCTCCATGCTTTCTTTTGGTTGATTGTCTTTAGAAAAGTTTCTTGAATTCGAAAATTGCAATGTATTGTCAACTGTAAAATCGTAGATTATATCAATACTAAGTATAATCATTTAACCCTTTCCCAAACAAGACCTGGTTTTGACGTCCCTAATAGAAAAGGCTTGGGAAAACACTGAAACAAAAGAAGAAACTGCTGATAATCAGCAGTTTCTCCTTTTGTCTCAATATTTTCTGTGCCATATTTTACACAAGTCCTATCTTTAATAACATCCATTTTGTCATTTGTGGCAGTTTTTTTAAGTGGATCACCCTAAAATTTTGTCGTTTGGGAAAGGGTTAACAGATCATGTATTTGTAATAATGTGAAAAATAAAGTTTTACATGATATGAAGGAACAGAAAGAGAAAATCTTAATTCCACCAGCAATGGTGGTAAAAGATACCCTTTATACAAAGTGAAAATAAACACAAGTATCCAAAGGGTAGGAAACATTGTGGGAAATGCAGAAATTGCTTGCCACAAGCAATTTCTTCATTTAATGAAATTTCCAGAACAGATTACCTTTTGGGTAGTCAAAAAGAGTCACTGTGTGGTAATGGGTTAAAAGTGAAGTTGAAATATTTGCTTTATTCAGACCTTCGATTGACATTATTGTTTTATGAAAATATAAATGAGACGATTCCAATGAGTACCAACAGCATATGGTTTGAAGAAAAATCTGTAGCCATGGGCTCGTTTTTGTATGAAGGGTCATATAAGAATAAAAATGGACAAATAGGGAACGATTTTATCCAGTAAAAATTAATGTTACTTCGGACAAACAATAGTATTTCGTATGTGTTGCTATAGACCCTCGTAACTACGGCTTGATTCAAGACGTAGTTACGAGAGTTTATAACATCCACGATTTATCAATATATAACAGCATATCGGGTCTATTTTTAGTACAACATTCATTGCTATTGACACTCGCTGGCTCCTGGCATTATCCATGGTACCTCTTTCTGTACAGAGAAGTGTGGATACACATCTACGACTTTCCGCCCAATTCTATTTATAGGACCCCACTGATGATGAATGTAAATGTTTGTGGGCGGTTCGGGTCCAGGGTCCTCTAGATCAACATTTTCCTTCTTGATATCCTGAACTACATGTTGTCGTTTATAGTACCTGTATGCAAAATACACAACAACTGACAAGAGAGCGATCCCAGCAATAGCAGTTGGTACAAGTATGGCAATTAGTATAACGTTGTTTGTAGACTCATCAAATATGCCAACTGTGTCAGTTGAAACTGCTATGTAGGTGAAGTCCACATCAATGGTGACAATATTTGACACACTGCCAGTCAGGTTATTCTCATCTCTAGCCAGGATGGCCACGTAACACGTCCCGTTACAATCCGTGATGTAGAATGTAATATTGAGTGTTTCTGTAGAACCAGAGATCTGTGGGGCAGGCAATGTGGCCGGGACTAATTGTTGTTGGACGAAATCATTACGGAGTGTAGTTCTGTTTGTTCCATATCTCATCTCGTAGGATGATGCTGAAATGGATTATGAATGATAAATATTTGGGGTGAATTGTGAACCCGCCCGCTAAAATGAAAGGTGGAAAGTGAAATGAATAAACGAGACATTACAATTGAAATCAAATCAGATGGAACTATTGCATCATGCTTATTGGCTTTAGGGAACATAATGTCTTACGACTTCAAATTTTCAGTGCCGAAATTTACGGGTGAAACAACATGAATGATAGCAAAGGTTTGTAAAGCTTCCAAAGAACGATCTGGTTCTAGCGCAACTAAATCATTTATATCATTCCCACACGTAGACTCATTGTGACTCTCTAAGAGAAAAATGGAAAACTTTGTGGGAAACAAGAAATTATTGCTTGTTACAAGAAACGACATTATTTCAAACTATGCTTTCTACCCTATATTACCAAAACATTCCAAATTTAAAGGCTACCACCAAGCTTGGCAGTTTATTGCACCGTATATTGGAAGAAAATCATTAAATTAACGTGTTTTATAAAAGATCCGCCAAACTCGGTTGTTTTAAAAGTTTTATTTGCTTTTCTTTACATCGTTGAAAAACTGATTTTCGAGAAAATAAAGATCGGCAATTTCCGTAAAATTGCCACGGATTGACGTCATCAATGGCTTGACCTCGCCCCCAAATCTAGAGCATGAGGTGTCTGACAAAGATAATGTTTTCGACTTTTCTGTCATATAGCGAAGTCTCAGTTTTTATCCATTTCTCGATCGTAAGAGTAATACAGACAAACTTAAACCGTTCTTTGGCACATTCCTTAATTCACTTACGACCTTTTCTTTGACTGTTATAACATTTTTTCTAACATTTACTGAGGACGAATTCCGTGTTTTGAGTATCGATTGGGGAAGTCGCTTTATGACAGAAAAGTCGGACATTTAACTTTTTCAGAAATTTCAGACTTTCCGGGAAATGACCCATGACTGCCCGTTTTTCCCGCCATGACGTCATTCAGTGGCAAGTATGACGTCATAATTTCAAGTGGTAAGTTTAGCGTATTTTCTTCGGCAAAGATCGGAAAAGACCAAAATATCCAATTTAAAAGACGAAATAAAAACACTTATAATGTTGGAAAATTGTAGAAACTTTGATATTTGGTTAATAGTAAGGTGTTCTTTCGGCACAAGACTTTAATTTTGCCAATCATCGGACACTTTAATTCATTTGAAATTTTCGTTTGCAACGTCTTTTGACTTTGAGCAGACCAAAATGTTGCTGTCTATAAAAAAGTTAGACATTTCTATGTACAATTAGTGATTTCAGATTAGAATGATATACACAAATGATTGTAGACATTTGCATTTCATGAAAAAAAAATATCAATATTAAAGGGACATTTCAGAATTTGTTGTCATAAATTTTACTTTTATTTTTATCTGAAAGAGCATATTTCCTTATGAAAATTCTGAAAATTTCAAGCCAAAATATTGCGCCGTTTACGAGAAATTTATATTTTTGTGTTAAAATTGAACAAATTGTTGTGGACAACAGTTCGGATTTATATGCAATTTATCGATTATGTCTCAACTTTAAATGCATGTTTCTCGCTTATTGGCAACAACTTCAAAGAACTAATAGTATTTATACTCATTAGAATAACCAATCTTGGTATCAAGACATACCTTTAAAAATTGAAATTGGAATGAAATGTCTCTTTAATGTTGCAAGTACTTTTATATATAGTTCTATGAAGTCGAAAGGGGGAAACAAACACACATAAATTCATTCATTAAATATTCTGCATTGTCAAAAGATATCACCGTTTATAGACTTTATATATAACAGGATACAAGATTCGTGCAGTAAAAAACATAAATCGAGAATCATAATAAAGCGTTGAAAAACTATGTAAAATAAATTATGTTCAGCGGTGTGATCGTATTTAAGAAATAATGTGATACGGGGTTTCATCTCCGCCGTAATCTAAGCCAAGAGAGGTCAGGCGAAGCCTTCAAAATTTTTAACTGAGAAAAATTAAAGGCCATGTTTTAATTGTGTACGAATATTTTTACAGTTCACTACTCCGAAAATAAGTAAGCATGTATCTTAAACAGTTTTCAGTTATATAGATGTATACTTTACATTCATGAATTTCCATCACCAGTTCGTGCAAACGCAACATCCATTCTAAATCGAAATTTTACCATGTTTGAGACAAATGAATTATATTCCAATACAATAGCGATAAGGAATATTGGACAAGTCGGAATTGGAGCCAACGCAGTCTGACTATTTGTAATAGGAACTACATGCACACATGTACGTTGGGGCTGTTTTATATAACTGCTGCTGGATTTCATTCGGCACTATCTCCACCTTTCCAAATAAGAAAAGACCTAGATTTGACATCCCTATTAGAAAAGGCTTGGTAAATTAATGAGACAAAAGAAGAAACGGCTGATACTCAGCAGTTTTTCCTTTTGTCTCAATATCATCTGTGCTATATTTTATATTATATGCAATCCAATCCTTTTTATCACCTTGACCCTGGTCTAGATCCGATCCAGGTGCAGTCCAAACAAACTCAAACGTCATGGTGTTGGGGTTAGTGCGTGTATCCATGATTGTCTTCTCAAGTCTCAGGTCGGTTATCTTGGCGGGCGCTATAGTATCAACAACGTTTGTTTGAAAGTTGTCAACAGTAATTTCTTCCATTACCAGTGTTCTCTCGAAGGCGTCGACCGTTTGTGTAGTGGCTCCCGAATCGTCTGAACCTGACGAATGTACGAGAAGGTATGATTGAATTTTAGGTTGTAATAGGTAATATTTATCAAAATGCTTCGAAATTCTCCACATATGGCTGCTTTATATCTCAGTCGGTTATTTTTAGCAGATGAGTTAGAAATTATTTTCTTGAAAGTAGGTCTATCACTAACATTTATACTGAGTCCGTGTATCGACAGTTTTGGCATTTACACCTATATCCATGTATAAATGTAACACGAATACACGAAAAGCATTTTTCATGCAATGGTAATAATGATGAAATATAAAAGTGTGAACGCCATTTTTAACAGCCAGAATGAATAAATGGAGTTTTAAGGCCCGTCGACTACTAAGGTCATATTGGGCGCACTCACTGTAATTATACCTCACTACAAGATGTATAGGAATATGTATTAGTTACATAAACATCTAGAGGAGAAATGATAAAAATACGATATTCTATAACAGATAAAATTCTATGCAAATTTATAAAACACCATGAATAATCCGACGTGAGCACGAAAGGACATGGTCTCCTCCCAGATCAGAGGTCACCCATGTCCGAGTCCACCCGACCGGAAAATTCATAGGGCATATAACCTATTAAAAATAACTGAACTATAAATGATTAAAAATATCGTACGAAATATTGTATAACAATGTACCATGAATAATCCGACGTGAGCACGAATAGACATGGGCCCCTCCCAGACCAGAGAACACCCATGTCCGAGTCCACCCGACCGGAAAATCCATAGAACATATAAGATATCACAGATTAAATATCACAGCTAAATCTTTTTAAAGAGATTACACTCTTTCAGAAAGTTAAAAATTGATTCAGGCCTAACAGTATCAAATAATGTTTTTAAACTGTTAGCGTTAAAATGCCTGCTTCTAATGATGGCTAAATCTGCACAATCAATGAGGAGATGCTGAACAGTCAGCTCCTCGTTACAAGGAATACATAGAGGTTTTTCCTCGTTCTTCAATAGGTGCGAATGGGTCAAATGTGTGTGCCCGATTCGCAGTCGTGCCAAAACTAACTCCTCACGGCGGTCAGATCGAAGACCTGGCAGCCATTCACCAAGTGCAGGTTTAATACTAAACAATTTATTTTGGTGATTAGCCTCGTCGCTCCAACTATTTTGCCATACATTTTGAATAAAACTATTTATCAGGGGTTTAAAATCGGTAAAAGGGACTTTAAAAGGTAAAATATCTAGTGACAACGCCTCCTTGGCAGTTTTGTCTGCCTCTTCGTTGCCACGTAGACCGCAATGGCTTGGAAGCCAGCAAAAAACAATATCAGTATCTTCATCAGAAGCATAGAGACGAGATAGCCTCTCAAGAAGTTTCACAATAATAGGATTGTCCGTTTTTTCGTGCTCGAGCGCTTGCATACAGGACAAAGAGTCTGTAAAAATAATGTAGCGCCAATAGCCATTTTTAATGATGTGCTCGAGCGCAAGGTCAATAGCCTTGAGCTCGGCAGAGAAAATGGACGAGTTATCGGGCAAACGATACTGATATTTGAAGCCATCTAAAATGGCAGCAGAAGCAACTTTTTCTTCGCTTTTAGAACCATCGGTGTAAATTTGCAAATGAAGCATGTGCTTTTCTTGTACTTCAAGAAATTTGTTTTTAAACACCAAAGGATCAGTTTCCGACTTTTTCGTTGAAGCAAGATCATAAATAAAGGTGGGGCTTTTGGACGTCCACAAAGGTACGTTTGGAACTTTATGTTCGGCCACGTCATCCAGATCGAAATCTAGAGAATTCACATCTGCCTTACAACGTTAACTGAAAGGAGGTATAATTGATTCCCTCTTATTAAATTCCTCTTCATAAAGAGGTTCAAAGACAACGTCATGTGTAGGATTATCGGGATTAGATTTAAGTTTTAAATAATAATCCATTGATAATTTCTTTCTACGTAAATTCAAAGATGGCTCATTTGCTTCCGCATAGAGACTGTTAATTGGCGATGTTTTAAATGCGCCCAGCGCAATACGTAAACCTTGATTATGAATAGAATCAAGCTTGCGCAAGTAAGATTGACGGGCGGATCCGTAAACAACACAACCATAGTCTAATTTAGATCTCACAAGAGATCTATAAAGACGTAATAAAACTTTTTTGTCTGCTCCCCAGTCCATACTGGAGACGACACGTAAAAGATTTAGAGCTTTCTTACATTTATTGCTCAAATATTCAATGTGCGGGATGAATGATAATTTAGAGTCAAATAAAAGACCAAGGAACTTGAATTCTGGGACAACTTCGATACGGATCCCGTCCAAAGTGAGTTCTGGATCGGGATGGAGTTTTCTCGATTTACAGAAATGCATACATTTTGTCTTGGTTTTAGAAAATTTAAAACCATTTTCATTTGACCATTTACTCAGGTTGTTTAGAACCTGCTGTAACTGTCGTTCAATGGTATGCATATATTTAGACCTGTAACAAATGCAGAAGTCGTCAACGTAAAGAAAATATTCAATACCAGGGCAAGTAGCCTTAATAATATTGTTTATTTTAACACTAAAAAGTGTAACAGAAAGAATGGAGCCCTGGGGGACGCCCATCTCCTGTTCATGAGGATCAGAGAGCGTATCTCCAACCCTGACTCTAAATTGCCGTTCATCCAAAAATGCAGATATGAAATATGCAAGGCGACCTCGTATACCGAAATCATGGAGGTCATTCATGATTCCATACTTCCATGTGGTATCATATGCACTCTCTAAATCAAAAAAGACTGAAACAACGTGTTCTTTCTTGATAAAAGCTTCTCGTATAAAAGTCTCGAAGCGAACTAAATGATCGAGGGTGCTTCTTTGCTTGCGAAAGCCACTTTGGGCTGACGTAATAAGTTTGTTTTTCTCAAGAAACCATACAAGACGGTCATTGACCATTCGTTCCATGGTTTTACAAACACAACTTGTTAAGGCGATAGGCCTGTAATTTGAAGGGTTATCTGAATCTTTACCAGGTTTGGGTACTGGAATGACAATAGCTTCCCGCCACGAGGCTGGAAGTATTCCCGTTTTCCAAACTCTGTTGAAGATATCGAGTAAACACTGAAGGGATTGGTGCGGTAAATGCTTCAAGAACTGGTAATGGATGTCATCACATCCAACTGCAGTATCATGGCATTTCTTAAGGGCTGTTTTAAGCTCCTTAAGAGTAAATTCTTTATTATAATGCTCTGTATTTTTGGATTTAAAATTCAAATTAACTTTTTCTTTTTGTTCTTGGTGTTTTTGAAATTCAGGCGAATAATTAGAAGAGGAGGATTTCTTGGCAAAAGTATCTGCTAAAACATTTGCTATGTCAGACTTAGATGAAACAACGCCCTCGTCAGTATTCAAATGCCCAACACTGAGTGAGGAGTTCTTGCCACTAATTTTCCGCACCATATCCCAAGTCTATTTGACAGATGATCTAGAATTTAATCTAGATACATACTGTCTCCAAGACGTACGTTTACTGCGTTTAATAGTGCGCCGTGCTCTCGCACGTGCAACTTTAAACTTCATAAGATTTTCCTTAGTCGGCCTTAGATCAAACTCTCTAAGAACCGACTTTTGCTTTGCTACAGCCTTTTTGCAATCATTATTAAACCATGGCTTATTTGGATGTTTAGGGTTTTTTGACGTTCTTGGAATTGCTTTTTCTGCAGATGAATATAAAAGAGAGATAAATAATTCTGCAGGATTCTCACAATTTTCAAAAGCTTGAGGTGTAATGGACTGTTCACATACCGTTTTGAACAAGCCCCAATTTGCTTTATGGAGTTTCCACCTTTGTGGTCGCTCCTGTACAGATGGCCCAATTTCCGAAATAAGAATCGGAAAATGGTCACTGGCATGCAGGTCGTCATCAACTTTCCAGTTAAAATCTGGAAAAATTTGAGGGCTGCAAACTGTCAAATCCAATGATGAATAGGAACCAGTAGCAGGATGTAGATAAGTCGATGACTTATCATTTAAAAGAGAAAGGTCATGTCTTGAAATGTAATCATCTACAATAAGACCTTTGTTGTCAGTATTAGAACACCCCCACAAAGTATGGTGGGAATTAAAATCTCCCATTAAAACAAAAGGTTTAGGCAATTGTTCAATGAGTCGATCTAGCTTCCTCCCGTCGACAGGAGAACTAGGAGGGAGATAAATAGAACAAAGTGTAATCGTTTTGTTCAGAGAAATACTAACAGATACTGCTTGTAAGGTAGTTTCGAGCTGAACAGGACGATGTGGAACATTGTTATTCACAATGATACCAACACCCCCTGAAGCCCTCTCACTTCCAATAAAATTCTTAACATAACAAGAATGATATTTAAGGGAAAACTTGTCAGTATCTTTAAGAAAGGTTTCTTGTAAACAAACTGCTACTGGTTTTACTTTGGAAACTAAGAGGTTTAGTTCCTCAAAATTCGATTTAACACTGCGGCAATTCCATTGTATAATAGTATTCGCCATGATAAAAAAGGTTGTTAATAATATACCAACAAGTAGTGGAAGTATGGAACTATTCATTTCTTATTTAATTTGATAATTGTGTTTCCTTGCTTATTCTTATTGGAATCTGCATTATTAAAATTTAAACATGTATCATCCGTCACCATGTCTTCGTCAAGACAATGGTAACGGTTGAATTGTTTAATAGGATCCTCGGATCCTTTGGGCTGGCGGTCAGAGACCACCATCTTTGACGGCTTAGGCCTTCGAGCTTGATCTTTATCATTTGTAGCTGTATTACTTTCAGTTTTGGACTCAGAAGTCGGATTTTGTTTTTGGCGAGGTTCAATAACTTGCGAAGCATTTGTTGTTTTACGTACAGATACTTTTGGTTCGGGATTTTGAGGTTTGGCGTTCAAATCAGCTTTTGGAGGTGCAGAAGGTAATGTTGCAGAAGGCAAAGGTGTTTTGGGGGAGAACAATTTTGCTATCTCTTCCTTCTTCTCGGGAAACAGCAAAACAAGTTTTCCAAACAGGTCCTTACAATCCTGGCATCCATTATCACCTTTATTGGCATTTGAATTCCCTTTAGCTGAATTTGCGTATGAAGGAATATTGTTACGCCAGAATAGATAACAATTTTTCGTAGATAAAGTCGTAGAATTACAATACGCCGCATACTAAAATGGCTCGGCCAAATTTTTATATTCAGATGCCATTTGAATAAACCACACATTGCGTCGTAGTTACTTCATAGGAGATAACTTGAACATGGTTTTGTATCTGCACGGGTTTAAAATACGTTTAAGGAAGTACAAACAGAAGAAGCAATGTCACAGAAAAATGTTGACCGACAAGCAGAACCAAAGTTCATCATAAAAAATAATTAAATGAGCCGGGATCTGGAAAAACGTCCCTTATAGCATTTGCGACGGCCACATTTGAAGACCAGTCTGTGCCTAAGCAAAAACTGATAGACACCCGTGCTGCTCTTCTATAGTTGCTACAGGTCACAAAGAAGCTATTGGAGAACAAGATGGATCCTGATCAGACTGTGCGTATGCACAGGCTGGTCTGGATCCAGTTTGTTCTCAAATGCCATAAAGGACGTGTTTCCAGATCCTGGCTCATTTTCTTCTTACCCGACACAGAAGATGCCCTACTGACCGGATCTCCGTTTGTATAATAGTAAGCCGTGCCATCCCCTGATGCATGGATCTTAATGTTGTAGTTACTGTTGGCTGTGAAATATGTATACATCAGATACACCGAATACACACCATCGTCAGCGATTGGATCAGCACCTGTAAGAAACTTTCGTTCGTTTTAATCAACATATAGTGCACATCGAAGTTGATTCTGCTTACGTTTGAAAACGTTGATGTTTCTCTATATAGTCATATTTCCGTTGAATTCATAATCAATTACACCACAAACATTCTACCGCACCGAAACACATATATTGACATCAAATAGAAACGCCTCAGTCCTAATGAATGTCAGATGTTTCCGTGCATCTGATTTGAAATCACAAAAAATATTTCTTTCTGTAAATTTGAATATCTGTTGTTCATGGTTCAAACTTTACTTGCGACAACAACAGGTGTCGTAAAACGTATTATTTGGTGACCACAATTAATGAATACTCAACACGACGTCGATTTCAACGTCACAAGCCTGAAACGTTCACGACGTCAACGTGAGGAATAATCCTGTTTTACAGGCGTTACACGAGGTCTAGTTGAATGTGGCCGATAGGCAAATGTTTCTGTAAGTCTAATTTGTCGACCAAGATGCCTAATCGTGCAATGCGATACGTCAATACGTCCGGCCGCTTGTTTTTGAGTTTCCCGTATTCGAAAATGGCTATTTTACGAGATCTATTTTCTAAACAGTGTGTTTGTTTCAAACGTTATTTACAACAACAACAGTTACCATAAAAACACTAATTTGGCCTCCATAGTGACCCACTATTCGACAAAACGTCCATCCCAACGTCAAAACCTGAAACGTACATGACGTATATGTGAGGAGTTGTCCTGTTTTACAGGTGTTACACGAGGTCTATGTGAGCGTGGCCAATCGATAAACGTTTGTGAATCTCTAACGCGTAGATCAAGACACCAAATTGAGAAACACAATAAGTTTAACTGTCTTATGACTTGTTTGTGCATGACTCGCAATAAAAAAATGACACATTACGAGCCCCCTTTTCAGAATTTAGCCTTGATATCCTTCAATCCGGATGTATCATAAGAAAATCTTTAAAGTTGTGATTGTCTATCCACTAACACATGTTTCTGTGTAAAATGTGAACAATTTCATCACGATGTAAACATGCACGACGCGCACGTAGAAAACGAGACTAGTAACCGGAAATGGACTTCTTGAGGAATAGAAACGCTTATTTTCTTGTTTGCCGTAATTGTCTGTCAAAATGGTTATATACAGTATAACTTTCACTAATATCGTAATTGGCATAAAGAAAATAACGACGAATTTCATTGGAACGTTTCTATTTGACGTCAGTATATTTGTACACGTCAATTTCATTTATCTTCATTTAGATAGTTTAAAGTACGTTTTATAAATTATCATCTTAAAGGAATCTTCTTCGACTTCTTTGACGTATATATATATCTTTTAATTTTTGATAAGAAACACTGTTGGAAACACGGCATTAGATGCACATGTGGCTGACATGTGCGAACTAATAACTAACAGACGATGTCCTTATTCTAAAAGTCTTTTATAAGACTGTTAATGCTTTTTCAGTACTTGCTTCTTTGTCCAGTAACTTCAGTTCAAAACACATTTATCTTGTACCAGTAACTCACGTCCAAATCCGTGTCGTTTAGAAAACGGCTTGATCATATACCGACGAAATTAAACTTTAACAACAATCCTTGATTTTAAGCTACAGAGAACCGTGGAAAATTTTGAAAGAAAATTTGGAAAATAATGAAAATCAACATGTTTCATTCATCCATACATAAGTTTGATTTTTGAAACAGTGTTTTCTCGTCTGTACCGATTTGATTTTTGATCAGCATAAAATTTTGTGTTACGGATAAGAGTCAACTTGTACCTGCTCCATTATCAAGTAGCTGTAGGGCCAACGGTGTGAAGGTCGTATCAGCCGCCAGTATAAGTGTTACATCTGCATTCATGATGGCTGCCTTTCCTTTCTCCACAAAGATGTACACAATTACAGGATCTCCCCCATACGTAATTGTCGTTTGCGATAATCGACCGGTCACATGTACAACCTCGGCATCTACAGAAACTTGGGAAGATGACGCATGAACCTCGGCGGTACCAGTAAAATGAGTCGGCAATGTGATGGTAAACGTGTACTCTCCCGCCTGTAATATGGTTTTAAATAAATGTAACTTTAAGGGTGACGTGAACTTAAATCTTTATTAGATACAAGGACATAGAAAGAATGCATTCATGAGAAAGACATGCCCTGTCTTTAGTAAGACAAAACGTTAGCTAACGTTGGCCATTTCGTTCGGAATACTCGGCCAATTTTGTGAAATTTGTGTCAAAGAAGTTGACACTGTTGCTAACGTTAGCGAACGTTTTGTCTACTGAACGCAGGGATGGTGTTTTTAAGACGTTGCACGAAGGAGCTTGTCTGATGATACGGGCGAAAAAGGCCGCAAAGCTGCCTTGAGCCCACTATAGGTAACACGTACCTAATTCAAGTCTGAAAATCTCAGTGTTATGTAATTTTACCGGAAGTAAAAATACCAGAAATGGTGCGGCAATTATGCGTGTCTCTAATGACAATTACATAAGAATTAAAAGCAATCTGAAATTGATGTCGGGCGGGGAGTGTAAAATATTGAGATTGTGAAACGGCAATGTGACTTCATAAAACTGGCAGCTATGACGTCAACGATTTTTTATCTGTGTTCCCGTGACGTTGACGTTCCCTCACATTATTGCTAATGTGACGTTATCAAATAAGGGGATATGACGTTATTATTATATATTTTGATACTTTTTGATATTGCATACTTTGATATTGCACGGGAACTTTAACACGCGCAGTCGCCAAGGAGAAAAACTATAATTTCAGGCATCTCTCCCGCTTCCCAACTTTCAAGCCTGATAATTCACACATACACCCATGTCGTCCATTACAAACGCTTAAAAAGCTCTACAAATGTTAATTGGAGAATAAAGATTTTAATTTTTTTTTTCAAAATGTCACGGATATTTACTCTGTGAAGCAAGTCAACTCTGATTGCAAATGCGCGAAATTAACAAATTTCAACAAATGAAAATATACAAAACGGCAAATCGTCGGTGTAAATACAAAACCTCGTATGTCGATTCTTGCGATTTCAAAAGTACAAACTTGTGTGCCCAGTTTAGACAATTCTCGCAGGTTTGGAGATATTTTTACTGATCAGTAATACTGACACATTATTTGTGAACAATATGTTAAAATTTCAAGTAAAACATTTCAGTTATGGAAAAGTTATTACACCCCCCCCCCCCTTTAAAATTTTCCAAAAACGAGATACGAGGTTTTGCATTTACAACGACGAAATGTTAACGTAATGTTACAACGACATACATATTTAAGGAAGATTGATACAATGTACATATTTAAGGAAGATTGATGCAAAAAAAATCTGTAACAAATATCTCAAATACAACACCTTTTACGACGATTCCAGTTTGAGTTGAAAATAATGGCCGCCGCCATTCAAAGTTGTTTATACTTCCTTAGTGACGTCGACGAAATCATACGCTTATGTTACTTTTCCCGCATAATTTACGTTCAACCGTTAGACATTTTAAAAACATTTTCTATTTTAAGTAGCTTCTACCCGATAGAATAAAACTGTTTTTATGAATTTGGTGTATGATAACTTTAACTTTTCTAAATTAATTTCAAAGTATATAATAAAAAGGTTATTGCATTTATATGGGATTATATTGTGTCGGACTCAGTCTTTTGGCGTAGTAAGCTCGGCCTACTCTGCCAAAAAGAACTTGTCCGACACAATATATTCCCATATAAATGCAATAACCTATAATGTTGATATTCCTGCGTTCCTGCGAAATTGACGTTCCCGCGCCTTATCAGGCGTCATGCAAGCTTTCTCAAATAACCTTACTTCGGCCCTGGGCTAAACAGCTGCCCTCGGACCTGTAACGTGGTCATAACATTTAAGATCATATCATGTTTAGAAAAAGGCTGATCTTTGTTTTATTTAAATAAATTTGAGTCTATCTATGATCTATTAATTTCATCAACTTCAGATCGGATCTTTTAAGTGAAATGGAGATCATCCATTAAAAATCATGACCAATAAAAACACAAGAAATTTTTGTTGTAAAAAGCTAATGTATGAACAATTGACATTTGCGCATTACTTGTAAGTCATGTATAAATGATATAGCGATCAAAGAATTACATGCAACTTCTTTTAGACAGTCCCTTAGTCAAAGTAACGTCGATTGGCGATAATATAAAATGCTCTCGGAGAGGCAATTGTGTTTTACAAACTGATCTTGTTTAAGTCTAAAACTTAGCTATGTTTTGCCAGTTTGTAATTATGTTTCCTGGAAGTTAAACTTCAGAAATGACAATAAGGTAGATCTAGTCCGCTTAGTGTTTATACATCGGTAAATAATCCAAGCGGACATGTTTTCGCCCGTATTTAGGCATATTACTACGACTGGAAACGAAATTGTAAGATCAAGGATCATGGCATGATTGAAACATTGTCGATTAAAAAAACTTACTAAAATATTTGGTTGCCAGACAAACCAGGTTTCAATATAAATTAAAGACACTTCTGATTGTATCTCCAAATGTGTCAGACACAACACGTTTCTAGGATCATACGTCAAGAATTACGAGAAAGCTTCAACATTAGAAAAGGCATAGAATGGACAGCGGATAACAAAATTGATAAGATCTGGAAATTGAACCTTGCTCGTGAATGCAAAATCCTTATGTTCCGTTTGTTTATTGAGCCAATCATACAGTATGGATCTGAAACGTGGACAATCGCAACAAAATAACAGCACCGTTTTGATGGAAGTTATACATGTTCTTTAAAAAGTGCTCAATCTGTTATGGTAAAATCACTCAACTCTGATTTATGGTGGACATACCCAGAATTTAAAACTTAGTCTGTAAAAGACGTGTCCAGTTAACTGGTCATTTTGAACGTGAAACTGATGATCTTTTTCATCATTTGTACTCTGGAGGCAACCATCATCTGACAATCGATCAAGCAAGTTGATATTTCCAGATATGATAAAGCGAGAAAAGTCTATTCCCATAGAAGATCTCTAAAGTATCCATGACCGATAATGTAAGCACTATTAGAAGAATGTAGCTAGATCTAGTTCAATCTCGGCTAAGGTTGCAATATGATGATGACGATGATGATGATGGTGATGATGATGATGATGATGATGATGATGATGATGATGATGATGATACTGATGATTATGAGGACTCACCGGTATTTGCTCATTCGAGTTGACGGCTAATGAGACTGCGTTCCCGGATTCTGTGACTTCATAGACAGTTCCGTCCGGTCCCGTGATCTCCATGGTAACAGTTTGGCTGCTAGGTAACAGGACCGATACAGATGTGTCGTTACCAAGTCCATCATCAATGGTGAAACTCCCCACCACCTGGTTATTACCCGATGTGACCTCGTATGTGGTACTCAATACCTATTTTTGTATTCAGAAAAAAGATACAGTAACAATCATAGCAAAGATTTCTGTCAACACCAGTGACAAATTCCATTTACATGTGAAATGTGTTTAACCACAATTAATTTGATTTAAAGTAAAACATTACTCGTAAATAGCGCAGTGTTTTTGGCTCGAAGTTTTCAGAATCTTTTACAGTCAAGAAAATATGCTCTTTCAGATAAAAAAAGATGAAAAGTATGAGAATGAGAATGTCTATGAAATATTTTTTCAAGTGGTTTAAAGACGATTCAAAATTCCCTCTCTTCTCTACTCTACGATATATGATATTTTTTTTTCTCATTCGAGCAAGATGTCAACAGAGCCTTTTCTGGTCTCAGTATTAGTTTCAATACTTATCTTTCATAAAAAATTTCTAAGATCAAACAAACTAATAAGCCATGTTTACACTGCACACATAAAGAAACGCAACTCAATATTAAATATTTTGAAACAGTTATGATTTTTCGAAAACTTTTGTATTAACGTCATCTGTAAAATTTCACCAAATAATGAGCAAAAAATTACATGAACCTAAAGACGTTTACGGGCAAGAAAAAAAATCAACCGAAAGACACCTTGTGTAAAATTTAAATGTCACAAACAAAGTCATGATATTGCCACCCTTGCAATTATAAACAACTAACATCTTCGTGTGCACCACTGCTGAAGCAATGCATTGTAATGGAAAGTTACTGCAATCTTTCCGAAGCACTGTTTACTGTTACAACACGTTGAGAGAGAACTACCACCAACGCGCGTCTTCAGACCATCCAAAAGCCTTCAACAGCAGACATGTCCAAGGAAAAAGGAGGTCTTACAGGGACAATAACCTTGTTCTGCAGCATATTTTGTTGTAGTTAAAGCAGCAGTGTAACATGACATTGCTTCTTCGAAAATGATGTCAGGGCCAACCGGGCGCAACGCAGTGGTAACATACATTGCGGGTATCGGCATTGTCATTGCTATCAATATCACATGTCTTAAAGTTATCTTTACATTTTCTGTTACCCCTTCCCATAAATGAATGAATGGATCCAACAACCATTGGGATGAAAGTTCACAAACCTTGCTTAAGACCGCCAGTATTCGCAATGTAGACCCTAGTTCATTTCAAATGGAAATATTGAAATTAGGAAACGTTATGTTTCTTTATGTGGTAAGTGTAGACAAAATACATGTAGACACCTGTTCAGAAGTCGTTTCACCGGCGTCTGAATTTTTCAACGCTTGCGAAAGAACGTCGGCAAACGAGATCTGAGTAGTTTCTAAATATGTGAAACTTTTCCCGCCCGTCTGGCTAGCCAATGCTTTCATGTCGGCGTCGGCCGAGTTGGTGATTGCGATTGTGTGCACTATGATACCACGGCTTGTTATTTCGGGAAGAATCTGTTGTAGATAGGGACTGTTGCTCATTCCATCCGACAGAAGGATTATTTCTGTACCATCAGTTGGGCCGTTATTTACCAACACCTGTACAAACGAAGGAGCTCATTTTAACATATCAATCTGATAATATGTTCTGGAAAAAATGTTGGTATTGGAAAATAGACACCGCTGTAAGATATCAAATCATACATTTACTGCTTCATAACATGTTTTCTTACTTAGAGATTATTACGCGGCTGATGAGGGCCGGAGAGTGATATCGGCCCACAAGCGCGATATCTGGGCAGATATTGAGGTAAGGGCAGTATCACTCTCCGGCCCGAATCTGCCGTGTAATAATCTTTTTTTACATTCTATATTCTTTTTGTGAACAAAACCTCCATTCCATAAATAAATCTTACCTTTAGATAAAATTTCATGTGAAATAAACTCCATTTCATACATTAATCGCACTTGAAGTGAAGACAAAGAACGGGGACAAATGCACTTTACCGGTACGCGGAAACGGAAGTTAATCTATGTTGCTAGCGCGCTTGCGCGCGCTAGAGGGCGCCTACGGCGCCCTTTTATAAGAGGCTCTCGCTAGCGAACTGATTTTTGTTAAAAAAGGCATTTAAATGAAAAAATAAGCATGATTTTTGAATTCCTCATCAAAAATTACATTAAAAACTTCGTTTTCTAAAACGAAGTTTTTAACAAGAATTGAAATAACAACGCAATCAATTGTTTTGTTTACAATTTATGAATGCCATTCCAATGAAGCCCGTTGCTAGCCTGTGATTGGCTGTTGCTAACGTGGGAAATTTTCTTGCATTTTGATTGGTCAGGTAAGTAAACGAACGTAAACACGTAGTAAAATCAGCTGATGAATGATGTGCAGCATCAACTATGATGACTTGTATGAAATTTGCAGAAACAAAGATAAATTAATAGATTGGTTAAGAGAAAAAGGTTTGCTAGGTGATTTTAGCGGTCCGTGTTGTTGTTGTGGGGAAGGTACAGTTTCTTTGGTAAAAGACAAGAGTTACAGCACTGATGAAATAGTTTGGAGATGCAGCAACCGCAAATGTAATAAAAAAACATCCATAAGAGAAGGTTCCTGGTTCTCAGGTACGCATTTAAAGTTGCAACAGGCCCTCAAATTAACATACTACTGGGTTTACAACCTACCAAATGACCACATATCTAGAGAACTAAGAATAGGGAGTGAACATACTCTAGTAGATTGGAAGAATTTCGCCAGAGAAGTGTGTTTGAGTATACTAGTTCTAACAGGACAGTGAGCAGGTAGGAGGACCCGGAAAATACGTTGAAATAGACGAAAGCAAATTCGGGAAAAGGAAATATAATAGAGGCAAGCGTGTAGACGGACGTTGGGTTTTCGGCGGAATTGAAAGAGAGTCAAAAAGGTGTTTTTTTGAAGTCGTAGAAGATAGGAGTGCTGCAACACTCATTCCCATCATAAAAAAGTACGTGAAACCCGGAACCACAATCCTGTCAGACTGTTGGAAAGCCTATTCCAGCTTGAAGTCCGAAGGTTATGAGCATTTAACAGTCAACCACTCCATCGAGTTCGTAAATAAAGAAACCGGGGCCTGCACAAATTTGATCGAGTCCACTTGGAATGCAGTAAAAAAATCCTTCCCAAGAACCGGAACCCAAAAGCAACTGTATGACAGTTATCTAATAGAGTACGCTATCAGAAAAAAGTACATAAAAGACTCGGACGATAAATTTATGACTTATCTCGACTTGATCAAAAGGGTTTATTCGTGCCGAAGACGACAACCGCTAGTAGAAGTCCAGAATACCAGCATGGATTTATTTGACTAAAAAAGGCAATTCTATATTTATTTTTTTATCATTTAGGATTAAATAATTTTCAAATCGGGGGCTGCCGCCCCCGAACCCCCGTTTTTTTCGTTCAAAGCCCACCCCGTCGCCTCGCTAGAATAAAAATGGCCACCATTTGTAAATATCAGCGTAGCAACGGACGCGCACCTGCTAATTCCGGAAATTCTTTTCCGAGCATGCGTATTGATGACGTACCGGTGAAGTGCATTCTATCCCAAAGAACGTTACAACGCCAGCCATTTTTGTAAACAACAATGCCCTTTTCTGACGCCATTGATGTTTTTCGTCACGGAAAGGCACGTGCAAAAGATATGTACCTATAGTTTTTGGAATAAATTCCTTAGCAGCGGGCAGATATCGCACATCTGCCCGCTGCTAAGGATTCACATGGATATAGCTTTTTCGGCCCGCCCGATATCTGACCGATTTTAGCCGAAAATGTTACTATTCATAGTAACAGAATGTAATATTCAGAGATTATTACACGGAAGATGAGGGCTGGAGAGTGATATCGGCCCGCGACCGTGATATCTGCCCCGAGGTCTTTAGACCGAGGGCAGATATCGAGGTTAGGGCCGATATCACTCTCCGGCCCGAATCTGCCGTGTAATTATCTGTATATTGCATTCTTTTTGAAACAAAATATTTCATTCGATGAATAAATATTACCTTTAGATAAAACTTCCGCAGATGTTCCAGTTGAAATAAACTCAATATATGTCAGTCATTTTTTGAAAAAATCGCACTTGAAGTGAGGACAGAGAACGTTACGGCGGCAGCAATTTTTGTAAACAACATTGCGTTTTTCTGACGTCATTGACGTTTTTCGTCACGGAAAGACACGCGCAAAAGATCTGTACCTATAGTTTTTGGAATAAATTCCTTAGCAGCGGGCAGATATCGCATATCTGCCCGCTGCTAAGGATTCACATGGATATAGCTTTACACAACTTTAAACCCCTTTTATCAGGTAAAAACAAAAAAATCCTTCTTGTTTCCCATCTGCTCCGAGTCTTCACATCGCGCATAAATTCACGTTCCTTGGGTACATTGTATTTATTTTCACTTTTGAATCGAGCACAACACCAAGCATAAAGTTGTGATTTGAGTCATCACATGAGACCATGAGAAAAGGATGAAACGAAGTGAATACAATTTAATTTTCCTAGCCTACGATCATTTAAAATGACTTGTCTAAATTTAAAACAACAAAGGATATTATATTACTACGAAGGTTAATGACAGCTTCTGACAGAAAAAAAACAAAACAAAAAAAAAAAAAAAAAAAAAAAAAAAAAAAAAAAAAAAAAAAAAACATCGTATTCTGTGGCGTTTCTTTTGGTTGCTTTGCCCAGATGGGAAAAATTCGTATATAGGGTTCAGGAGTGACTGCAGCTTTCGTATGAGACTCCAATGCGTTACGAAACAATTATATTTCAGAGTGTCATGTCGAGTATTACTGCTATGGTGTTAATCTTAAGCCATAATGTTTGTATACAGATCTACCGAAACAAATTATACAACCTGTATAGCTTGATTTAGTCCCTCATATATTTCTGTCCCTCCATCGGCAGATCGAGGAACATGGTTTTTCAGTGTCTGTTTAGATTGTTCATCGTTGATTTTTGTCATTCCTTTCAAAGTCCTGGCAGTCGACGTGAATTCGACAAGAGCGAGATTTGTCCCCGTTTCAATGACATTGTCAATGACAAAATCTGCTGCTGTCGCCTGTTCCAATACTTTAGTTATGCCCTGAAGATGTTGACACAAAGGTATGTAGTTATTTACATTATAACAAATACAAGTCTTCACCCGAAAAGAAAATATCAGAATACAAACTAATCAAGTGTATTCTTGAAGACTGAATATTTACTAAAGGAAAAAAGAAACACAACAACAAATTAATTTGATCATACGTTTTGTTTTTGTCTTTCTCCAAATCACCCTCATTCGAGTACTATTTTCAATGCACAGTAAAAGTTCATCATTTGACTTTCTAGTGTCAAAATTTCGTCAATGCCACAAGTTGAACGTGCCATAAATATGCGTTTAAATGAGAGCTGTTTGGCGTCAACATTATTTGCGTTCTCGCACGCAATCGAGTTTGACGTTGACGATTCCTGGCTGAAATTTGATTGCTGTGCTGTCCATGAATAGCATCAACACTTTTTCTCGATAAGAAAATTTGTTTACGTAGGTACAATAAGCGAACGTTATGGTCCCGACGTCATGACGTCAGACGTTGACGACCGCTTTTCGGGCGACCGTCAGTTATTCCGTTCGGTCTAAGACGTTATTGCAAGCAATATTTTGTTAACCGATGCACACCAAAGTCAGCAGCAATTGCGGTTTGAGATGTTCCATTCGTAAACATCACAATTGCTACAGGACGACGTCTTTGAATAACTCGCAAAATGATATGAGGGATTAAATCCAAACGAAAATCATTGCCTTTTGTCGAGTCGACGTGCATCTACACAAATCAAAAGAGTTTTATGTAAAGTTTGGACATCTAAAGGTTTGCACATGAGAAACGTGTAAACGTCTATTTTGACGTTATCTCGCAGGTAAGACAGGTTCTAACGTAAACTAAGATATTAATATCAAGGTACAGTTCCCTGTAACAATCAGTAACAACTTTGACTCTATAACATAAAAGAATTAAGAGAAACAACAAAAAAATAGTTGTTGCGTTTCTTCTTTCCTCTAGTATAACTCTTACCAGTATAGTGCATTTAATAAAGATTCATTCTAAAAGGTTCATTCAAGATGTATTTGCTTTCAATAAGTATTGCTATGAATCATAAATCTAGATATGGCACATACTAACTTCCAATTTTATGCAACAAAATGATTGTATAACGAAACGATTGTCCTCTTTAACGTATCTGTTGGAGGTGACATGGATGCAACCACACTATTGGAGTGTTTGTTGACCTTTGTCAAAGTCAGAACTGGTAACTAATTCGCAAACTGACTACTAGTTTATAGGCTGACAAATAAGAATTGGGTAATATTAATCCACTATTCGAATTCGTTTACTGCTGCCAAGAAGATTTTATGGTGAACATACCCGAGAGCTAGAGCTGCCCATGCTACCGGAAACGTCGAACACCATAACTCGAGTTTTGGCGGACTTTCTTACAATGTTAAACACGGGGGTCGTATCTGTGATTGTCGGGGCAGGGGGACTGTTACCTTCAGAAGGGGATATAAAATAATTCTATATTATTTATGTTGTTCTGTATACGGAATTAGATTAAACACTAAACTTGGAAAAGCGCTAAATGAACGTATGTTGGGACATCACATGTAATTGGAATTTGTTCTATATTTCGCAAAATGTTAACACAGTTTTGATTGAATTGCTAGGATAAGCTTCTTTATTTGTGTGTTACTTTACAAGATAATTATGTTTGTGTAGCCTGAACCAAGAATAATCTGATCTACTCAAACCGTCGGAATATATATGGGTGCAATAGATATATCATTCGGTAAGACATTTCGTGGGTGGTATTGAGCAACACGTTTTATTCCAAGTTTAATTTTTAATTAAACAATGTTTGACCCGACATACGTCTCCACCAAACAGATTGTAATGTAATTTGGATTTAGACCATCGATAACGAAATGCAGTCCTCGGGTCTTGTTCAACAATATCCAAAAAAGGCTGCATTAAATTTAACCATTTAATGATTGAATGCAATTTAATTTTCTTCATGCAGGTATGAAAAATAAAATCTGATCACAGGGTATCAATCCGCGATACTGCTTCATAACATTTTTTCTTATTGTTATTTATTATAAGTATTGCCAGGATTCGTTATTAGCTATATCATTGCACAAGCGTTCCATGATAACGTTTTCAGACTGAACAATTTATGTCAGCGGGGAAAAAACAATGGTTTATTTAACCCATTACCACACAATGACTCTTTTTCACTCCCCACAAGAAAATGGTTTTGAAAAATATTGTGGAAAATGAAGAAATTGCTTGTGACAAGCAATTTCTTCATTTCCCACAATGTTTTTCATCCAAAAAGACCTAAACATTAAAAATTCCATTCACTTGAAATTGTCGTCTGCAGGATCTTTCAATTTGGACTGCCCTAAAGTTTTGAAAAAAGGTAAATACCCGCATGAAAAAATAAAAATAAAATTGCATTCATTCCTTATTGTGTAGTATTCTGGGATTAAAAAAATACGATTTTAACCCCATTTTGAGGTAAAAACAACAAAAAAATCCTACTTATTTCCCATCTGATCTGTGCCTTTACATCGCGTATGATTACACGTTCTTTTGCGTATTTAAAAATGTGACCTCCATTTTCTTTGAGCACAAATTCAAGCATAAACGGATGAAACTATTAAATTACGGATGTTTTTTGCTAGGATGATAATCGTCATTTATCGCATTCTCTGATGTGTCTTAGGGTTGCTTTGACCTGACGGGAAAATAGTCTGGTCGAGCTACTTGAATATGTCTAGGTGCTTAATTTCAGCATTCAGATCTCATGCTCCCTCAAACATGGTAAATGGATAACGGGCGAAAACCATGGAAGGACAAGGTTAACTCTCTGCTGATTGTTCATGTTTATCTTTTTTGCAGAAAGATCTAATTTGTAATGTGACAGCGAGTTCAACTGTTCAAGTGAATTTCATGCATGATTCATTCATGTTTTGTTGGTTAATTCGTTTTTTGTTGTTTATTGTTCAACTCATTCCCAAACAGGGCAAGTTGAGGGTGGTCCAATTCAAAAGCTGCTGCGGACGGTAAATGACCTTAATGAAAAAAGACTTAACGTATTTGTTTCGCAAAGAAAATATTGAGGCAAAAAGAAGAAATGCTGGTTATCAACATTTTCTTCTTTTGTCTCAATGTTTTTCAAGCATTTTCAGCCGGGGACGTCAAAACAAGGTCTTGTTTGGTAAAGGTTTAAGTTCTCATATCTGTTTATTTTTCTATAGCTGTTAAATTAATTAAAATCTGCTTTAGATGCAGGGTTACACTTTTAGACTTTTAGGAAAGTAGAAGGTGTGTTTGACAGGAAAATAGTCTCGTCATTTTTTTCATGGAGTTATGAAAAAAAATCAACCAATCAGAACGCTCAATAAAATCAACTAATATTAAATTATATTGCTGTGAACAAACAGAATTAAATAGGAAAATTATCAACAGCGATAAACATATTTCACACAAAGCAAATCAGTCATTCATTTACTTTTATACAATCAACTCATAAAAATAGAACATATCTATGACATAACAGCTTTAAAAGCTGTAGACGACAAGATATTTGTAAAGTGGCTTTGAATGTACTAGCATTAATAAGACAGGTTGTTTTAATGAATAAAGGAATTATGTAGATTTACGATATATCAAACAACATTGATATAAAGTTAGAAAATCCTTGGTAGTATATTTTTCTAGAAAAGCCTTCAAGTTAAAACCAGCGTGCAGATAGAAATATTCGCTGCTGGTGAGGTTCGAACTCACAACCACCCGATTCGAAGTAGCTTGCCTTATCGACTGAGCCACGAATCTAACGTTACATTCTCTTAAAGTGTCCGCTGATTGGCAAAATTAAACTATTGTGTCGAAAAAACACCTTTCTAATAACCAAATATTACAGTTTGTACAATTTTCAAACATTAGACGTGTTTTTATCTCGTCTTTTTCGATCCTTACAGAAGAAAACCGCTAGACATCCGATCTGAAGTAATGACGTCATACCGGCCAAATAATGAGGCCATGGCGGCAAAAACGGGTAGTCATGGGTCATTTCCCGGAAAGCCTGAGATTTCTCACAAAGTTAAATGTCCGACTTTTCTGTCATAAAGCGACTTCCCCAATCGATACTCAAAACACGGAATTCATCCTTAGTAAATGTTAGAAGAAGATGTTAAAACAGTCAAAGAATATGTCGTTAGTGAGTAAAGGAATGTGCCAAAGAACGATTTAAGTTTGTCTGTATTACTCAGACGATCGAGAAATGGAAAAAAAACTGAGACTTCGCTTTATGACAGAAAAGTCATGCACTTTATCTTTGTCAGAAACCTCATGCTCTAGATTTGGGGCAGAGTCAAGCAATTGTGTGACGCCAAAGTTTTTTAAGTGCAAAACGAAAGTGGGAAGCGTTCACATGCACCGAAAAAAACTTTGGCTCGAATGTTTGAAGAAACCACTGGATTTGGAGCAGAGTGAGTTAGAGCCGGGAATAGCCTTCTCATAGGTGCGTTCCGTGCACTTTATCTCATCAAAATCAATAGAGTATAAGCTGAGAAATTAAACAAAACATACATTGAAGCGGACGATTTTTTCGGTGTGAACGCTTCCCAAAAGTCACGTGGGTTACCCACCGTGTTGGCGGATCTTTTATAAAACACGTTTATTTAATGATTTTCTTCCAATATACGGTGAAATCTACTGCCTAGCTTGGTAGCCTTTAAGGAGATGTAGAGGTAATCTCGTTTACGAGTAATATAGCGGCGAAGTTTTACAATATACTGCAATTTTATTGGTCAAAAAAGTAGGTCGGACACTTTTTTTTAAAGCAATTGCCGAATAAATTGATTTATATTCAGATTAAGCATATATGAAATATAATTATGCATTGAATTCGTCATGATTCGTCCTTCAAAGTGATGTAGATTATAAAAGATCACATGTTGTCAATGGTTAAGGCCGATATGGCAGTGCTTTTAAATATTTCCAAGGGTTGTTACAACTTTTGTAAGGGTTATTTCACCCATTGCTTGAGATGATTTTGAGAATTTTGAGACTGAATTATGGCTGCCACCCAATTCAATAACATAACTTTGCTTCTTTACGAGTAAACAAATAAACGTTTTATAAATATTTCAAAAGCATGATTCGTTACCATTTCTTAAGTCCTCATGTTCCCGAAGTACCTCCCAGCTACTCTTACCATCACACAGCCTATTCTGTAGGTTAACGGCGTCACTATTATGACGTAAATCTCCCGCTATACTGGCGTCATTCTCGACGTCACGATCACAAAAACCTGTCACCTGTAGATATATATATTTTGAAAACACAGAAGTCGCATAAATATGCCTTGCTTTTTGCCATGGGTTTCCTTGCTTCTTTTCTGATTTTAATTTTCCTTGTAGAATGTGAGTTATGATTATAAACCACCATTTATGAATAGATCTTATTTGGCGGAAGTATAGTTTTCTTTACTTCCTTGATATTGTCATCAAGCCCGGTGTTCGCCTCTTGCAGTATGGTGGTTGTATGTGGCGACAACATGCCGTTATCATTATTTCTACTAGTTTTGTTGTCGGTAAACGTAACAATTTGATAATTTTCCTCACATGTAAAAAGGATTTTAGAATAACGTGAATCATTTTTCTACCAAACTTACCGAAGGAATCCACTGATGACTCATGACAGAAGCCCGTGATGACTGATCGGTGTAAGGAACAAACCTGCAATCTGGGTCCATGGTCAGCTGATTCAGGGTACAGTCGGGATGGTTGGCAATGCCGTTTTTCATTGCTACCCCTTGTATGTCCCTAGAGCACCTGACGGTGGGAAGTGTATAATGTTAATCTATCTGACTTACTCAACAGGTTAGGCATGTATTTCTTAACAATAAAATTTACTCGTCAACATTAAATATTCAGTGTTGGAATCAATTTGAAATAAATGTCTTAGTTCTTGACTAAATTCATTACTACATTGGCCAAAGCAATTCATTGTTAACATAGCTTTGTGGATTTGGAACCACTTATATGTCATCTTGCTGTGTTCCCTAAAAAGATACAGTTTGATTCTACATTATGAAATCTTAGTTATTTTTTCCTTTTTGACGGGTTTCGTTTGCAGCCGCTTTTAAAATGGGCCAGTCCAAAATTTGCCTGTTTGGAAAGGGTTAAACAATACTTTGTGATATGCTCAGACGTACCTGACTGGTTGATTAAGTCCATTGTGCTGATAGAAGTGTATGTAGTTTTGTGTACCCCTCACTTTTATAGAAGGGTACTCATCAAACAAACCCCATCTCAAGTGACCCCATTCGTGAACGATAACTCGACCTGGTATATAATGTGTATGGTAACTTAACAAGATATTTTAACAATCAAATTCACTGATTAAATATTCATGCCGACTTAATGTCACATAATTCCACTTTAAAGCTGTTACAGACAACAGCACGGAATTTAACATTGTCTACCATCGTGAGCTTTCCGGAAGTCTTCGGAGAGAGTCTGGGTATGCGAAGATCTGATTGACTCTTCGGGTATAGGGGATGGGTCGTTTATACCCGTGAACATGTAATTATTGAACGATGTCAAAGTATTTTGAATGAAATGAAAACAGAACCATTTTATTTGACAAAATATGAGAAGCTAGCGTCGTCCGCAAATAGCCTTTTTATGGTGTATTTGTTATAATTTGTGCAATCTTACGGCGAACCAACTTGACAGTAAAATGCAATATTTACAACTTTTGAACATGATTACGACCCCTACATTGTTCGAAGAGGTGTTAATCTTCATTGATTGGTTTTTGACAGCATAGACAAAGTAACTTTGTAGATTATTTAAGCTCGAAATTTCATACCGACCAGCATTTTTTTACTCATCCGAACTCGACGATTTTCCAAACTCGATTTAAACGTCGATATTTATATGAAACAAAAAGGGACAAAATCGGGACATTAGAAACACTTCGAGTTATTCGAAATATCTACTCATCCGAAACTTCCTGATCACCACGTATAAGCAGATATAGTGTATCTTAGTGAGTCTCTTGTTCTAGATGAGGGAAGTAGAAATAAGAAAAAGTAGACTTTACATTTTGCGAACAAGAGTCTTGCTTTAAAGTGCAAATTTATATAACAATCATTGAAAAACATTCAGACAAAAGAAAAAAAAAATACTGATCCGTATTTCTGTCGGTTGGCAAAATATGAAAATGAGTTAACCCTACCCGGAGGTCCATAAGCATTATCAGTGCTCGTCAAAAAGTCCGGTGTTAGATGTGTGTACCACGACGATTCCCCGCACACAAGATTTCCCCTGGTGTATGGGCTATGGTTGAATGTAGAGTGTGGTTCGTCCACAAGGTAATACTCGGACGACGTGTCAACAGAAGCAGTGGTCGAGTTATGCGGAATTGACGTCCATGATTGTGGAACGATGATGTCAATCTGACGGAAATATGTTCTGTTGTTTGTGACTTGGAAAAGGTAGGCTGAGGCATCGGTGAAATGTTCCTGAAAAACAGTTCAAGATTTTTGGTTCTTTTTTTGTTGCAATTCGAGAGAAAATATCCATGAAAAGAAAATGACCTAAACACTCTAACATATTAAATATCAATTGAACTGTTTAGATGCACATACTATTAGTCTTGGAACCTCTTTAGGTACCACACTTGTGTCATTTTGCTACTTCGTGGTCAGGAACGTACCATCGCGTAAAGTTTGTTTTGTAAAAATACAAACAAAGAGAATTCTAATGTTATTTCATGGTTGAACATAGACCGCATTATATTCTGTTATTGTCCAATAAGGTTCACCCGGGACAACTTAATTTTCGTGCGCAAAGTCCGTTAGTTGAGCTTCTTTGGTCTACGTGACCAGATAACTAGTCTAGAGAAGGAGAACAAAATGCTGAAAACCACGGTTACGGAGCTCCAAGACAAGATAGACAAAGGGGAACAATATAGCCGAAGGAACTGCTTGCGACTATCGGGAGTAGCAGAAGAAGAAGGCGAGTCTGTAGACACGAAGGTGATCGAGATCGCAGCAGCTATTGAAGCAGACATCACGCTTCCGGAAATAGATAGGGCGCATAGGTTGGGTAAGCCCAAAGACAACAAAGACTCCAAGCCACGTGACATTATCGTCAAATTTGTGAGTTACCGGTCACGACAAAAACTTCTTGTCAACAAAAAGAAACTCAAAGACAATGGGCTAAACGGTCTTTACCTCAACGAAGATCTGACTATAACACGTGATAAACTCTTTTTCCTAACAAGACAAATGGTTAAAGAAAAGATAATACAGGGCACATGGACTAAGGACGGCACAATAATTGTGAAGGACAATGCGTCCAAACTACATAGATTACAAACTCTTGCCGATTTGGAGAATATGAAGGCCAATATTTAGGCACCCAATTTTTGGCAACTAGTATATTCATACATCTTACCCTAATTTATAACTTATCATATTGTCGCTTTTCAGCAGAAACCTCGTAACTACAGCTTGCTATAAGTTGTGGATACGGGCTCTTGTTGAAAACCGGCGGTATCCACGTTTATCTTAAATTGTCGATGGAATAATCTTCCTTGATCTACAATGAAACTGAAATATAATTATCTTTGTCTTAGTGGTGGTACTTACAGTCTAAATATAATCTGTCTGAAATGTAAATGATTTAGATCTTTAGTACGCAAAATTATTCCATCTATCTAAAAATTGTAAGTAATGCTTGATGCATTGCAGGGAGATGGCTATTTTGTCATTGCAGTTTGTGACGCTTCTGGCCATATTCCTTTAAATCATTAGGTAAAAACATAAAACAAAATTCTTATGTCAATAAACCTGCTTTCGACCATTCTAATGTCATTATTGCTTCAGAGGCTATCAGGGACAAAGTGGAAAATGTTGATAATTGACGTTTTCCCCTATTCCTGCGAATGTTTCTATGATGAAGAATGTTTGATCTACAGATCCATTTTTATGTCGTCGCTTTAATATTGATGTATACATATAACCAGAGTTAACAAAGGAGTCTAGCTCTTATCTCGTGTTTTGTTAACCCATCACCCAACGGAAGAATTTCGGACTGGTCCAATATGAGCGAATTTGCAAACGACATTTTAATTCGATATAAGTTTGAAATTTGGATAGAAAGCATTGAGGAGAGTGAAGAAATTGCATGGCAACAGCAATTTCTTCGCTTCCGAAATGATTTCTAAAAACCTTTTTTTGAGAGGTGTCATAAGGCGTCACTGTTTGATGATGGGTTATTTAGTACAGTACTGTTCTTCCAGTTATTTTGTTGTATTTACTACCGGTATATATTAATAAGTTAATAAGGATCGAACTTTGCCAAATATACTACGATGAATTTCGGACAAACAATGATACTTCGTGGATGTGGTTCCGAAGCCTCGTAACTGAAGCGACTGCAGTTGCGAGGTTCTGGAATAGCACCGACGAGTCATCAAATGTAAAGGCAAAATCTGTATAATTTAAGTACAAAATCCTTCCGATTGTTGACACTTGTACATATCTGTAAATATATTATGGGTTTTGATTATATAACGTCAAGTGAGTTATTTGACATAAACACGACACGAACTTTGATGTATATAGATGCACTTGCGAATGTCGATACTGGTCGGACATTGCAGTCTGCACAGTCCTGACAGGCTCGAAATTCTCTTGCCATAAACCATTTACTCTACCGTCGTTGTAAATGCAAAACCTTGTATCTCGTTTTCGGAAAATTTTGGAGGGGAGGGAATAAAGTGTAACAACTTTTCCCAAACTGAAGCGTTTTGCTTGAAATTTGGAGATGCTGTTCATAGATGGTGTATAATTGATACTGATCGGTTAAAATATCTCAAGGCCTGCAGGAATTGTCTAGATTGGACACACACGTTTGTACTTTGGGAATCGCTAGAACCGACATACGGGGTTTTGCATTTACACCGACGCTATACTAATGTACACATACAGATCGCCATTCTGTAAGCAATTTACAAAGATTCATAAGTATCGATTATATTTTGTCTGTGAACCATTAGGTATCCCTTTCCAAATTCAAATTCCAAACACCTTCAATATATGAAATAATTATAAACTATGTTGGAAAAAATGAGTTATATACACCATTATTAGAAAAGGCTTAAATTGAGTTAACATTGAGGCAAAAGAAGAAAAGTAGAAATCATGTCATACTATTCTCCTTCTGTCGCAATGTTTTCAATGTTATCAATGTTATCAATGTTTTCAAAAAAATTAAAAAAAAAATCTGTCCTCAGATATACAGAAAATTCATTTTCATTAATAGTCATTTTGTACACTGCTACAGCCTACAAATTGCAACAGTCTTAGCCCCATGCCCTGTGTTAAATGGTCAAAGTTGGTCTTATACACACGCTGAACTCTATTTGTCCTGAATTTATTGTTCATTTTCTTTCATTACTGTATTTGTCGCAATACATTTATACATGCTGTAACAATATGCAAAGTAACATTTCCTGAAATATTTATACAATTATCGTCCAACTAATGAAAACGTGTACATAAAATTTGACTACTATAGTTAGTCGACATGTTCTATGTTCTATTTCGTCATCTATGTTAAGAAATATTATCTCAACTAAATATGAACGCAACTGTATTATTTGTCAGTAGAAATAATTACTCTGACTGAAAATAATGTTTATCTAGTCAAAATCCTCTATAATTATAAAGTTTTTAAAACATTAGCATGCTTAGACGGGATTCGAATGCTCGTCTACTCTTTATTACTTTTTGGCACTTTATATTTACATTTATTACATATTTTTGTCAACACTTTGGTACTGTTTTTGGAATCTTTACTGTATGTCGGGCCTATGATTCACGGATTCTCCATCACGTTTATGTCGTCATATCGAAGACTGCGCGTCTGATGGTATGTAAAGTATTTGATCCACCATAGGTGTTGAAATTGCAGTCTGGCGCGCGGCTATCGGTAATTTTTATGTAAGTACACATGGCTGCCGCATACGTTATCGTCACATCATCAACTTAATACACATGTTTTGCTATATTCTAATTAGGTATAGGGAACTTCTCTATCACGCATCGCTATATATATCTAAGATTTCTAGAGAAATTTTGTCTACATCACTTCATATGTGTATGTCTCTTTTACTTATTTTAGCGGGTGATGTAGAACAAAATCCGGGCCCCTCTCACAATGAAAACACTGCTATTGGAACCCTTTCTATAGCTCATCTTAACATTCGTAGTATAAGGCATAAACTACATTATATATCCGATTACATCTCAGATTTTGATATCATGTGTTTTACTGAAACTCACTTAGATTATACATTTCCCGACTCAGACTTGATAGTTGATACGCACGACAGTACAATATACAGACAAGATCGTACATCACATTCTGGAGGACTCCTTGTATATGTGACAGACTCTCTTTTTTCAAAAAGACGATCTGATTTAGAATTTAATGGTATTCATTGCATATGGGTTGAGGTTATAAATAGCACGACATCATTTCTTCTCTGTTGTATATATAGATCCCCAAACACGCCAGTAGCCTTCTGGGAAAGTTTCAATGCATCACTGGAAAAGGCCTTAGAGTCAAATCCCAATATTGTGATCGTAGGGGATCTTAATCAAAATCTTTTAGATAGATATGAGACTCATCTTTCAAATATTATGGTCATAAATAATCTCACCAATGTAATTACTAAACCAACTCGAGTAACATGCTTTTCAGAAACATTAATTGATCCAATTCTAATCACAAACACACTAGAAGCTAAAACTGCCGACACTTTAGATATTGATTCGACCATAAGTGATCATAAAGCTACTTTCATTTTCCTAAAATTTGATTTTAAACCAATGGTATGCACGAAAAGACGAGTTTGGAATTATAATCGAGCTGACTTTAATGAGCTCAATAGACTTATAAGTAACGAAAACTGGGACTTTATTGACAACTTAAATATTAATGACGCATGTGACCGCTTTACTACAAGATTTGTAGAAATGATGTCGGCGTGTATTCCTTCGAAGCAGGTTACGATCAGGCCCAATGACAGACCGTGGTACGACTCTGAAATTAGAAGACTTACTAGACAACGTGACAGACAGAAGAAATGTGTGACAAAACATGGACGACCCAACGACATAAAAAAATATAAACAACTGAGAAACAAAGTAAATAACCTTAAAAAAGTTGCTAAGCAACGTTATTTTGACCACCTTGATAACTCATTATCTATTTACCGGTTCGAAAATCAAAAGATGTACTGGAAACATATCAGACGTTTAATCAACACTAATTCTAAAGTAGAGTCAATACCAATTTTAAAAACTGTAGATAATAACGAGGACACACTACATTGTACAGATTTAGAGAAAGCCGAATGTTTAAACAAATACTTTTCTTCAATTTCTAGTGTTGACGATACTAACAATGATTTGCCTATTTTTGTCCCCAAAACGGAAAATAGACTCGAAAATATCACAATTCCAATAGATGATATAGAAAGCATAATCAGCACCCTCTCTATTAACAAAGCTGTTGGGCCTGATCTCATCAGTCACAAAGTCATCAAAAATGTTAAACATACAATAGCTAATCCACTTTTCATGTTATTTAATAAATCCCTCCGTGATGAAACCTTCCCAGACAAATGGAAAGACGCACTTGTAAATCCAGTATTTAAAAAGGGAGACAAATCCCAAGTTAATAATTATCGTCCCATTTCTCTTCTTAGTTGTATTGGTAAACTTATGGAAAGATGTATCCATAAACAAGTTTATAATTACCTGTACTTCAATGATCTGTTGTATAAAAACCAGTCAGGCTTCCTTCGTGGACACTCGACTGTCTACCAGCTCCTTGAAATCTATCATCAAATTGTCTCATCTCTAGATTCTAAACAAAACGTCTGTATGATTTTCTGTGATATTTCAAAAGCATTTGATAGAGTTTGGCACAGAGGACTTGTCTTCAAACTTCGTGAATATGGAATAAGTGGACCCCTACTGAATTGGTTTTCCAATTATCTCGCAAATCGCAAACAGTCAGTTGTAGTTAACTCTATTAGTTCAAGGTCAAGGTCAATAAATGCTGGTGTCCCGCAAGGCTCTGTGCTGGGTCCTCTATTGTTTTTAGTCTATGTTAATGATATATCAGAACATCTGTCAAGCATTTCACGACTATTTGCGGACGATACATGCCTTGCTTGCTCAGCATCACAAATTAATGATATTGAGGGTATTCTGAACCATGATCTTGTTATGATCTCTAACTGGGCCAAACAGTGGTTAGTAAGTTTTAATCCGTCAAAGACAGTTGCCATGTTATTCTCCACTATAGATGTTGACCACCCAACCCTGCTTTTTGATGGTGTTCAGATCCAATTTGTAAACGAACACAAACATTTAGGATTAACGTTGAGTTCTAATGGTAAGTGGCAAGTACATATTGACAACCTAACGAAATCAGCATCTAAAATACTGGGAATCATGAGAAGTTTAAAGTTCAAGTTGAAACGAGACTCGCTAACCCAAATATATATTTCCTTTCTTCGTCCAATCTTAGAGTACGCTTCGGTGGTATGGGACAACTGCACTACTCGTGATAGAGATAAATTAGAAAAAAATACAGATCGAAGCTGCCAGGATAGTAACCGGTCTTACACGATCAGCATCACTAGCTAGTATCTATAGAGAAGTTGGATGGCTAAGTCTTGAAAACAGACGGAAATACCAAAAATTGATTCTAGTCTTTAAAATAATGAATGGTCTCACCCCGAACTATCTTACCGATATTTTCCCTAGACAAGTCAATAATAGGACTAACTACACATTACGAAATGCCTCAGACTTGGACATAATCGCATGCAGAACCGAATTGTTTGCAAAATCTTTCTTTCCGTCAGCTGTTTCAATTTGGAATGAACTTCCACCAAATATAAAATCTATTAACTCTTTATCATTATTTAAATCAACAATTTTAAGGACGTTTGATGCTCCAATAGTCCCTCTTCATTATTTTAGTGGAGATCGGACATACTCTGTATATCAAGCAAGGATACGTAATAACTGTAGCAATTTGAATTCTGATCTTTACAAGAATAAAATTATACCAGACGCTCGTTGTAACTGTGGACACGAAAATGAGGATGCTAATCACTACTTTTTTCAATGTGCACAGTACAATGCTTCAAGGTTAAAACTTTTCCATTCTTTACATCCCTTCCATCCGCTGAGTGCAAAATTATTGTTGCTAGGTTCACCAGACCTTAGTCTTGAAGAAAATAATTTAATTTTCCTTCATACCCAAACATTTATAAAAGAGTCTAACAGGTTTACTTAACGTCATGTTGTAGCTCCTATATTACAAATTCGACACTCGCGTGATGCTTTGTTCCGGAATCATTTGCCCGACCAACAATTGGTGTATCTTCAAGATACTACCCCAATCTCCATCCAAAAAAATCATTTATTTTTGAATTCTTCCTATGAAATTATCACTTTAACGTTTTCTTGCCTATTTCATGACTGGAAGTACATTGTCTTCTTTGGAAATAAGCCTTTTAACGAAATTCTTTGTCGGTGTTGCTGTAGGACTCCGTAACTCCAGCTTTATTTATGCTGGAGTTGCGAGGTTTTGCATTTACACTGACGCGTAAGTCTTTAAATAACGAAGACATCTATTAGTGTATAATTTTCAAAAGGGAATGGCCGAATCTAAGTTGCGAGAACTTGTGGCCAAACCCTTTTGCCATAATATTTAATTGTGTATATTGTTAAGTGATATGTAAATTTATTGGCAATAAAATATGTTTAAACTAAGTTGAGCTTCTTAACAAAACAAAGCCGAAGTGGGGTCATTACATATGCAGATGTCCCGATGCAGATGCTGGACAATATTTAAATAATTTTCATTCTATAATTTATCGCATTATTGTTTTCGTTCACGTGTAATTCATATTTACCAAAGGCAACACTTCCCCGTTTTGTTATTCGAGCAAGTATTCATGGGACTTGTAGCATGGTATAAGATAAGAACCCACGCCCCAGGGTACCAAGGAGCCTCCTGTAGTGGTACCGTCAGTTTAACCCTTTCCCAAACGACACATTTTTAGGGTGGTCCAATTTGAAAGATGATGCGGACAACAAAATGGATGAAAATAAAGATAGGATTTCTGTAGAATAAAGCACAGAAAATATTGAGGCAAAAGGAGAAACTGCTGGTTATCAGCAGTTTCTCCCTTTGTCTCAATGTTTTCCCAAGCCTATTTACATAGGGACGTCAAAAGCAGATCTTGTTTATTCTCACCAAACAAGACCAGATTTTGACGTCCCTAACAGCAAGGGCTTGAAAACTAGCATTTCTCCCTTTTTCACAATATTCTGTAATCTACATCTTGCACAAAATCAAATCTTTATTAACATCTATTTTGTCGTCTACAGCGGGTCTCAAATTGAAGCTTCCTATATTTGGGAAAGGTTTGAAATTCTCTCTTATTATTCAGTAAAATCTAAATAATTATGACAAATAAATCGACTCGAAGTCAATTCGGCATCCACAAAAAGATTCGGTAGTTCTGGATGAAGGAAGGAAACAAATTACACTCTTTATTACCTTAATTTTCTGTATAAGTGTGGCGTCCTCCTCTATTTTCTCTGCAATAACAATCTGAAGCCCCTCATATCCGTTGTGAGTCAAAACGATTCCTCCATAAGTTGTACATAGTGAGACACAGATCAGGCCTAGACTGAGATATGCCATTTTTCTCGGTGTAAAATAGTGTCAAAATTACGTAATTATTTCAACATTATGGTCCTAATACCATAAAATAATGTATTACTTCGTTTTATAGTAAATGGGTAAATATCTTACCATTTTTGTTTTAACATTGTAATTACTAAGTTCGTATTCACACAGCTTTTCGAACATCTAAAGATCTTACTGGTCTTAATTCAACTTAGTTGCAGAGGAGTTATTGAATGCTTAGAAAAAAGAAATATTTGAAATTAAACGAGAAAATACTGGTCATAAACATTTTCTTCTTTTTCCCAAATTTTTCCCAAATATTGTTTCAGAAGGACATAAAACTTGGGATGCTTGCAAATGATATTAAAGTGTGTAAGAACATCCACGTAAAGCTTGTCCGCCAGGATAAGCTGGTTTTCAGACGACATTTTTTAAATAAATGTTAGTTCAAGTATGTTATAAAAAATCAAAGCAAACATTAGTAACTGTTTCCTTTTTTAATTTTCACTTATTAATTCCTATGCATTATCATTAATTTATGATATAAAAGATTTTATTGATGCTTAAAAGACACCCGTAACACTCAATTTACATATTAATTAAAAGGATATCGCATTTTTTTTACATTTCATAACACATTCTCTTAAATTATTCCAAAACAATATAAAACGCGAGGTACGTCAGAAGAAAACAGTTTGTTTTTTCAACGATTGAACTGCTTTTCTTTATTGAAAAATCAGGAAGTCCTGATAAGCCAATGAGATTTTAGAGCCTAAGTTAATGTGAAATATAATAGTTACGTATGCTTGCACTAACCTTTTCCCAAATGACAAAATTTTAGGAATTAAAATTCGAAAGCTGCGGTAGATGACACAATGGATATTACTAGAGGTAGAAATCATCAATGATACAGCACAGAAAGCATTGCGGTAAAAGAAGAAAATGCTGATTTTCAGCATTTTCTTCTATTGTCACGATATTTTCCAAAACGCTTTCTATTAGGGACCCCAAACCCAGATCTTGTTTGGGAAAGGGTTACTCGTAAACAGACTACAGTGTTTTGGAACAGTCCACATAGGGAATTTTTGTAGAGTACCAATATCATTTTCTATAGTCTGATCATGGTGTAATGGTACATGTTTATAAAATACACAGATGTAAACAACACAATATCGAGATAAAAAATTCTGCAAAACTTTAACCAACGCATGCATAATTGTATTGAAAATTAAGAACTTTTTCTTCTTGTTTATTTCAGGTTCATTGTGCACCGCAAGATAAATGCTTTTGAAGACATTATGGAAAATGACAAAATTGCTTGTGATAAGTAATTTCTTCATTGCCCACATTTTTTTCTATCCAGAAAGACCAAGAAATTGAGAATTTCCATCTATTGAAATTATCGTCATCAACATCCATGAATTTGGACCAACCCAATCTTTTGCCGTTTGGTAATTAGGTTAATCCTTCAAAATATTGTATATCAGACTGCTACGAATTGAAAACTGTTGAAGAAGACATTCGTGTTGATGCAAATTCTAATCTGCGTACTTATTATACAAATATATTGAGGCAAATGAAAAAAAAAAGGATTGCAAGGATTTTTGTTTCTGTAAATATTTTCAAAAGATTTCTGTGTCACGGACGCTTTAAGGGGGAATGCTCCAGTTTCCTAAATTTTTTCCCAATAATAGAATTTATTTATATTTTGTATATTGAAATTACATGTTATTACCAATTGAAAAATAAAATAAAAATGGATGGTCAGCGATCTTGTTTGAATTTTATAGGCATTCGTATCACATACCCCTTCATTAAAAAAATGCACAATTTCTCGCACCTGCCCAAGGTCACTAAAATGCTAATAAATTGCTGTATATTCATCGTTTAGTCCCAAAAACGGATTTAAAGTAACGTCTTACATCTAATAAGAACAGAAAACCCAAAATATGTGTTATTATAAACGCGTAAATGTATAAAACAGCATACTCACGTGTTCGATTAGATCAACGAAGCTGGAGCGTTTTATGTCAAAATTTGCATATTTTTGGAAATATTTCAAGTTCTACATAATAGAATTTGATAAAACTCCCTGGTTGTATTAAGCAACATGTCCTGGTAATAATTCAAAAATAAAATGTATAGGTCAGCGCACTTATTAGTGAATTACAGCAATTTTCATCAGCTACACATAAATAAGATGACGCAAAGCAGTGGTAAGTGTATACACACTTACGACTGTATTGCTCTAAATAATCGATTTTCATCTTGGGGAAATCAGTTTCGCATAATAAATACACCTTTACCGCCGAAAAAGGTAAATTGATATGATGTGTTTTATTATCGAAAATATGGTAGCGAAACATATTGGTACGAACCATTTAATTTACTACAGTAATGACCGAGTGTTCCGAAAAACTGGAGCATTCCCCCTTAAGCCGGGTTTGTTTAGAGAAGGGTTGATCCAACGTTTGTTTACGTTTGAATGATTATGCATTTGAAATTTAGTAAGAAATTTCCTGATATTTGATACAATAATACAAAAGAATAAGTATTGTTTTACTATTGAACGTTTCGTTGTGTCAAAAACTTTTGCTATTCAATTTTACGTCGCTTTGTAACAAAAGCTGCAGTTACGAGTTTTTAGTTGCAAAGCGGCGAAAATAGTTAATTAGTACAGTAAAACTTCGATCATAATATTGTCAACGTTTTGGTTTCAGAATGGCTCAGATAGTAACTTTTATAGATAATATAAGTATAAGTAAATGATCATATCGTTCACATACGTCAATATTTCCCAAAGCATATCCTCCATAAGGGGAGGCATTGTTTGTGAAAGGTTTAAAGATGCCTACAAGCATATAAATATAGTTGTACGAATCAAAGGATGATTATTTTTATATTAGATTGTACAAGGCATTCGGAGAAAAGGGAGAACCGTTGGTAAGAAGCACTTTCTGTTAGTCACAAACCTTTACCAGAAATGGATACTGTTCCCAATATGCAGATCCATCTACAATTATCCGTCTTAAAGGGACATTTCATTCCAATTTCAATTTTTTAAAGTATGTCCTGATGCAAAAATTGGTTATTCTAATGAGTATAAATGCTATCGGTTTTTTGGAGTTGTTGTTAATAAGCGAGAAACACGCCTTTAAAGTTGAGACAGTATCTACAAATTCCATATAAATCTGAACTGTTGTCTACAACAATTTGTTTACTTTTAGCACAATAATATTTATGTCTCTAAAACGGTTCAATATTTTGGCTTGAAATTTTCAGAACTTTCATAAGAAAATATGCTCTTTCAGATAAAAAAAAGTAAAATTTATGACAAAAAATGCTGAAATGTCACTTTAAGGTAGTCCACCCCTAATAAGATTGGCGCGACGTCGGAATTATTCGGGCGGGGTCGAAAATATTCGGCGGTGAAACTTTCCACCGCCAAATGTTTACGACCGCGCCCGAATAGGTTTCGTTATATAACGACAACGCTCGAAAAATGCCGATTTTTTATGAATCTAAAAATGACGACATTATGGATATTCTATCTTAAAGTGTTTCTACCGAGGTCCTTTACTTTTGGCCGTATACGTTATCATAATGATCTTCCCGTCTCTGAATCTAGTTCTTTGTAAACAATGAACCTAAAAACATAGAGAAACACTCGTAAAAAGGCGCGTCACTCGTCATTTATATAATATTTACACCCATTCCGTTACAATAAATACCGGTACATCGCTGCTTTTCAACATAAACCTAGTAACTGCAGTTTGTTTTAAGGTGCAGTAACGACGTCTTTGTTTAAAAGTGACGGACATTCATGTCCTCGTAAGACCTCGTTTCCACTAGGACGCGGAAGGGTTGCCGAAGGGTTCCCGATCGAAAAAATGTCAGAATCGGTATGCCTCGGCACACCTTCGGGATGATCGGGAACCCTTCTTCAACCATTCTGAAAGCCATCTTAATGATTCGTAAATGCTTCGGGAACCCTTCGGGATCAAAATAGGTTCGGCATCCAAATTTTAAAAGTTTTAAACTTTGGACGCCGATCTTTTAGTTCGGGAAAGCTTCGGGATCATCGGCAACCCTTCCTGAAACCTTCGGGAACCGTTCTGGACCATGCGCAACTCATCGGGCCCTATCTAACTGCGTTAAATTCATTGTATAACCCCGAACGGACCAGGAAAGTTTGCCGAATGTCTACATATTACATATTGGTAATTACGCTCTCTATCCGTCTGTCTGTCCGTCTCTTCGTACGTGTGTCCACATCATATGAACGCAACTTCCACCACCTTTATGGATAAATTTAGATTTATATAAGAAGTATCTAGTCTCATCTTGCGTTTTTTTTCTTTCAGAGGTTTTAAAATCTGACAATGTCATAAAAAGAGGCTTGATTTTAATGTCTTTCTATGTATATTGTGATTTTTGGCCTCAAGATTGACACACAGACATGATTTATACAAACCATTCTGTGTAATGCAGGCCGCGACCATAGCTCAGTTGGTCGCGCGTCAGACTTTAAACATGGACTCCAAAGTTCGATCCCCGACTGCGGCTTATATCCTTTCAGACATTTGTCTCTCGCCAAATGGATGCATAATCGTAAACATATGTGAGCGAGCAGCTGGAGGCTTGGGAACAATACAAGCGCTGCCATCTAGCTGACAAAATGCCAAAATCATTTTTTCAACTATTCTTCTAGCTCTAGTCTAGACTAGAGAGCCGATAGTTGAGAACCTTTTGGCTATGGCTGAGGTATCGCCTATATGGCTTCATTAGGTTGGTTTTCATAGGAAATGAATCAAGGCATGTCCCTGTCGCCTTTGGTGATTGGCGAAGGTGGTGGGAAACCGATTGAATTATCATTCATGTACTATTTCAATTTAGAGTCATTGAATATTTGGCAATCCGACAGGTATCCCAAACCACCTAGATCACACCAGATGAACTTATAATTGGCATCAATCAATGCTAAAAGGACTATTCTGAAGAAGCCCTTGTAATTGTGGTACAGACTACCGGAACCGAAAGGCTTCTTAATTGCCACATGTTAACCATCGAGGGCACCGAGCGTATGGGGCATATTCCACTTTCGCTCGAACTGAGTGGCCTCTTGTCGCCATTCCTCAGGAGTACTTGAAATAGCCATGTACCCGTCTTTATACTCATCAAGGTGTACAGCGCACACTTCTAATACAATTCTACATACAACTTGCTTGCCAATACGGAAGTAAAAGGCTAACGAAGCGTAACAGTTTCCGGTTGCCATGTATCTCAATGTCACAGCGAGCTCAAGGCCAGCTGGAATGGCGTTGCGGAAACTCGTGTTCCTGTTCTGAACGCGAGGCTCAAGACGCCGAAGTATGTCGTCAAACAATATAGGAGTGATTCTCAAATACCCCATTAATGATGAAACATCTTCGTCCCGCAATTCTTGCATTTATGTACTATATTGGCCATATTGCAACCTTCTTTCGTCGAGCCCACCACCGACATCGTCGTCTTTGCCGCCTACGTAAATGTAGGGCCACACCAATCATTACAGACTGTTCGGCTAGTACACGGTACTGTAGAGTATATGTCTCTCGCTGCCATAATTTACGTGAACCGAAAATGTATCAATCGACTGTCCTATATATAGCTACGAATTAACACCGGCAACATATCGGCATTGATTCTTAGACCCTTCCGCATGTTCTGCATGTGATCGGCAGCCATTCTGCGTGATCGGGAAACATTCGGCTAATAATTCTGAACCGATCGGCAAACTTCCACATTGGATCTGCATAATTCGGTAAGGTTTCGGCATGTCTTCGGCAACCATTCGCATACAGTTCCGCGCATCAATGCCGAAGGGATCCCGAAGATAAAGCTACGCCCATCTTCATCCCGAAGGCTTCCTTAAGTTAGCTATTTTTCATCTGCAACCCTTCGGCAAGTGATAGGCGTCCTAGTGGAGACATGCCCTAAATGGATGTCTATCCAAAGAAGTTGGCCTTTTCCACCAAATACATCTAAAGTTAGTTTACATTGACGCTTTTTGACGCCCGTCAAGAAACATTCAATAGAAAACTTTAAGGAAACTAAAGAAATTGCTTGTGAAAAGCAATTTCATCATTTCATACAATGTTTCAACCCATGAAAGACCACAAAATGCAACATTCCATTCACCTGAAACTGTTGTCTGCAAGATCTTTTAATTTGTACCAATCTTAATTTTGCCCTATGGTAATGGGTTAAAATGCTTGCTTAATGAAAGAAATTAGAAAGAATTAAGTGTAAAGGTTAAATGTAAAATGGTGTTTAATAGTCAATTTTTACCATTTGAAAAAAATCAGTCCAGAAAGAAGCTATCTCTAACCTTATCTTATAAGTGATATCTCATTTCTAACCAGAAGAATATAGACTCTTGCAAAAAAAATATACAACATTTCCTTCTTTTGTATCAATGTTTTCGCTTACCCTCTCTAATAAGGACTACAGAAACCAGTCTTGTTTGGGAAAGGGTTAAATGTAGTCTGTTTTAAGGTTGGTCTATTGAACTACCGTTTGTTTTGTCATTTGTTTGAGAATCGCCACCGGTGTATAATACCGATTCACCTCGTAGTCACCTAGTAACGGATGACGGATCAGTTGAAATGGCACCATTTGTTGAGATTTTGCCTACAAAAAGATACTGGGATTACTCTTTGAAAGGCGATTAAAGCCATTCTCAGCAGTATTTCAATCCTACCGGAGCGAGCGGAGCCTCTAATCATGGGTTCCTGTCGTTTATTTTATCAGTACTACCTCTGGATTAAAAAAAATAGATTTGAACACGAATCTGCTGGAATTCGGATTCAGAAAATAAATCGTATGCACCAGAGCAGCTGTTTTGGATGTGCACAGAGCAAAAATAATAAGTCAATGCATTTGAATTTTGTTATTTTAGATAACAGTCCCATTTTGTTGGAATTATCCATAGGAGATCATTGTAATGATTACCCTAGCGTAGGGTTTGATTATTGATAGATAATTTTCGTTTCAGACTGCCAATACCTGTGCATTCTGTACTTCTGTGTTTATATGTACCGATAAATGACTGACATGCAATCTACAGCACATAGCTAGAGATTGTCTGCCTAGTCATTTATCGAGACCTATGCATGCAATAAATATGTGACCCGTCACGCTAAAAGGGACCTTATCGGATGTGTGAAAATTATCGACCCTAGTCAGTCTGCGCAGTCCGCGCAGCCAGACTAGGGCCGACACTTTTCACTTGTTTGTAATTTTCTAAATCCGGAATGTTTTCCCTATCTTACTATATATTCATTTTTCACATACAGTATCTGGTTGATCTGTGCTGAGTCTGACAAGTTTGTAAAAATTTGGATTTTTGAAGTTCGGATAAGGTCCCCTTTAGCGCGACGGGTCAAATATGTAAACAAATTAGGTCAGAATACACAGACTTGTAAGGTAGTTATCTATCTCTATGTACTATTGTGACGAACCTTGGGTTTCCCTTAAATATCTAGTCTATAGTATTCCAGTCTACAAGCACCTGTTAAAAACCGGGAACCATGAGTAAAGCCGGACTGAATCCAAAGAGTATAAAAAGCGCAGAATTTCTCTGTTGCAGTCATTCTGTTTCTCGACGTGAGAGGAACAGGTCGTTTTCAATAGTGAAAATTATACAGCCGAATAAAATTGGTATTGTTGTGTTAGCTTTGTCATCCTAGTAGAGGGGACAGAGGACCGAAAAGTGAATATTCGTATTCATCTTAGTAAGTTCTCTGATCGCCCTGAACAGTGACAAAATTGGAGACCAGCATATACCATGATATAAAGCTTAGTGATTTTGGGCACTATTGGTGAGCTATCTCGGATGGGAGATAGGACTATCTCTGATGATGAGAGATAGGGTTGGTCGAAACTATTGATGAGCTATATCGGATGGGAGATAGGCTATGTTGATCAATTAGTTTGGCCATACGTTTTCAAAAGCTTTGAGGCTTTTGGTTGTGCAACAGGAACGACTGTGTCATGTTATAGCAGTCGAGCTCAGAGATCGCCTGGTAGGCTGATGCAAGGGGTTGAGCTACGGTAGACAAGATGGATCAGACTGCCTCATCACATACTGAATTGTACAGTGTCAGTTCGAGACTGGCATCGTCCTCTGTGTTGTCCAGGATATAGCTGGTCTAATACAAGGTACAGGCTCTGACCGCGAGCAGTTTAACTTAAGGTTCCATGAATGTTTCAAGTTTGTTTCAAGACAATGCTCAAGACTGTTTTCTATGTAATAACTAACTTTTAGAGAATTACTTGAATCAATTCATCTCCACACCATTTACTGGTGGGCCCACCCGCTACGAGATGTACTTGGATAAGGGCCGAAACATCAATGACAGCGGGCACCAAGCTGATGATGGAGATGGATGGGAAACTTATGGCAATACTTCTGTATTTTAGGATAACACGTTTAACTTAGATCAGCCCAAAACTAAATGATACTTTTAATATCCATTTCAAGATTAACAACGTCCTCATACACTGGGTGATCGACACAGTAGGTTCAGCCATCCACTTAGTGTAGCTCAGCAAGTTTGCTCAGGATCAACAGAAGAAGATCGTCTATAGATGCTGATGAATGGTGAATTACTTGATTTTTAATGAAGTTGATCAGATTTACTATTGATTGTTTGAGGTAGGACAAATCAGTCCATCTAATCACATTTTGGTAATTATTGTTGATAATATTGATTTTCATATAAAATTGCTCTACCGACTGAAGACACGTTACACTATCATCAAATGATAATAAATTATCTTTTTTATGACAGCTCAAAGATTAATAGTTTGTTACTTTTCCAGCCGATGACAAACATTTTGTTGCCATGGATTTTCACACTTTGAGGATATTTACACCATTTATTCCCTGACATCATCTCAATAACAGTTTGTCCGTCGCTAGACATTTGTATAACATTGCCAGATCTCCATCCGCATACATACACCTGACCGTGGCCATCAACAGCAATTCCTGCTCGGCACTCTAACTGTGGAAGAGGTATAACTGAAATAACATCTACATTTAAAGACAGGACCAACACGCCTTTAGATAAGTCGGAGACATATAAAGAATATCAGTCTTCGCATTTATTCCTATATATTCAGATTGGTCAAACACTTGGTTGCCGTCTTCAAGGTACTTGTATCTCTTTAATCTTCCGTCCGCAGCATAAACGTTTAGTCTACGACGGTGGCTTGATTTCTCACCAACGATACAAAATATCTCCCATTTGTGGCAGCATATTCCGTAACACCTTCCTGCGGTGCCGATCCGTTCAATGCAATACATCTTATCTGCACCGATTGAAAATAAAGACCAACACTTGCCAATGGACGAAACTACAACGGTTGTATCGTTCAGTGCAGAAACGTCAAACGGAAGCATAGGGCACGTATGCTCAAAACGCAAGTTGAATTCTGTATCAAAAATCATCAGCTTGGAATCGACCGTGTCACACATAGGAATAAGATAGGGTAAATGAGCAACCCCCCTGATTTCATGTAACACTTGTTTAACATCAATTAACGTAGCCCTTGAATATGATTCAGAATCTTTCTCTATATCCTTTGATGCATTTTCAACTTCGCCTTCAATTGATGATTTGTGAGTGGGTGTTGTAGACATAAGGCGACGACCGCTGACCTGGAAATCATTTTCTTGCTTACTATCCTGTTCAGGACGTTTTCCATCCACCTGGTCGTCTAGAAGAGGAATATTATGTTGTTCTCTTTCAGGTGCGTGTACTTCCTGTTTTGGTGGGTTCCCTTGTTTAATGTCACTTTGCTTTGTATCACTCTTCGTTTCGAAGAATGCTAATTTGTCTTTAAATGTTTTTGTGGTTTCATTCCCGGTCGCCATATCTACTAAAACCTGAAGATTTTAAAAAATACAGTTGATAGTCATTTTATCAGATATGTATACACGTCATATCGATTGGGATCGGTTTTATAAAGTAAATAGTGAAGTAACTTCGGACAAACAATTATGGAACTCTGTCTTCTGAGTTGTAAAACGATCATTTAATTACTGACTGTGTTACTGTAAAAATGCTGATATTAAGAGGGAATGCTCCAGTTTCCTTTTTTCCCAATAATAGAATTTATTTATATACATAGTAAAAAAAGTTTTGCAACAAAATGTAAGTATCTTTAGTAGCCAAAATATTTTTGTTTTAACATAAAATCAAACGTTTACACGATAGATTATAGCTAGAAAACACAAACAAATGAATTTTATACCGCCATCGCGTGCGTCTTGCACTCCAGGTGCGCATTTCCGGTTTTCATGTCTGCCATGGTATTCATGTGTTTGGAGCATAATTCTAGAAAACATTTAGGCGTGAACATGCTCGTCTTTGCCCAGAATGAAAAAGGCCACTAAAAAGACTTTTCTGCAACGCTGTTTGACTACGTCATGGACCTACGTTAGAAGGACGTTATATCGCTAATGTGTTCCTACGTGACGGAACCGGCGATAAAGATGTCTTTTTAAATTTTACGTATCTCAAAGCATGAGTAACTGTTTTAGGATGCTATATGAGCCAATGTTTGTGGTTTGAGATAGTCCTGGTCAAGGACGTCGGAGAAAAACGCCACGAGACGATGACCGTCATAATTTCGTAACGTCAAGGCAAAGATGTTCCATATTCTCACCAAAGCTTTGAGTGACTTCAACAGTAATACCAAAATAGAGTATCCTCATTTACCATCCATGATCGTCTCCACAGACGAAGGGTTACTAGACGTTGACTATACGTTGTAATTTCCCTGACGTTACACCATGAACGTACCAGACCTTACTGGCATAGAGTCCTAAATGCTGTAAACGTAAACAACGTTGATTTTCTCCCATTACCACCATTCTGTTTGATTTATCACCAATAGAGCTCATATGGCGCATTTGGGGAAGACGTGAACGTGATCTTTATGACGTGAATGACGTTCAGTCTCTTGATAAAGTAGTCAATGTTGATACTGGGTACAAACTTTTTAAGTGGATTAGAAAACGTTTTAATGCTGTTCTTGCTAAAAATGACCTCATAACCGATATCGAATTTTATTGTGACTTCTTGTTTTGACCCCCCCTCACCTACGTTAAGACACTATTTCTCATACAGTATTTAACGTTTCCACAAAGCAACCTTTGAATGTTGTGTGTGAATGCATATGCTAAAATATATATAATGGTGGTGAAATAAATATCACAGAAAATATATGTTTTCAATTAACAAAGTCAGTGTTGCTAAACTTTTTTTACATGGTATATTTTGTATGTTGAAATTACATGTTATCACCAATTGAAAATAAATTAAAAATGGATTGATGATAGAAAAGGGTCGTCATCTAAACATTGTTAAAGATCTTACATACTGTCTTTATTGTAATTCTGTTGTAGAATGTGAGTTTCATTTTCTGTTAATCTGTCTGTTGTATGAGGAATTGCGCACTAAGTTTATCAGCAAAAAGTTTTATAAAAACCCTAACATATTGAAATTCTACCTTTTGATGGCAAACAAAAACACTGCTATAATACGCAATCTTGCAATGTATATTTTTTATGCTATGGAAAAATGGAATTTGGCAATGGCAAATGTGTCTCAAGCAACCTCATGACAACATTGTGTTTGAACATGTTATTGATGTATATTTGTGTATACAGGCCGGTGGCCAATATACTAATAAAATATTTGAAATGAGAAACACTAATCAGACAAATGATGTCTTCAGAATAATAAGAGTCGACACTCGTTGTTTCGAAATCAGAAGGGCCATCAAAATACCTCGACATATCCAGAGATCGACTCATCCGATTTTGTTTGGTATCTTTTTAAACGACATTTGACAATTTTGTTGCCCATCAAGTGCGATCATAATTGAAATATAGCAGACAAATGAAAGAAATTGCTGGAGACGAGCAATTTTCATCCTTTTCGTACTAAATAATAATGGTTACATTTATTTCGAAATTACATGTATTTCGTTTAATCTTTTGTTATCCGTCGGTGAGGACAGGGCCAGGTGTTTACTTCGAGATAAGGGGGAATGCTCCAGTTTTTCGGAACACTCGGTCTTTTCTGTAGTAAATTAAATGTTTCGTACCAATATGTTTCGCTACCATATTATCAATAATATAACACATCATTACAATTTACCATTTTCGAAGTTAAAGGTGTATTTATTATGCGAAACTGATTTCCTCAAGATGGAAATCGATTATTTAGAGCAAGACAGTCGTAAGTGTGTATGCAGTTACCACTGTTTTGCGTCATTTTGTTCATGTGTACCTGATAAAAATTGCTGTAATTCACTATTAAATGCGCTGACCTATACATTTTCTTTTTGAATTATTACCAGGACATGTTGCTTAATACAATGAGAGAGTTTTATCGAATTCTATTATGTAGAACTTGAAATATTTCCAAAAATATGCATATTTTGACATAAAACACTCAAGCTTCGTTGATCTAACCGAACACGTGAGCATGTTGTTTTATACATTTACGCGTTTAAAGTAGCACATATTTCGGGTTTTCTGTTCTTATTAAATGTAAGACGTTACTTCAAATCCGTTTTCGGGACTAAACAATGAATACTAGTATACAGCATTTTATTAGCATTTTAGTGACATTGGACAGGTGCAAGAAATTGCGCATTTTTTCGATGTAGGGGTATGTGATACGAATGCCTATAAAATTCAAACAAGATCGCTAACTTTCAATTTTTATTTTATTTTTCAATTGGTAATAACATGTAATTTCAACATACAAAATATAAATAAATTCTATTATTAGGGAAAAATTAGGAAACTTGAGCATTCCCCCTTAAGCGGAAATTCAATTTATCCTATGTCGACTGTACATGGATTCACACATCCAGTATTATCACATTTCAAAATTATGTCTTTTGGAAAGAGTAAATGAGCTTACCTTAACTAGGCGCGATTTATTATAACTGCAACAAATAAATAGGAGTAAATTGTGATTAAGCAACCAGGAAGTGCGCCACTTTGTGAAGACAATCTCATTCAATGTAATATTGATAATCAAAATTCGAACACGCACAGGCTCTGATTAGTCATACAGGCCCTGGTAAGGAAATGATTAGTCAGAGTTTCAAAATGGCGATTAAAGCTCACACAAGTGTGTAAATACCACGAAAAACATTGCATATAAAGTAAATGAGGTATGTTAACTATGATTATCTTACAAACAAATATCCGAAAATCGTGTCTAACTAGCTATTGTGTCAGTTTTAGCCTATATATTTTCCTGTATATGAAATATTTGTTTTCAAAGGGTTGCATACGGAAAGATACTATTCTTAGCGATCAGTCACCTAGAAAACTTTGTCTGTATTCAGTCATATTTGACAAATGAGTCCCATTTGTGTGTACAAATTAACAAGGAATCGTTGCTTGTACTAAAATGAATCCTAATTTGCATGGATTTATCATAGACTATCAAAGCAATCGACTGTCATACCCCACGGCCCATTTGACTTGCCCGGAAATGGTAACTGCCTGACGACGGATTGGTTTCAGGTAGAATTCGGATTGGAAACAAGGATTTGTGATCAAGAGAACGGATCAGTTCCACCATTACATTTTTCTCAACCGTTCTAGAAGACTTTAAAGCTGTGAAATTATTTATTTTTATATGTATGAATGGTCAAATACAAAATACGTGTTATATTCTTTTTTAGGTTGCTAGTAAAAGGCAAAGAAGGTGGAATGTAATCGCTACTACTGTGCTTTTGGGATCATTGAACTTTCATAGTACATCAGTCACATCAGCAATCACCACAACAGAGAAACATTAAAGATCCAGAGACGAGAACTAAGCACCGATAACGGAATATTATACAGAAAACCGAATTTCTCAATTTTTCCCCGAGGCATTGTTTCGGATGAATAAAGACATATACCAGTTGATCGTGGGGATAAACTTTGACTTGAAATCATTGACTCTGCAATGACCAGACTTTAATCATTTAAAAGTGAAGAAACTAACAAAGCGGACGAAACAAATCAAGACCTGCCCTTATCATAAACTTTATATCCGGGTACTCTAACGAAGATATTGGAGCAATGGAAGAACTGCGATGATTTTCTATTTAAATGTTAAACCTTTTCCAAATTCTAGACCAGTCGTATTTGAAAGTTTCTGCTTACGACCAAATGAACGATTATAAATTTGACTTTTTTCTTCAAGTGTCTTAACCCTTTCCAAGACAAGACCTGATTTTGACCATAATTGCATCGGGAACATTAAGACAAGAAAGAAAATACTGGTAATTATAATTTTCTCATTTTGCGTAAATATTTTCTGTATTATGTCATAAATATATAGATCATATCTGTGTGATCATCAAATTTGTTGTCTACAACAACATTTCATTGAGGATCGCCCTTGGAGTATATATTGTTTGAGAAACGGATGATATTCCCTATGCCATTTTCATCCTGACATAAAACAAGGTTTGTTTTTGAAAGGGTTAAAGTGCTTTCGATGAACTAGAGTTTTGATTTGTGGATAAGTACAATTATACCGGGACAACATTATCTTTGTCGGAAAGGTCCGATAGTGTGGTGTATGAAGAAAATGTTGTCGAAGCGAGGTCATTACATTATGCAATTGTCGATAGTTTTAACAACGAACAGAATACGTTTGTCCCTTTATCGTGTTGGGCCCTTTGGATTTATTAAATCAACCCTTTTTAACATGGTAAAAATTTCAATCAAGAGAAATTGAAAGATGCTGCAGACGACAAACTAATGCTTCAACAAAGTATCTCAACATCACAGCTTGGAAAAGGAAGAAATGACAGCAGGACTATAATTTTCTCAATTTTCCCCATAGTATTCTCTATTCTCTATCCGACAAGTCAATATCATTCCTTGATTGTCAAAGGGTTTCAAATTTCATTTTTTATTCTCTTTTTATGTAAAGGCATAAATTACTAATTCTATTCTATAACAAGAACATAAATGATCATGTTTATTATATACACATTACACTGTAGAAAGTGGTAGATAAAGAAAGAAAGACAGACAGAGGCATACTGATTCAAAGAGAGCCCGAAATATAATTAGAGAAAGGAATGAGAGAAAAGGGAGATATATTAGAGTAAATGAGAGCTTACAGATAAAAACGAGGACAGGCAGATAAGTGACGATAAAGATGAGGTTGAAATGTAGATATCGTCGATTTTCATCAAACCTAGCTTGTAGCTGCGGCTTGTTTACGAGGTTTTCGATGAAAAGTGACGATATACAATTTGTCACAATCTCTGAAATTATCACTCTCAAACATTATTTTGGCACGCGAAGCATTTGTAGAATACAAAGTAATAATGCATATGGAAACTATGGACTCTGCTCGACAGTGAGGATTTTTGGCGAGTATCAATTATTCCGTGTCACAATTACTCATTTCGTATTCACCGGGTTCAGGTCAATATTTACGGAGTATACCAGTATTTTCACCAGAAATTATTAGAAATTAGAATTAACACAAGTTTCACAATACCCCCATTCCGATTTTAAAATCGGTGTAACAGTTTGTGAAAATATCGTGACTCGACCGGGATTCGAACCCAGGGCCTCAGGAATACCATTCCTACACTCTAACCCTTGAGCTACCGAACCACATGTCGATATTGCCACACGATATAATTATCACCAAATACTTGTACCCGGCTACATATACCCCCCCCCCCCCCCTTGATGCCAAGATTGGTTTTTCTAATGAGTATATTAAATAGTATTGGTTTTTTGAAGTTGTTGCCTATAAGCGAGAAACACGCATTATAAAGTTGAGACATAATCGATAAATTGCATATACATCCGAACTGTTGTCCACAACAATTTGTTCAATTTTAACACAAAATATAAATTTCTCGTAAACGGCGCAATATTTTGGCTCGAAATTTTCAGAATTTTCAAAAGGAAATAATTATGCTCTTTCAGATAAAAATAAAAGCAGAATTTATGACAAAAAATTATGAAATGTCACTTTAAGGTGCCTAAGCAGTAGCCATATACAAATCCACCGTCCCTCGGTGGGCGCCAAATGTAACAGGTGGTGAAAAATATCGTGGCTCGACCGGGATTCGAACACAAGGCCTCATGAACACCGTTCCTACACTCTTAACCACTGAGATACCGAACCACATGTCGATATTGCCACATGATACAAATATCGCCAAATGCCTGTATATTCTGTTTTTATTCCGGAGACAGGGCGGAGCTTAGTAAACGGTTCATTCCATTTAAGCTTGGGGAGAAACAGCCTTCTCGATTAGCGGTAATTCGTCGATATTGTTGCAAAACATTATAACTACAGCGTGAATCAATCTGTAGCTACGAGGTTTTATGACAACATATTTTACAACCGCGCATTATACCAATTTGAAATATGTTCATGCTCGTGCCGCATGTTTTTTTCTCTTCTATCAGCCAAGGTATCGAGAAGTAAACTCGTCGAATAACCTCTTTACTTAGCCACACCCTGTCAGCTGAAGAAAAACGGAATATACCCTGCTATTGTTGAACCAAAGTTATATTGTCCAGCAAGATTAACCCGGGACATCTGCATATGTAATGACCCCACTTCGGCTTTGTTTTGTTAAGACGCTCCACTAACGGACTTTGCGCACGAAAATTAAGGGGGAATGCTCCAGTTTCCTAAATTTTTTCCCAATAATAGAATTCATTTATATTTTGTATGTTGAAATTACTTGTTATTACCAATTGATAGATGAAATAAAAATGGATGGTCAGCGATCTTGTTTGAATTTTATAGCCATTCGTATCACATACCCCTACATCGAAAAAATGCACAATTTCTAGCACCTGTCCAAGGTCACTAAAATGCTAATAAAATGCTGTATATTCATCGTTTAGTCCCGAAAACGGATTTAAAGTAACGTCTTACATTTAATAAGAACAGAAAACCCAAAATATGTACCATTATAAACGCGTAAATGTATAAAACAGCATGCTCACGTGTTCGGTTAGATCAACGAAGCTGGAGTATTTTATGTCAAAATTTGCATATTTTTGGAAATATTTCAAGTTCTACATAATAGAATTTGATAAAACTCTCTCATTGTATTAAAGGCTAATATTATAGGCGTCTGATTCTTCTTTTTTACAAAACAACATCATTCTATGAATAATTTTAGTTAAAACGTTTTTCAAATTATGAATAAAAAAAGAAATTATTCGAGATTTTAATTTTCCGTATTAAAATTTGTGTGAAAAATTATCTCCCTTTGGTCATATATTATATTCATATGACCGGGGCACTTGATCGGTCACGTGACTAGTGACGTAATTTTCGAAGTAGATTATGACACAGAATTTCAGCGATATAAGTTAGGCTTATTGGGGGTTTACGCCGTTTTCAACTACTATCTCGTAATGAAGTGATCGTACTTGAGTAAACGGTGGACAATCACGATAAAGATGAAATTATATTATTTTATTTGATAAATGAATGAACGAATGGGGACATGATTTATAGATCTATTATGTTATATACGTGAAAATGCATATTTGTTGAATAAATAAAGAAATGTGCGTAATGAAAAAAACTGATGCAAAAGAAGAAAATTAAGATTTTTTCCGTCAATATTGGTGTTCATAAAGTGATTTCTGTGCATTCTTACGCAGAAAATATTGATGAAAAAAGAAAAATTGAAAATTAAACATGCTCACCATATAATCACCAATTTGATACTATTTCCCCACTAATAAGCAAAAACTATGATACGATTTCCCCACTAATTAGCAAAAACTATGACACCCGATCACTCGATTATCGATAAACGACGCATATTCCAATGCAGACAATTAAAACACGTGTCATTGTGGGACGGACACTTTCGGTATTCTTTGAATTCTTTCAAATTTTGCCGTCCAGTGATGTGTTAATATAATGACATGATGTCGTCGATAATTCCAGTTGATCGTTTGTTTAAAGCCTTTCGAAATAAATGAATGAATGTATGAAATTTACCAACTTCACATCATTCAATTAGACATTATCAAAATTTTATTCCATAATCACGGAAATCAATTCTTTCCCATACTGTTTCTACCCAGAAAGACAAAAAATAAATTTCCTTCAAGAGCAATTGTCATCTGCATAGAGTAATCATATGGTCGTCTAAAAACCAAGGTTTGTTTGGAAGGGTGTAGATCTAATTTCGAGATTGAAATATTTGCATGCACGTGTCAACAATTATCGTCTGTTATCTCTGGGTGTACCTTTCTTATCAAAAGGTTTCATAATCGGATTTAAATTGACATTACAGTAAACTACCAGCTTACCGACATGCTTCCAAAATGTAACTAGTATCAACAAATATCTAACGACTTAAGTTAGGTTGTTTTGGTCGCTTTTGAAAAACAGTGAGATCGCATTTCTTTTGAAAATTAGGGATTTATAAGGGGTTCGCTCATTCATACGTCACAACTCTTCTTTTGTTTTTGAAAACTGAATGCATCACATGATAAGGATCCCTTTTTTTCAGCAAGGAGAATTACACTATAAGATCTAGATAAGAATGTAAATATATGTTACATTACTATTGGCGAAAATACCTTTCCTGTCATTGAAAGAAAATAATCATGAATATAATTTCTCCCTTTTCCATAATAAATTCTACATAGAAAGACAAAAAAATAATAATAAATTTCATTCGCGTGCAGTTGTCATCTGCAACATCTTTGAATTTGGACCAGTCTCAATTTTTATCGTTTTGTAATGGTAAAGATGAAACTATATGGAATCAAACGGTGCTTGTTTCGAACGACAGGATATCGCAATATAGTAGCAGAACTCATGAAAATGCGATTATCACTTAATATGCTTTTAAATCACCGCAGCTCCGTTGTCATAGTTAGTGACTAGAAGATTCTAGCAGCCTATAACATCCTTAACTTTTTTTGCTTGGAAAGGGATTAAAAATTAATTGTCTATCGACATATTTTGCAATGCCTGTACCCCACTTATCTTATCGGACCAGTCTCAATTTCAACATCTTCGAATTTGGACCAGTCTCAATTTTCATCGTTTTGTAACGGGCGAGATGAAACTATATGGAATGAAACGGTGCTTATTTCTAACGACAGAATATCGCAATATAGTAGCAGAACTCATGAAAATGCAATTATCTCTGAATATGCTTTTAAATCTCCGCAACTCCGTTGTCATAGTTAGTGACCTTCTAGAAGCCTATAACATCCTTAAATTTTATTGCTTGGAAAGGGATTAAAAATTAATTGTCTACCGACAGGAGGACATTGACACTTGTATGTGTATATCATCCGAATCAAATTACTTTTAATTTATTATAAATCGATTATCGATAAATGATATTCCAATATGCAGACGGTTTTCACTACTGTCGACTATTTGCTATAATTAAATGCGTATTCAAGAGAAGTAATTTTCGGGAGATTTTTTCGTCACTAAAAAAATCGATACTTTGATTGCTGTGTTCAATGCGTTAAAGCTTTCCTCAACGAAATGACATAGTTTCGTATTATTTCAAAACCAATTGTCGACCGATTTATGATTAGGAATAGCAAATTCATAAATTCTTTTGCATTGTCCTTTAAGCAACATGTCCTGGTAATAATTCAAAAAGAAATTGTATAGGTCAGCGCATTTATTAATGAATTATAGCATTTTTTATCAGCTACACATGAATAAAATGACGCAAAACAGTGGTAACTGCATACACATTTACGACCGTCTTGCTCTAAATAATCGATTTCCAACTTCAGGAAATCAGTTTTGCATAATAAATACACTTTTACCGTCGTAAATGATAAATTGTAATGATGTGTTATATTATTGAAAATATGGTAGCGAAACATATTGGTACGAAACGTTTAATTTACTACAGTAATGACCGAGTGTTCCGAAAAACTGGAGCATTCCCCACGCTATGGGAGCCTGACCAGCGGCACCTATTTTTTCGAGCAAACAAAATGGCGGACAAGGAAGTGGATTCTGACGGTCCCAGCAGTTATTTGAATGTAAGTTGTGTTTTTAGTCCTATAGCACCAACTTCGAAGCATAAATAGGTCGGCTTATGATTCAACTTCGTTATTGTCTTTGTCTTTAGCTCATCGGACTGGCATGCATAACGTAAACGATAAGCAAGCGTGATAAAGAGGCGTTGCTCGTGAATTATGCCTATATTTGTCCACCCTTTAAATGATTAAAAGAAATAAAACATATATTTAAGGTACACGTTATATTATCAAAATTACACTGACTACATTATTCTTTGAAAATCCAAAAGCCTAAAGATGATCGCAAATGTTAGAATTGGAATATTGATGTTTTTATTCACTGTACGAAGACCAAAAATTCCCCCGAACACGTGCATTACAGTACCGATTTTTTTGAGTCTTACTGGACGCGTATTCGGATTGAATTAATTTCATTTACGGGTGATTTGAGTTAATCTCTGTACGAGTGTTCGGAGCGTTTTATACATTTGTAGAAGATAGAAATCTTTGGTGTAAATCAGTTTAGATATTTGATTCCACATTTGTTTCTCTTTCCACCAATCCTTATGATGATAAAATGATACAGTGATTGGAATTCATATCCGGGTTGCAAAAAAAAAAAAAAAAAAAAAAAAAAAACCACTTAAAATCACACAAGTGTATCTTTTGTAGCAGGCTCTAAAATCAATGTCTAATCTGTCAATTTTGCGAATTATCTCCCTTTGACATAAACAAATAGGGAATTTGAAATGTTTGATATTCACAAATTTATCAAGGTTTTCGATTGGAAGTTTTTGCAACATCATGCTGACTTTACAGGGCATTTTTGAACCCTTTCTTCGACTAGGATTGTTCCCAGATGTCCATGCAATAGCGATTTCAACTTCATAAGAAGAGTACATTGTAAAATTTTCAAGCTTTGGAACTCAATGAAAATTCTGCTTTTAAAACATCATTTTCTAAACGTTAATACAATGTTACGAACGCTTCTTTAATTTCCTGACTGGTAACTTGATGGACTACCATTCTATGCAGTCCGGCATGGTTTGCATTCTTCTTCTTGAATTTCTGAAGGTTGAAATTGTGTAAAATTTCCGTTCAAATTGTACACCTGAAAAACGGACCCCTGTCACATTAAAAAGGTCCGTTTTTCATCCACAAAACGTAAAGCACTAAGCACAACCAAGTCAATGAACAATGCGAAACACTTTCATTTGAATTTTTTACTTGTTGTAAATTTAGAAAAAATATGACAAGCGAAGTAGGTGTAGCGTTTTCACTTTTGTTCAGTATAGAATTTAAATCCTAGGTAGACAGAGAAGAGAGGATGAGATGAAAGAGAGACGGACATACAGAGGATATCACACGGGAATACAAACATAAGAGAAATATATAAGGACTCATAGATTTAATAATGTTGGACACGTGTATACCTTTTGGTAACTTTCTGTCGTATTCAAGCAATTGAGCACCCACACGCCAGCTGAACAATAAAAGAATGCTTCTTATTTGCACGTCAAATAAAGATTTCACGAACGGAAACTTTTGGATCGCGTAAAATTACACCGACTATGGAAACGAACTATGAAAGACAATGATATATACATAGTATTTTATAGGTATTTACAACAGTCTTCCATCAACCCATGTCCAAAAATACACATGAATGGAAATTTTTACGCTCGTGCAATACACGGTTCACTGCGTACGAAATCTCATATTTGTATTGTTATTGGAGACACTCCACAACGGGAAATGCTTCCGGGTCGTAGTATGCTTCCGGGTCGTAGTATACAAACATAGTTCCGTCAAAAATGGATTCGCTCCTTTTGATGCATTGATCCTGTGTCTATAGAATAGGCAGAAGCATGAAATGTGGTTCTGCATACTGGCAGACCATCAGTGTACTGCTGGGATGTGTTTTAATGAATTTGTCGGGAACTAGTTTCTTGCGCGGTCGTGACCTTTCACGAGGGTGTGTCACATGCAGATCCCGAAAGAAATGGCAAATTGCAAGAGTGGCTGTGCTCACGGGTGCGTGATTTTAGCTGATGGTGCTATTGATACCACTTTCTTAGTAGTACATTAAAGACAAAGGAATGGTCTGTCAGACTATGTAAAATGTGTCACAAAGACTTCTGAGAGAAGCTAGAAGCTGCCAAATTGACCCATCTTACTATATATTTAATAGGCCTGTTTCGTTGAGGAGTGACACCTATTGGTTTAGACATATCGATGGAATGAGTGGGAATTAAGGGGGAATGCTCCAGTTTTTCGGAACACTCGGTCATTACTATAGAAAATTAAACATTTCGTACCATATATGATTCGCTACCATATTTTCAATAATATAACACGTGATTAGAATTTACCATTTTCGATGGTAAAAGCGTATTTATTATGCGAAACTGATTTCATCAAGATGGAAATCGAGTATTTAAAGCAAGACAGTTGTAAGTGTATACACAGTTACCACTGTTTTACGTCATTTTATTCGTGTGAAGCTGATAAAAATTGCTGTAATGCACTAAAAAGTGTACTTACCTATATACTTTCTTTTTGAATTATTACCAGGACACGTTGCTTAATACAATGATGGAGTTTTATCAAAGTCTATGATGTAGAACTTGAAATATTTCCAAAATATGCAAATTTTGACATAAAAAACTTCAGCTTCGTTGATCGAACTGAACACACGAGCATGCTGTTTTACACATTTGTGCGTTTATAATAGCACATATTTTGGGTTTTCTGTTCTTAATAAATGTAAGACGATACTTTAAATCCGTTTTCGGGACTAAACGATGATTATAGTGCATTTATAAGTATTTTAGTGACCTTGGGTAGGTGCAAGAAATTACGCATTTTTTCGCTGTAGGGGTATGTTATACGAATGCCTATAAAATTCAAACAATATCGCTGACCATCCATTTTTATTTCCTTTTTGAATTGGTAATTACATATAGTTTCAGCATACAAAAAATAAATGAATTCTTTTATTTGGAAAAATTTAGGAAACTGGAGCATTCCCCCTTAATGCTTATTTTAACTACATGGTAATATCGCTGCGACTGGAGCACCTGACTGCGCTATGGCCGCGGCCTGGTATCTACAAAATGTTCGATTAGAAAGGGTGAAATGCCTCTTTGGACACTATATTACATGTATGAAAAGTAAAGCTAAAACGACTTACCAACATATTCCTGTATTTCTCTCAACATCTCTAGCACAACTACATTTGATGTTTTCGAGAATGAAGCTACTCATACCACTTAGGTTTAAGATTGTCCACCCATTTGGTAGGAGACTGTGGCCAGTTTCATCAAAGGATTTTTAAAAGGCGTATATATGTCTTAAGTACCAATGTCTTACAGTCTACACGCTTAGGAAAGGAGTCAGGTATCGCCCCTTCCATCAAGTCCTAGGTAATTTGATTGTTGTTTCGTAGGACATCAGTAAGTCTGAAATACGTCTTCAATGTTTTGATGAAACACGTACCAGATGTCATAGAGGATATATGCCGCGCCCTAGGATCGAAACCGGGACATCAAATTTGAAAGTGCAACGCGATGCCATTTTTTGTGATAACCGCGGTCATAACCAGCCAATGAGAGAGTGCGTGCAAGAAAAAACAAGAGACAGTACTAAGGCAGACAGAACATGAGTGGTGTTAGGAGAAAATATACATTGAATACTATTTCACAGACATGTTTCATTTTTAAATCAATATTTAGTGTCGATTTCGTGAATCATATGCTTTGATGAGTAGGTTCTATATTAACCATTTAGTTTATTTGTTCATTTATTTCATCATCAAGACAGTGCTGTAATTCCTTTGACTCGAGATAGCTTAATTTGCATGAACAAGTTCCAAAAAACTATATAAACCCTTTTCCAAACACGACCTGGTTTTCACGTTCCTAACAAAAAAGGCTTGAACACACATTGGGGCAAAAGAGGAAATATTTATAACCAGCATTTCTTCCTTTTGCATCAATAATTTCAATGCTTTATTTTACACTAATCCAATATTTTTTCAACATCAATTCTGTGGTAAACAGCTACTTTTGAATTGAAATATACGCTTTGGAAAAGGGTTAAAATAATTTAAATGCGCATTTAGATTGACTCTGCTTAAAGAGATTTAATCCTTCATGCAGTTGATTAACTGAAAATGTTGACCACTAGGATACGTCTCTAAGTTTTCAATTGCTCGATTAACGCGTTCAGAAAAAACTGGAATTTCCAAACTAAAATCGTGTAAACAATGAACGAAATACCCATACAGTGGGTTGTGACATTGCTCGGAAAAAAAGTTCAGTTTTTCTCGTACAGTAGTTTCGTTTTTTCTTTTTTTTTCTAATAATACACATCTCTCACGACTCAGAGTTACACAAAGGTTCTGTCATACAGAAATCTATGTCCACACACGAAAATAAAACCAGTAGAAACAGTAAAGTGTGATTTTTGATTGATTCATTAAAGCATTTCTCGCTTAAAATGATGAGCACAGCACATCGTGAAGATTGTCGGCACAATTTTAGATAATCTAAAGATTAATAAGTTCATTTAAGAGTCAAAAGTGGTAAAGCAATATATGTACTCAAATATTAATGAGTATGAACGTGCAAAATTGAGTCTAAATGTGACAAATCTTCCTTTGTTTGCAGTATCTATTTCTTGCAGATTTGTTATGTCCGCCATTTTTGCTCGAAAAAATAGGTGCCGCTGGTCAGGCTCCCATAGCGTGTTCCCCCTTAAGTTGTCCCGGGTTATTGTTTGACCAAATTAAACTGAGACTCATCATTTTCCGTAAGCGTTTTCCGGCATACATCGGAGTATTCGGTAATTTCCGCGTGTTTATACCTGGCGCTGTGATAAATGTTAACTTTATATCTGCATGAATTCAATGAACGAAGAGCTAGCGTAGTGGAAAGACGCCTGACTCTCATTAACAGAGACTCAAGATCGAAACCAGCATTTTACTGATGAAACTATCGTTATTTTTTTTTTCGTTCTTTTTCCTATGAAATGGAATACTTAATTAATTTATTAATTTATCGATTGATGAAATACTCATTTTTCTAACTTTCATAATAATTATATTTCACTATTTTATCATAGGCCTAATCTTTATTCGTTCATTTATCATTATAATCTTCCATTGAACGTTGCTTTTATGATGACAATGTGTTGGTCTCTCGTAGCTTCTGTGGAATCCAAAAGACGTTGAACCTGCTGACTCCAGTTGAATTGATGGTAAGCGAGGAAAAAGGTGCTGGGTCCCACAGTTGTCTAAAGAAGTTGCAACATCAGCAAACAAGTTTTTTATATTACCTTTATCTAAACGGTTTCGACATTTCTTGAATGACTACTTAAAGTGAATGGATTTAAGTGAACTGATTGAGGTTTACAAAATGTATGCATTCATTTGAAAAACAAAAAAATAAATGTTGAAAGTAAAAATATTTAAACAAAGCGCTACTGGGATTCGAACTACGGACATTTGGTTTACGGGAGAGTCGCCTTACACACTAGGCCACTATTATTCAGAGGGCATCGAACAGTGTATAACAGTACTTAAACAGATTATAGTCCCCATGTAGAAAATACGGAAAGACCCGAATATTAACGGAATATGCAAGGAGTCTCAGTTCAATCTGGTCAAACAATAACTTTGTTGGACAATACCTTGCGCTGTGAATATTTATAAACAAACGTAATCGGCCAATTCCGTAAGCCAATAAGAGATTTTCCGTGTACCTATATAGTTAAGTATCCTATTGTTCTAACGTTCCAATAGCTCAGTTGGTAAAACAGTAGTTCGCTTTGTGCGCTATAACCCCCGTCGTATAGGTTCGAACCCTACCATATCCTTGTACTTTTTATAATACTTTTTTATATCAAATTTAAAAGTTTGATATTCCCGAGATAATCGTGATCGATTAAGTAAGCGGGTCTTGTATTGCACGATACTTTTACATCTACGAATTTACCCGTGTTCAGTTGTTACATAGCATTTTTATTTAGAAGAAGAAACAACTACATTGGCGTGAGAAAACCGCGAAATTTCTATATTACAGTAAAACAAAAAATACAAAAAAGGATTTCCATCCCAATGGAAAATATAATTGTAAACCAAATTCATTGCTTGATATGATATTCTATAACATATGAATAAATATCTAAAAAAAGATAGGAAGTTGTCGGGAGTCGAACCCAGGACTGCATCTTCAAACAGCACGAGAGTCAGATGCCTTAACCTCTCTGCCAATACACGGTTATTCAAACATGGTATTATAGCTGACGAGAATTGACCTGGCAGAGCATTCCATTCGATTAGCATGGGCTGCTCTGCCAGGTCAATTTTCGTCCGCTATAAAATTAGTCAAATCCTCTAAACCGAGATATGTAAAGATGTTATGGAAACAAAATAAATTCGAATCATCGAAATTCTGCAACCTGATTGGTCAATATCCTTCCGAATACTAATGAGCGCACGGTATTGTTTGACCAGATTGAACTGAGACTCCATGCATATTCCGCTAATGTTCGGGTCTTTCCGTATTTTCTACACCGGGACTTTAATCTGTATAAGTACTGTTATACACTTCACAATATCCACCGAATAATAGTGGCCTAGTGTGTAAGTCGTCTCTTCTGTAAACTAAACGTCCGTGGTTCGAATCCCAGTAACGCTTTTGTTTAAATATTTTTACTTTCAACATTTATTTCTTTTTTTTCAAATGCATGCATACATTATGTAAACCTCAATCAGTTCACTTGAATCCTTTCACTTTAAGTAGTCATTCAAGAAATGTCGAAACCTTTTAGACACAGGTAATATAAAAACGTGTTTGCTGATGTTGCAATTTTTTTTTAAACAAGAACCTTTTTCCTTGTTTAACCATCAATACAATTGGAATGAGCAGGGTCAATGTCTTTTTGATTCCAGAGAAGCTGCGAGAGATCAACACATCTGCAACGTTCAAGGGAAGATTATAAATGATAAATGAACGAATAAAGATTATGATAAAATGGGAAAAGATATTTAGTGAACTATAATTATTGTGAAAATTAAAAAAATGAGTATTTCATCAATCAATAAATTAATACATTAATTAAGTATTCCATTCCATAGGAAAAAAGAAAGAAAAAAAAGCTTAACAAAAGTTTCATCAGTAAAATGCTGGGTTCGATCTTGGGTCTCCGTAAATGAAAGTCTAACGTCTTTCCACTAGGCTAGTTCTTTGTTCAATGAGATCATGCAGAAATAAAGTTAACATTTTTCACAGCGCAGGGCATAAACACGCGGAAACTATCGAATACGCCGATGAATGCCGGAATACGCTTACGGAAAACGATGAGTCTCAGGTAAATTTGGTCAAACAATAACTTTGGTTAAACAATACATCGGTGTGTGGGTATTTACATTTACAGAGTCGGTTTTTAACACTTACCCCAAAACAGGCTTTATTACAGTGATCCAACGCTAATCTGATATTTATAAACAAACATTTAACCTATAAAACATGTTATTATAGAGACGCACGTGCAAATCGTCTCGTCAATATTACATAACAATCCTGATTATCATCAATATGATTTTGTTTTAACCAGTATAACATTCAATAGCCTTCGATTTTCCGTGTGAACAAATACGTCATCGTCACGCCTCACTGGTCTAAAAATAGATTGGATTTGAGTTTATTGGGGTTTTACGCCGTTTTCAACTACCAGGGTCATATCGCGGCGGCTGGAGCACCTACCCATGGATTCCTGTTGTTTCTCAAACCAGTACTACCACAACACCCTTACCGAGCCTCCAGCTGCTCGCCCACTTAGGTTAACGATTTCAAACCCATTGGTGGGTGACAATTTTGTCAGAAAGGGTATTAGCCGCGGCCGGGTATCGAACCCGGGACCTCTCGTATGAGGGTCAGATGCGCTACCAACTGCGCTAAGGCCGCGGCCTAAAAATAGATTGGGAATCCCTTATCGTACAAATATGGCTGAAGCTATCGCGAAGATTTTCCACGTTCAGCTTGCCGGAGATAACATTCTAAGAGCTTGATTGTTGTAATCATTTGTTGAGAAACATTCTAATTCCGAGTTGAGAAGGCTGCTGCACTGTCGTGTACTTTAAAAGATCGGTAACTATGAAATGAGCTGTTGACAAGTAATGTTTACATATACGGACATGTCCTGACTTCATCGTGCCGCTCGTGCGTGCTCGCTTACCCTTTCCAAAACGACATAATGTTATGTTGGGCTAAATTGAAAAAAAAGTCTGCAGACGACAAAACGGATGTGAATATCTTTAGTGTTTTATCTCGGAGAAAATATTGAGGCAAAAGAAGGATGATCATCAATATCCAAAGAAGTTATTCACACCCATTTTGTCTGCTGTGCATGCCTTTTCGATTTTGTCGATCATCATTTTCTTCTTTCGCCTCAATGTTTTCCCAAGGATTTTCTGTTGGGGACGTCAAAACCGGTCTTGTTTGGGAAAGGGTTAATATAGAAAAAAATAGAATTTGTCGCTGAATGTGATTTGATACCCCATAGGCTTTCACTACAACAATGGGCAATAACTCACAAAATAAGCAAGATAGAGTTATGTTCCTTGTACGTTGCACTTTTCCTTGGTGAGATCTATCTACCAGAGAAGTTTCATGATCATAGCTACTTTACTTTCAGACTTTTCGACATTTTTTCTGGTTAAGCTGCTGAGGAATCTCAAGAAAAAACGTTTGTCATTTCTGGTCTGTCTACGTATCTGGAAGCAATGTTGCATGTTGCATATGCGCAATGTTTCGTAGATTTAGTTCCCGCCTGCATTATCTATGATCGACTAATATCGCGCTTGAAAATAATATTTTTTTGCTAACACGGTTACGAAAAATTGTCCGATTCATTGACCGATAAACAAAATATTAGACTGGTACCCGGCAAACGTTGTTGGGGTATTTCCATCGGAAATCTATTTTTAGCACACGAACGCGGGAAAACTGTTCGCTATTAGTAAATAAAATGGGCATGGTCGTTATTGTTTGGCGGCAATTTGAATATCGTTGGACCACTATACAATAGTACCGGCCGAAATTGAAAGTGACGTGGGCTAATGTTTACTACTTGACAACCAATCAACTCTGTTCGTATTTGTAACGGTGCAAATCAGACGAATTGATTGGTTTTGCATCAGTAAACATCAGCCTACGTCACTGTCAATTTCGGCTGGGACTATTGTACCTGTGTTGATAGAAAAACAATTGACCAAACGACAGCTGTCAATCAAAAACATCGATAAGCCAATGGACGATCAGAAAAGAGCTACACTCCAATTGTTTGTCTTAAATTCTTCGTTGCACGTGCTATTGTATCGATATATCGACTGGCAATCAAAACAATCGACATTACAATTATTGTCCAGCAAGATTAACCCGGGACAACTTAATTTTCGTGCGCAAAGTCCGTCAGTTGAGCGTCTAAACAAAACAATGCCGAAGTGAGGTCATTACATATGCAGATATCCCGGGTTAATGTTGCTGGACAATAACGATCAAATTCCCATTGCTTGTCTTAAGTTCTATGTTGAGCGGAGCGATCTGTCGATTGGCGTTTGGTCGATTAATTCTATCGTTAAATTATTTTTGGAAAATCACATTTCGGCAAGGATTTGTTGTTTGTGTGAATTTCGAAAATTAGGGTACTTGTATTCCATTCAAGAGTACAATTTATTCAGCTAAATAATGTACTTTATTGTATATATCCATGTATGTGTTGCAATTGCGCCAATTATGACCTTAGTAGTCGACGGGCCTTGAAATACTATTCATTTATTCAATTTATTCAGCACTAGATCTATATAAATTCGGCGTGAAATATTTCTTAAATGATATTTCATTCTAGGAAAGAAATCAGTGTTATCATAAAGACCTTTTACAGTTTTAATTAAGCTGTAGTTACGATATTTTGCAATGGCACCGACGAACTACATATTCAATAAGAACGTTTCAAACTTTTAAAAAATGCATAAAGGCCCGTTTGAAATTTTGATTAGTATACGTGAAGTGTACAATCTTCATGAGACGGACGGTATTTTTAAAATAAACTGACACGATTTAAAAACGCAAAAAAGTACTTTTACAGATGCTATCTACTACAGTCTACAAAAACGATGTATAGCCATGTGCAATTTTAAATGTTGCAGTTGTTAACACAACAGGACAAAATGACCTTTAAAGCCACGAATAATGCCTGAATGGACGTCAGATAATGCCAAAATGCGCGTTGAGTCAAGAGCCTGAATCGAACAGGGCGACGACAGCGAACCCTGTGTTTCCACAGGCGATTCATCACTGTGTCACGATGTATAGGCCGCCCGCGATTACCAACCATAGAATTTGCTGTACACTAAGCCGTCACAAATCTGTTGCGCTAGTGACGTTGACGTATACAATTGTGTTAACGTACAGTTATTTCACGCGGTTGACCGGGACGTGGGCGGTCTGTAAATGTTCCCCTGTCGTTTACACGTCTCATTAACCGTAGATCTATCGATTCGGCTACATTAAAGCGTCTATGTACCTTCATTTGCGAAACACCGCCAACCAAAAGCCCCAAAACCCGGTTCCTTTTTCCCAAAGTAAGCTTCAGCATTTTGTACACAAACTTTTTCGTATTATTGAACCGAAGTAACCTTGCGCTCATTATTGTCAATATTGCAGACGATTACATTTGTTTATAAATATTCATAGCGCACGGTCACTTCGGTTTAACAATACTTCTCGTATGTTTTCAATAAGTAAATCAAAGTGGCAATTTGTACACAAAACATCTTAGTGATTTAACACGTGGTCTGAATGTATGAGACACACGAGCATTTAGTGATGGGCGGTTCAGATGTCCGGGTATGCTACAGAAAACACGACAAAATTGACAGGGCGTGAAGTGTATACATTACCTCATACATGTCCCCAAATATGGTGCCGATACAGGCAATAGCAATGGAATGAGTAATGAAAACGTGCTTTGCGTATTTAAATCGTGTCAGTTTATCTTATGGTAGAAATGAGCATCTCAGGCCGAGTTCGCTTCGCACCATCACTACCTGTCTAATTCACCCACATTAACATTCTTTGTTGACATGGACACTGATTGGACCGCTATTTCCATCCAGGCATTATAATCTAGTTTTTTTTACTTCAACTAGACGTGACTAATGATGTTCGCATGAAGGGCTATATTGCTTCGCGACAGTCCGACATGAAGTATACAATATATAAGTAAAAAGTAAGAGAAAATAATTCGTCCCTTGACAGTCAGAAGTGGCTATCAGCAGTTAAAATTAAACTGCTGATAGCCACTTCTGGCTGTCAAGGGACGATATACAAGTGCATCGTTATCTAGGTCGAAGTTAAACCTTTTCATTCAATGTATTATCGTTTTAACCAATTACCAGACGACAAAAATTTGGACCGTTCGAACATGAAAGGTGTTTCAGACGACAATTTGAAGTTGATGAAATTTTAAAAATCTTTCTATTTTGGTTTAGAAAACTATGTCGAAAATTAAGATGCTCCTTGTCACAAGCAATGTTTTCAACTTTCTCAATGTTATCCTAAACATTTTCTCGTAAGGGGATCAAAAAGCGTCACTGTGAAGTAATGGGTTGACAAATTAAAAAGTGGCCCTGAAAACTGAAAAGTCGCCATCTTGCCTGTCGATCCGTCTGTTTCAATTGCAATTTTACTCACGGGTGGTAAACGGAGAAACTAGCCCCCAAAAGGGGTAGTTGTATCGAGGGAAAATTGGAAGGTGTCGAGCACGTTTTTCTTAAATTATTTCTTTCAGAGATTTTTTGAAAAATCCAGCTACGCTGTAATATGAAGAAATTGTCAAAGTGTGCTGGCACAAAAATATACGGTGTTAGTAAGCAGGGTTTTAATACAATCATTGAAAAACATCATCAAATTGGAAATTCGGAGCAACCTGTACTCGCCCAATTTTCACCAGAATTTAACATTTACATATTGATGAAATACAAATCCTTATCATTTTAAGTATTTTGGGAAGTTGCAAGCCAATTACATGTTATATCGATATATTATTGGCAATATTTTGGGAGATTGGTGGACAAAAATCTCCGAGTAGCAATTATTACTTTCGATTCGATTATGTTTTTCAATGATAGTATTAAAACCATGCTAACCAACACCGTATATTCTTATGCACAACAACCTTTGACTATTTCTCCATATTACAGCATCGCCGGATTTTTCCAAAACTCGTCGTAAACGAAATAATTTAAGAAAAATGTGCTCGACACCTACCTTTGTTTACCGATTTTCCCTCGATACAACTACCCCGGAAGTACCAATATGTCTCGAGGCAACGAAATATCGTGGACACTTTTTGGAGCTGGTTTCTCCGTTTAACACCCGTGTTTACTGCTTGCAAATTATATGCATCGTTACTTTCAATGTGAGGAAGCTTTAAAACACTTATGAAAAAAAAAAAAAACGCTTTTCATTCGAATGAAATATTATAGGAAGATTCTACGAATATTTTTGAGATAATATTTGAAAATATATTCAGAAAGAAATAAGCTTGAACTTTTTCACAATTTAAGTGATGTTTAATTTCAAACCAGATAAAAGGCGCATGTGGTATAAAACATATCCAAAACAACATTCTTAAAAAAACGTTAGTAAATAAAAGATGCTTACAAACGAAAACGTTTTCATTTGTAAGTTTTTTGAGATCCAGGCAAAAGCCGAAACCATCCTGAAACGGTCTCTTATGTTATCCCAATTGAATTTAACATCTGTAACAAGTTGTTTAAGCTAGAACTTGTATAAGCAGTAACTTAACTTTTTGGAAAACTATTTGATCAACAAGGCTTGTATTAGACCAGAAAATTTTGAAGCAAAAGGACAAAATGCTGGTTGGCAACATTTTCTTATTTTGCCTAAATGTTTTCTTTAGCCATTTCTTCTTGGGACTACAGAATCCGGTCTTATTTAGAAAATGGTGAAACAGAGTCTGGGATATGAATACCAATCCTTGGGTGTCTATTGGACAACCGATTGTTTCGTAAGTTGTTATAGAATCGCCAAATATGTATGGCAAAGATTTGTGACCCGTCGCGCTAAAAGGGACCTTATCGGGTGTGTGAAAAATATCGACCCTAGTCAGTCTGCGCAGTCCGCGCAGCCAGACTAGGGCCGACACTTTTCACTTTTATGTAATTTTCTAAATCCAGAATGTTTTCCCTGTCTTACTATACGTTCATGTTTTGCATACGGGATCTAGTTGACCTGTGCTGAGTCTGACAAATTTGTCGAAATTTGAATTTTTGGAGTTCGGATAAGGTCCCTTTTAGCGTGACGTGTCACATTTGCTCTCTGGTCCTCTACTTACAGATGACGCATCAGTAGAAATAGCACCAGGTGTTTGTAATATACGTGCAAAAAGATACTTGGGTCATATCTAATTTAGTTGAATGGGGAATAAAGCCATTCTTAACATTTTTTCAACCATATCGTAGCGACTAGAGCCTTCAATCATGGATTCATGTCATTTCTTTAAACAGAACTACTAATGGATTCAAAAATAAAAAACAAGAATCTGCTGAAATTAGGATTTAAAAAAGAAATGCATAAGAGCTACTGTTTTGGATGTGCACGGAGCGACATATTTATAATATGTCAATGCATTTGAATTATGTTATTTTAAGGTATATGATCCATCATTAAAAACACCACTTTCTAGCGATACGAAATGCATCAAATTACACACACTTATAAATACACTTCACATAAGTTGATTCACCATGTCGGATTGCAAGGTTATGCTTCAAGAAGAGAATAATTTACAAAAATTGTTTTACTCTATATTCATATGCAAGGGAGGTAATTTTGAACATTTTTGTCCAATATTTCCATAAATATGCATCAATTCAAAATTCTAAATGTTATTGTCCAGCAAGATTAACCCGGGACATCTGCATATGTAATGACCCTACTTCGGCAATGTTTTGTCAAGACGCTCAACTAACGGACTTAGCGCACGAAAATATAGTTGTCCCGGGTTAATTTTGGTGGACAATATTTATCTCGACCTATACATACAACAAATATAAAACAAATTAGGTCATCATACACAGTATGACCAGGATCGTATCCGCCTCTATGTAGATTCTTCAAATGATAACAAGTTATATTGTTTACGATAGCTCAAATATTAGTAGCTTGTTACTTTTCCAGCCGATGACAAACATTTTGTTTCCATGGATTTTCACACATTGGGGATGTTCACACCATTCATTTCCTGACATTATTTCCATAACATTCTGTCCGTCGCTAGACATTTGTATAACATTGCCAGATCTCCATCCGCATACATACACCTGACCGTGGCCATCAACAGCAATTCCTGCCCGGCACTCTAATTGTGGAAGAGGTATGACTGAAATAACATCTCCACTTAAAGAAAGTGCCAAAACACCTTTGAATAAGTCGGAGACATATAAGATATCAGTTTTGGGATTTATTGTTATATATCCAGATTGGTCGAACACTTCCGTGCCGTATTTAAGGTACTTGGATCTCTTCAATCTTCCATCCGCAGCATATTAAACGTGTAGACTACGACGGTGGCTCGATTTCTCACCAACGATACAAAATATCTCCCATCTGTGACAGCATACTCCGTAACACCTCCCTTTCGTGTCGATCTGATCAATGAAATCTGTCTCGTCTGCATTGATTGAAAACAAAAAGCAACACCTGTCAATAGACGATACTACAACGGTCGTATCGTTGAGAGCACAAACGTCGAACGGACACATAGAGCATGTGTGCTCAAAACTCAAATTGAATTCTGTGTCAAAAACCTTCAGCTTGCCATTAACCGAGTCGCACATTACAATAAGATTGGGCAAATGAACAAAACCCCTGATCGCAGTCGTTTCGAGCGACACTTGTTTAACACCAATTAACGTTGCCTTTGCATATGGTTCAAAATCTTCCTCTATAGCATCAGATGAATATTCAACCTTGCCTTCAATTGATGATTTGTGCGTGAGTTTTGTAGACATTCGGCGACGCCCACTGACCTGATAATCATTTTCATGTTTACTTTCCTGTTCAAAACGTTTTCCATAGACCTGGTCATATAGAAGAGGGTTATCATGTGATGCCCTTTCAGGTATATGCGTCTCCTGTTTTAGAGGATTCCGTTGTTTAATGGCATGTTGCTTTGTGTCAATCTTCTTTTCGAAGAAGGCTATTTTGTCTTTGAAGGTTTCAGTTACTGTCTCAACGCTCGCGTTCATGTTTTGACCCCCGGTAGCCATATCTACGTAGAACCTGAAGTTATTACGAAATACAGTTGATAGTCAATATATCTTATCTACATAATTATGTTATATTGAATTACTGGTTGTGACAATTAATAAAAATACAGATATGCAATACAGTTAAGTCTCGTTAATATAGAATTTCATTAAAGACATAAAGAAAAAAAGGCGAGTTAAATGGTTCATTTCAAGCCATTTGTCTCTATAATCTGCTAGAACTCAACCACACATATACAGTGTTATGTATGCACCAATAGCCTAAACAGCTTTTTAAACGAAATGTTTTAGTAAACAAATTGCTTATCTGTTTACTCGTACTATTTGAGAATGTTCTAGAAACAAATATAAACTTTAGAAAGTTTATTGTTATAACTGGGTGTTAAGTAAATAATTATGTTGATTACTTATTGTTTAATTGTTTACATGCATATTTCTTAGAACTGGTTATCTAGTTAACAAGTTGTTTATCTATCATTTTTAGTAGTAGAAAGTTTTAGAAAGATGTATTAGAAAATTTAAAACATTTTAACTATTTGGCATATTCTAAATTATATAAAGTAAATAGTCTCAAAAAACCTAGCACATTATTATATAAGTAAATATTATGTTGTTTTCTCAAGCCTACTGGAATGTTCCCTAATATCATAGATATGGAAGAGCAAATCACTCATTGTTTTCGCTTGTTCACTGGTTTAAACAAAATTGTCGGACTAAAAGGGATTACTAAGTTACTATTAGAGTGTTTAATTCTTGATGTGGAATATTGTGCATATATTCATTGTGTTGTAAAAACTGAACTTTAACTGAAGGACTTTATGACTGTTAATATATATACTCGGCAAAACTGCTAACGCATCACTCAGAACTTTGTTAATATTTTTTTAACGAATGTACAGAATACGTTAAACTTTTGCATATGCTGACTACCACCATTTGATAAGAAGCCTATGAAATTTCATAGTACATGCTACAGCCTGTTCTGAAATATCGAACTTTTAATAAGGGTACCCTTAATCACTGTATGGTAGGTACGCGGTTTCCTCCCTTTACCGTACACAGACATGCATTCCAAGATGGCGGCAGGAAACAGCACAGAACGGTAGGTGGTCGATTCACGAGACTATATCGTTTGTGTATCTGCTTATAGGACGTTGAAGTGACGTTGTCCAAGTCACATACATGTTTGTCTTTCATCTGCCACATGTCGTCTACTCGATCAGTGCCTGCATTTCATAAACTTTGGTGTCGAATCCAATGGCCACAACGACAAGCCATTTTCAAGCGAGAATCGACTCGATTTCGTTTGATTTTAAGCGTTTTCACTTTATGGTTTGCTAATTATTTGGCAGATTTGCAAAGTTTGAAGCACTGAATTTCGATATTTATCAACTTGTTTGATGGAATTGAGTTTTTTCTGGCCAAATTATGATGTTAAAATTTTCGCTACTGTACATAGACATGCAAGGCATGAAAACAGCACTGTACATAGAGATGTACGGTAAATAGTGTACATAGAGATGCTCAGAATTTAAACTAAACACTGTACACAGAGATCATTTAACTATATAGTCTCAATCTCAATAAAACCATATATGTGGATAATATGAATTGCTAAGGTACAACGATGATTATTAAAATAAATTATGTTGTGCTTGAAATGCACAGATACACCCCTTGTATTTATTGCATTTCAGTACTGAGGTCATCGAGGCGATGGAGGTTTCTTTCCATGAACTTGACGAACGGCTGTGTCATACATGTGGAAATACCTTCAAGAGATCACTCTGAGTAAGGCATGTTCAGATACATAATAATGAACAGCCACATGTCTGTACACAGTGCGACAAGAAGTATATAAAAAGGCAAGATTTGGAAAACCATTTAAGGTCAAGCCATGCTGCAGACAAATTAGTTTGCGACCGATGCAGAAAGACTTACATAAATTTAAGGTCCTTCAAAAATCATGTACAGAAATGCGAGCAACCTGATGTCCAGGTCCGTCGGCCATACAAATGTGAAGATTGTGAACAATGCTTCACATGGCCAAGTGAACGTAAAAAACATCACGACTCTATGCACAGACAAGTTTTAAAATATGTTTGCAGTAAATGTGGGGCAGCTTACAAATGGCGCTCGTCTCTCAAACACCATAGGGAGAAGTGTGATTGAAAAGTGTGTCATTCGACAGGTTACGATTTCAAACGCATACGGGTACAGGTACGTGTACGGGTAGAAATTGTGTAAACGCCATCATATGACGTCATTACTTTCTGCTGCTTTGAAACATTTATGAGTAAGAAAAACTTTTATTTTGTTAAACAAAAGCCGTCAGAGACGGATTATGCTCCCCGATGAATGCTTGTCACAAATAGGCATTAAAAAGAATTCCAAAGGCATATTCCCTCCAAGTTTGGTTCAAATTGGCACAATGGTTGTTTTTTTAAAGAATTTTCTTTCGATTTCTCTAAGTCGGAGCTAACGTAAAGCTAACAAACATTAAGCCCCTTTTTTCCATGACATACACTAATATTTAATAGTTTATCCTCAAGGGCATCTGGTTTACTTCTCAAATATGATATTTTATTAAATACTGACCACTAGAGTAGGAGAAATTAGAGAAAAATTGTATTTTCCCCTTTACCGTGTCCAGACCTCAAAACAACAACAACAACAACAACAACAACAACAACAACAACAACAACAACAACAACAACAACAACAACAACAACAACAGGAAAAGTGCATCCACACAATATCATAAGAAGTTCACATGGTAGGTTTCATTCAATTCGGTTCAAGGGTTATGGAGAAATAGTTCCGGACGGAATGACGGACGGTCAGACGGATGGACGGACACACAAAGCGGCCGCTATATCCTCTCCCTTCGGGGGCATAAAAAGTTGATTCCTGTATAGTAAGATCAACATATTCACATATTTACTACGAGTCCATAGTTGAAGCAAGTGACATACTATCCTAGAACTAAACTAAACCCTTTATCCATTTTTACCTGTAATGTCCTATGGAACAGAGTAGATCCAGATCTTACATTAACTAGAATAGCATGCCAAAAATGATTAGAGTTACATCTTGAATATCATAGTATTATGCCATGTTGTAAGGAGAAAATTCCGTCTGAAAAAAAGTTGTATCTATTGGACAGCTTGCGCGTACCCGTACCCGCACGCGTTAAAAATCGTAATCGCCCAATATAATTATACTGACGCGAAAAACAAACTGTGCACTTGGTTATAAACATTTTTTCATATAAATGTTAGTAAACTTTTGGCATATTTGGTATCAAAAATTACAAAAAATGTATTGACTACGCGATAGTTTACTTTTGATTGAGATTTGATCATCAATAGATTTTGTTTTGCGTGTAAAATAACGGAGGGGTCAAATGTATAAGTTGCAGACTTATGCTGTTTTGTAAATGCTTATTTCTTCTTGTAGACTTGTCAAGTTACGGAATAATTACTCAGTAATAGTATCTGTTGTTCCCTCCTCGTTTACGAATCAACGCAAGTTCTCTAGACTGCATGGACCTTACGTAACGTAACTTAGCAAGTCTCCACGAGGAAACAAGCATTTACAAAAAATTATTAATCTGCAATTATTGCATTTTACCTCTCCGTTACTTAACACGTAAAACAAAATCTATTGATGATCAAATTTCAGTCAGAGGTAAACTATCGTGCAGTCAATACATTTTTTGTTAACTTTGATATCAAGTATGTCAATCATCGACACACAATTTATAACTTTTCAATCCAGTATTTTGCTCCGCAATGTTTTCAACAAGATTGCCAAGAATGCCTGGATGGATGTCTTTTTCATCGTCCGCTTTCCTTATTGATTTAAACGGAACAGCAAAGTTAATTCTAGCCTCATTCGGGTTTAAACTATACTCCACGTCATCAATTGTACCACCTGTATTTTTGGGACCGCTCATAAAGTAGAGAAATTTGCCATGAAATAGGCAGTAGCCGATTCTCCAAAAGCGTTTCACTATCGGGGTATACCTCATCAAACCACCGTTCTCCAGACTATAACACTTGCATACATCCAAAACAAATGGAATGCAATATTTTCCATGGGAAAGTTACCGTCCCGAATAAATCGATGAAAGCACATCCAACTGTATATTTGGTTACACCCTTTAGTGCGGTAACAACGGAAGGTAAGGTCTGTGATTTGCTGAATTAACCTGGCGTCTGGTTCACTTACTGTTGCATTCTCAATTTCAAACATATCTTTGTCTGTCGGTTCCAGAATTACCGGTATGTAATCTTCTTCTGTGGTTACGCCGGATGATAAGCAGTCTGTGATTTCCTGGATGAACTCAACATCTTTATGATGATTCAATGTATCAAAAGAGGAAGATGGTGCTACTTTGTGTGGTGTTGAGGTCCTTAAGACTTTTTTCCATGTGCTTCGATCCGAAATGTCATCAATGGATAGGTCAGTCATGCCATACGTTTCTTTTTCGGGAACAAGTAGCACTCTTATAAAAATGTTTCCATCGTTGCAATATGGTTGCATACATTGATTTCTTGAATTCAAAATGTGTGGAATTATCTTCAAATCCAATGTCCTGTCTCCCAATTTTCCACTTGAATTATTAAGTTCTAGCTTTCTCATTTTCAGCACATTGTTCGGGTGTGTTCCCGCCACATGCCAGAGGCAGTCTATGTCTTCCCCTTCGTAAGCACAATATTAACATCTATAAAATGACCTGAAAAATATGAGAAACAAATATGATAGTTGACATAGTCAAACAAGGACAAAAACATGTCACTGAATTGCTCCCAAGCATTACAATAATCAAGTCAAAAAACTTGTTTATTTCTGCATTAACGAAGCCAAGATAGTTTATCTTCGTAATTGCCAGGGAGGCATGTAGTCCATTTTCTATCACAGTCTTATCTTTCGTCAAAACATAATGTGAAACGGAACATTTCTTCACGTAAATTTCTAAAGACAATTGGCTTCAAAATGCGTCTATCGTCGTTTTACTATCATTGTCAATGTTAATTTACAAGTAGAAAAATACACAAAGTATGCAGGGAATTTTTTACAATATTGTGAAAATTCCGTGCAAAGCAGCATTTATTTTCTTTCAAAACAAATACATTTTGATTTTATCTGCAAAGGTGAACGTTCATATTTAATGACTTGGTAAGTATAAATAACTCCTTACTAGTTATAAGTTAAGATAATAAGAAAACTAATACGCCAATTAATAATCGCATGGGTAAATGTGAAGTCTATGTTATGTGAGCAAATTAACTAGAAGTTTAGAGGTCATTGTTATACTATAAATATGCTGAATGAATGAAAAGTAATCACACGGCAAGGCAACTTTCATGAAGATTTGCCCATTTTTAGATATCATATATCATTTAAAAACAAATGCTTTTGAATTGCCTATATTAAGAAAGTTTCTTTCTTTTGAGAATGAGGTTGAGACTATGTACATATTGTTAATGATCTCTGTGTACAGTGTTTGGTTTGAATTTTGAGCATCTCTATGTACACTTTTTACCGTACATCTCTATGTACAGTGTTGTTTTCATGCCTTGCATGTCTATGTACAGTAGCACAAATTTTAACATCAAAATTTGGCCAGAAAAAACTCAATTTCAACAAACATGTTGATAAATATCGAAATTCAGTGCTTCAAACTCTGCAAATCTGCCAATTAATTAGCAAATCATAAAGTGAAAACGCTAGAAATCAAACGAAATCGAGCCGAGTCTCGCTTGAAATGGCTTGTCGTTGTGGCCATTGGATTCCACACCAAAGTTTATGAAATGCAGGCACTGATCGAGGTGACGACATGTAGCGAATGAAAGACAAACATGTATGTGACTGGGACAACGTCACTTCAGCGTCCTACATGCAGATACAAAAACGATATAGTCTCGTCAATCGACCACCTACCGTGCTGTGCTGTTTCCTGCCGCCATCTTGGAATGCATGTCTGTGTACGGTAAAGGGAGGTAACTGCGTACCTACCATACAGTGTTAATTCTGAAATTCATAAAGTCTGATAATTGATTAAAATGGGAAATTCATGCATAACTTTCAAACCTTTTGTATTGGCTGAAAGAGTCCCTTTGTAGAAATGTTACCCTTCCTTAAACAAACCGAAGACTTAAGTACAGCTCCGGCTAAGGACCATGCAATAGGCGGTACATCCATAGTAACAGAATTGGTTTATTTGTACTTCAGTGTAACCCTTTAGTGTCCAAAAGTCGAAAGCTGAAATATTTCTTGAATCCGTTGATTGTTACCATGGTAACCAAGGATTTTCATTTTCAGCTCCATTCTGTGCTTTCCAAAGGCGAATATACTGTTTTTTCAGTACTTTGATATACCAAGAAATGCGAGTAGTGCTTATAAATTATTTATTTTATAGTTTAGTTATGGAGATTCATCCTAGATAGAAAAAAATGTAACAATAAACAACAAAATTTTCAAACTATTACACACATACCATGCTAGTGAAGGTGGGTGGGGTAACTGGTATACTGTTTTTTGGCAAAATTCTGAAAAATGGCTATTTTCGAAGTAAATTATCTCTCAAGACCAGAAAGATCTCATGAAATGATGTATTAGGATATGTAAACTGACCTCTATGCTTAAACATGCAAGAAAGAAACCCGTGTGTTTTTTCTTATTCTCAATATAAATGCATTAAGGTAGTGCATCCGTTCTCAAAATCTAAAAAAATGTGAAATTATGCACTTTTCAACTAAGTTTTTCTCTCAAGACCAACATAAACTAAGAAAGTGGTGTCTTTGATCAAATAAACTGATGTCTAAACTTAAACATAAAAGAAAGAAACCTACGTGTTTTTTTCTTATTATCAATATAAATGCATTAAGGTAGTACAACCGTTCTCAAAATCCAATAAAATGCGAAATTATGCACTTTTCAACCAAGTTTTTCTCCCAAGACCAACATAAACTAAGAAAGTGATGTCTTTGATTAAACAAACTGGTGTCTAAACTTAAATATAACAGAAAGAAACCCGTGTTTTTTTTTCTTTTTTTCAATATATATGCATTAAGGTAGTACAACCGTTCTCAAAATCTAAAAAATGTGAAATTATGCACTTTTCAACCAAGTTTTTCTCCCAAGACCAACATAAACTAAGAAAGTGATGTCTTTGATTAAATAAACTGATGTCTAAACTCAAACATGATAGAAGAAAACCTGTGTGTTTTTTTCTTATTTTCAATATATATGCATTAAGGTAGTACAACCGTTCTCAAAATCTAGCCGAGCTTGGATAGCTCAGTCGGTTACGTCGGAGTCTGTCAATCCAGGGGTCTCGAGTTCGAACCCCGGCTCGGCCAGTATCCATTCTGACATTTGACAAAAGTCATTTGTCTCTCACCAATGGGTGTGAATCATCTATGTGAGAGAGCAGCTGGAGGCTCGGTTTGGATATTGTGGTTGTACTGGTGCGAGAAATACCAGGAACCCACGGTTAGGTGCTCCAGCCGCCGCGATATGACCCTGGTAGTTGAAAACGGCGTAAAACCCCAATAAACTCATACTCTCAAAATCTAAAAAAATGTGAAATTATGCACTTTTCAACCAAGTTTTTCTCCCAAGACCAACATTTACTAAGAAAAGTGATGTCTTTGATCAAATTTACTGATGTTTAAACTTAAACATGAAAGAAAGAAACCTGTGTGTTTTTTCTTATTTTCAATATATATGCATTAAGGTAGTACAACCATTCTCAAAATCTAATAAAATGCGAAATTATGCACTTTTCAACCAAGTTATTCTCCAAAGACCAACATAAACTAAGAATTTTTTAGTGATGTTTTTTCATAAATAAACTGATGTCATTTATTTAGCATGAATGAAAGAAAAATCCATTTTTTATATATATATACATTAAGGTAGTACAGTCGGTCTCAAAATAAAAAAAATGTAATATTATGCACTTTTCAACCAATTTTTTCTCCCAAGACCAACATTTACTAAGAAAAGTGATGTCTTTTCACAAATAAATTGATGTCTTTACTTAAACATGAAAGAAAGAAACCTGTGTGTGTGTTTTATTTTTATTTTTTACTTTTTAATCTATAAATGCAAAATGAAGGTAGTTCAACCATTCTCAGAATCGATTAAAATATAGAAATTATACACTTTTCAACTTAAAGTTTTTGTCCCAGGACCAGTATAACCCTTTTCCAAACAAGACTGGGTTTTGACGTCTCTGATAGAAAAGCATTGATAGAAAAGAAGAAAATGCTGATGATCAGCATTCTCTCTCTTTGCCTCAATATTTTCTAAGCTCTAAAATACACATTTTCTACCTTTTATATAAACTATTTTGTGGACTGCAACTCATTTCAAATTGGGCTGGTCCAAAATTTTGTTGTTCGGGAAAGGGATAAACAACGAAAATGATGTCTTTGAACAAATATACTGATATCTATTCTTAAACATGAAAGAAACATGTGAGTTTTTTTTCTTCATCTTTTCTTTATAAATGAATTAAGGTAGTGCAACTATACTCAGAATTTAAGTAATTGTACAATTTTGCTCCTTTCAACCAAATTGTATTCCCAAGACCAACATAAAATAAGAAAGTGAAGTCTTTTAGCAAGTAAACTGGTGTCTTTGTTTAAAAATGAAAGACAAAAATAGTTCTGTTATTGTATTCTAATTTTGATTAAAAATACATTAAGGTAGTGCAGCCATTTTTAACATCTAAATATTTTAGCTACATTTCAACCAATTTTTTCTCAATACCAAATTAATGTAAGGAATTCGATGTATAGAGAGATGAAAATGATGCCTATGCTTAAAGTTAAAGCAAAAATCAATGTCATATTTCTTCTTTTGAGTACATGTATATTAAGGTAGTCCACCCCTTATGAGATTCATGCAACGACGGAATATTTCGTGCTAAGTCTTAAACATTCGTAATGCACTCTATCTGGATGGAAACATTACGAATTAGAAAAAATAATAGATACCTTCTACAGCTTAATTTTTCACAGTGTTGCCCGCAAAAAATCTAATAGTCCATGAGCCAGACACTTTTTTGGTACCACTCGGAGGGAGTAATTCTAATTGCACTTTCTGAACAGCTTGATATATGTAGTTAACTAATTGATATGATAGCAATCTGAAATCGGTAGCTTATGGTGAGAAAATCGCCGTTTTCTTAACCTACCCCATTTTCACATGTCCACAAATGGGACAGTGGGTGCGATTTCTTTTGGTAGTTTGTGATTTATCAAAAGGCTTGTCGTGATTATTTTCTCTGCCAAAATATTCTTAAAACACTAGTTTTGAGTACTATATAATCTGTTCCCAGGTATGAGGCCTCTGTACGTTGTGAAAAAGAAGACAATTTGTCGGCCCCTACACCGAACGAATTGCACGATTTTTTAAAGTGAATTTTTACATTCTTTGAAGCAGAAACGCAATTGGCTACATATTTTTACACTTAGATATATTTTCAAATGCGTATTCATCGATTCATGCCAGTTTCGTGACATAAAACACTCGGAAAAAGCTGTAAAAGGCAAAAACATTTGGTCGATTCGGACCCTGAAATGTTCGTACCTAAAAACTAAAATGCATATTATGAGTGTTTTAAGACTTTCTAACTGTTGCTAATCTACTGACAGGAATGTGTTTTTATCCAAAACAATTGGATTACCTATAAGGTGGTTATTTCATGCATATACGTATGTATGTATATGAAATGACGAATTTTACGTTAGGCCTACTGAAAGAATGCTGAACTCAATAGCATTTTCACTTTTAAATATAATGAAGGGCCTTACATGTTCAGTTGAATGTCCAATCAATGCAAATAAGAAAGTAATTACTGGAAATATATTCAATTTCACAATATTCGACGGCTCGTAACTAAATCGAATGACCACATGAAATAAATGAAGCTATACATTACGCAACAAAATATATAGCCCAATGTCAATATACGATTATACGATACACAATGTACATCATGTAGCAACCAAGGTAAAACCCGATAGTCCCATATTCAATGATACAATGAATATGCGAAATAATTTGCTGCTTTTGTCACATATAGTGCAAAAACTCTCTTTGTCGGATATATCGGTCTTCATATAAAAGTATTCATAACCCAATATAATACATGTACAATATAATGAGTCAGGATACGGAAAAATGTCACTTTTAAAGGTTTTTGAGCCAATTATGGTTCCAAATCAGCCTGCGTATACACGCAGTCTAATCAGGAACCATTGCTGTTCTCCACTAGATCCTTAATGACCTGTTGCAATCGTTATATAGCAGCATGGATGTCTGCCTGTCTTCACTAAAAGCATGCACTGATCTTGAAATGTGACTGACTCAAATGCTATAAGGGACCCTTTTCCAGATTCGCGCTCAATTATGTAAGTATGCGAGAATACAATTTTCTGCTTTAAGTAAGATTATAACATTCTCATTTCCTAAACCTAGTTTGTATAAACTAGGATGATTAGACAAAGATTACTTATGCAAAGAATGATAATCAAAGTGTACGGAGGGAACTTATTTCTATGTTAAAATAGAAATGAGATCCATGTAATACTTTTGCAATTTTATTTCGTTTTGAAAATATATTGCAGTGTTCCTGAATGAATGCAACGCCCTGACCTCATAAAAGACAGATTCTATATGTATTTCGACAGGAAAGTCCGTAGATGTACATTGCATACTTACAAAATAGATTTATTAAATACAAAGTAATTTTATAAGCCAGGTGATTGTATATCAAGTGTGTCGTCCTTTTCCCATTTCAAAGTCTCCTTGTCTATATGTACGTATTACGTTACAATAGCAATTTTTTCTAAAAGTTCTGCTATATCTTATCATATTTTATATATGTGCTGATTCTGGTCTTCGTAATTTTGATTCAGTCAATGGTTCCTGACATACCTGTTGTTAGTGTAATGGTTTTTGTCACTGAAAATTACTTTAGGTAATGTGTGTCTAGCTCACCAGGAGAAATGATAATCATATAGATAAAATATATGCATATACACTTTAGATAATCATTTGACTTAGATTTAAACTTCTTCTGTCGTACATATGCATTAAAATGCGATTCAGATGTACCGGTATATGTGCTCTACTTTATTTGGCACGAATCATAACAAAATGCATTATAATACATACTAAAATAGTTGGGTTAATCTTTGTTTTCATTTTGTAAGAGTCTGAAAGTTCACTAGAGGATCCACATCACCACACAAATGTTAACAACAAAGTGATTGAAATGAAATTGATAACTAATGGTCAAAGTGATTGAAGTTGTGGTAACAAAAGCAAAAACGGCACAGCCTGTCTTTATAATCACAGTGGCGTAATTTTTAATCAAACATATCTCATTCACCCTCTCTTTTAGAGAAATGCAAATGTTTCATAGAATCTGCGTTGTGAGCAACATATTCATCAGATCTGCATACATTGAAACTCGATTTAATATCCTCTAAATACTAACCATAACTTGTCACTGCTGGTGTGACTTTCATCTGTGTAGAAGAGAATGCAAATTTGTGGTTGTTTAGCGGTTTCGTTTATGATCCCATTCTTAAACACAAGTCGTTTATGAGGGCATATCAAAAGTGTTTGATTCTCACACCTGCTGTATTTTTCATATGATAGTCCCGTAGCCTTTCCAACACAATACACTCCTTCCACCTTGTTAACAGTTCACTGATATCCGATTTTTAGGAATCAACGTCTTGTTACCCTAACCAGTCTCCTCAGCAGCAGTCAACTAATTTTCTTAACTGTCTCAGTCTCACTGGAAGCACTTTAAATTTCCAAATATCAGATTGTTGCAAAAGAAGGGGTAGCAAGGGCTGATCCATGAATTTTTTCCAGGGGGGGGGTCCAAGCCCAAGATATTTTCCTGGGGGTCCAAGCTCAAATTATGGCTTAAATTGTGATAAATAGGTAACGTTACACTAAATTTATATAGTCAAATTTTAATTTTCGGACAATGCCAGGAAGGGGGGTCCGGACCTCCCCCCTCTAGATCCGCATGCGTAGACTCCCCATAAACTTTGGCAATCTTGTTTAGCACTTTAAGCCTCCAGGACTAGAAATATTACCATGTGCAACCGTGTTCTTATAATTATCTATTTTTGTCAATAAAACTGGGAGGGGTAAGTCGGTTTAAAAGTTTCGGGCAAGCTCGTAGCAGCTAGCCATATTGTCCTACATACAAAATATATTTAAAACATTCATTTACACTAAGGTTTAAAAACCTTTACTACGCATTTACTTGACTAGTTACGTAAATGCACCAGCGTACTTAAAAGTGCCAAACCACTTCGTTGTCTACTTACCTTTATAATTTCGAAATTGTCATTCTCATGGGTAATTGGACATATAAATACCAACTGATGATGTATGACATTCTTCAACGTCACAAACCTTATTTTGCTTATAATTCAGTAATGATGGTTTTTATCTGATTAGATTAAAATACTACAATTTGTTTGTAACTTGATAATGTCAAAAATGCGGAGAAATTAAATTTCATTCTGCCCCAACAGTTCGCTTTTCAATCACCGCTTTATACTTCTTTTCTTACATTAAAAAATATTGATGCTAATTAAAATAGGTACTTAATTTATCAATGAACAGAGCAAAATAACTTTGGATCGTTTTTTCAAAGTTTTTTTTTTAAATTGAGTCTGTCTGAAGCACCAACAGACAAATTTGCTGATGGCTTAGATACATGGAAACAGATACAAAAAGATACATTAGATTACAGACTCTACCTCTGATTGGCCATATTCTTTCATATACATGCATTTGTAACCAAGACCACTTTTATCGTGATCCCATTCTCTCTCATATTTGCATATTTACAATAAATGAATCACATGCTTAAAAAAATTGATAAACAAACTTCAAATGTCTAATCTTCATAACTATGAAGTACTCAAAAGTCACAAAACACATTTCCCTGTTTTGCATGCTAGATCCTTACGTTTTTCTTTATATCAACATGTCTGCATTTCTTCATTTGAAATACCAATTGCTGTAAGGCTAAATGCTAGTGCGATTTCAAATGTTTGGTTATAATTATCGCCTTGCTCATGGCAGTTTCAAGCTTTGGGTAGAAATTGATTAATATCAATTCGTAATTCTTGCATTATGTTGTAATTGCAATTCAACAAATCTGTTTTGGTACCTAAATACTTACATTTGCATATTACTCTCTTTGTGTTATCATTGTTTACTTCGCATAAATAAATTGTGACTGTCTATGTACATTGTATAACAGTCCATGTAGTGATTCTTTCTTCTTTTCTAGCCAATTTACTTACAGTATGCATCATTCACGAAAGAGTACAACTGAACTTTGCTATGTTGATTTGACATGGAATTAGGTTCTTTTTTTTTCAGAAATGTAGTGTGAGCTTTTTCAACAGCTTTTGTATCAATGTAATCAATTCTATCTCTAGTCTCATCGTTTATTTAACACTTTGCTTTATTTTTTACTCATAAATATTTCCTTTGTACTGCGTTATATCTTGTATTCTAAAAGACTATATTGCTGTAGTGATATGTCCACGCTACAGAGTATAGTGCACTAAAGTGAACCCGGGAAAACTGTATCTTCGTCCGTTAGTTAAGCGTCTTTCTTAAGAAAGTAGGGTCAATACATATTCAGATGTCCTGGGTTAATGTTAATTCTGTTGCACAGCAACGCTTTTAATACACTTAAGATGTATTTAATTCTTGCTAGGTCTCTAATTATAGATTAGTTTCATGACAGTTTTGCTGAAAATACATCCTTTGTAACATTTGTATACGTACACATGAAAAGCGATAGCCTTGTAGTTAAGTACACGTGTTTCTTGATAATGTTGTATATACAATATTTTGTGTACTTTTTCCCGGAATGCATGAACTTCCATTTGCAATCCAAGTGATTGTATTAAGGCAATATCTACGTAGAAAAAAATTGTACATATATAAGGAAACACTACCGATTTGCATGTCAGTGTTAACACCAGAAGTCCTCATAATTGTTTTTAAAAGCATGCCAATAGCCTACAATTTTTGTATTCATCGTGCAAATGTATCCGAACAAAAGGCAAAAGACGAAGGTGTGCACTCTAGAGGGGCTCTTTATTTGTAAAGGATGTCTTATTCCCTTGACTATCCGCATTGGATTTCAGGAAAGAAATATCATACATTATATAGCAGTATTGCTAACCCGTCTTTCTTCACGAATCAATTGCACATGGAAAACCGTTTTTATTCTATGCTTTATTGATGTACATTTGTCTGGACATGTATTCTAATGACTGTCCGACAGTAGAATAACATTAAAACATTGACTTTGTGTCATCCTCGTGAACCAGAAATACAAATACAATATATCGGGCTTTAAACGTCGCCCTTTTTTATCTTGTGAGAAGACAACTTCTCTGCGTACACTTTCAAACCAGGCCTTGATTTCTACATGTTTATCATTAAAGAATTGTTTGTAAGCATTATTCATATGAATTATTCGAAGTTCGAATTAGTTTTACATTAAGAAAATGAATGAAATGTAAATGATAAGCGTTTATGCTTTTTTGACTTTCTGGTAGTGTAATAAGTGGCAATTAAGTCGGCATTGCTATCCATGTTATTTTGATATATGTATATCTATTTAGCATCACCTGATATCAAAATACTAATTACAGTCAATTTTCATCAGAAAGCGGACTTTAAGTGTCCAAAAACACTATAATTTTCATTTTTTTCCTTGTAATTCGTATCATCTGTAGATAGTTCTCTTTGTACACTAAAATCATCCTCCAGATGACATTTCAGACTAACACAAAACCTTACAGTATGCTACTCTGTACTGTATCTCGGTTATGAAGAAAGACTTTTGTATTTGAATGAGTTTAAGGGTTGGAGAAATGTATGTGTTGTTTCACTAGAAAACCAATGAAAATTTTGTGTGTAAAGGGTACCCTTGAAAAGAAGCGTTTTTCGAGGCATAAGCTACCAATCTGAGATTGCTATCATACTGAAACATGAAGTATAGATATCAGACTAATTAAAAAGTGCAAAAAGAATTACTCCCTCCGAGTGGTACCAATCGGCCAAAATTCGGGTCCTGGCTCATGGACTATAAGTCTACCTTAACCCATTTCCACATAATGACAAATTTTAATACCCTATGAGATAAAGGCTAAAAGTTTCATCTTGAAAATGAAGAAACAATCCATTTCTTCATTTTTCAGAATGTTTTTTTACCCACAATTAAAATTGCAAAATTTCATTCACTTGAAATTGTCATTTGCAACATATTTGACTCTGGACAACTTTAAAATTTTGCCATCTGGTAATGGGTTAATATAATGAATATAATGCATATAAGAGGACACCAATCCATGATACTTCTTCACATTTTTAGGTCTTGTATCCACAATAACAAATACTAAATTGATTAATTAACATTCATGAATATAAAAGTCATGCATTAACCCTTTTCCAAACAAACCATCATTTTGATGTATCTTGTAGAGAAGGCTTGGAAAAAACTTGTGACAAAAGAATATAATGCAGATAGCCAGATAACAAGCGATTTTCTTTTTTATCTCAACAGTTTCATTTCTTATTATAGCCTAACCAAAGATCATATTGAACACACATGTATTGTAATCTTTAGCAACATCTACGATAACTGAGAACATGTTAAAAATGCTTTCCTACAATCCATTCAATCATTTATACCATATGAGATAGCATTGTTAATTGTTATTATTCCCCCCACAACTGAAGCTTAGGGGGTATACTGGAATAAGCCTTTTGGTCGGTTGGTTGGTCGGTCTGTTGGTTAGTTCCACAAAAATCTTATTCATACAAATCTTACAACAGTTTCTGTCAGGTTTGCTTCATACTAAGGAAAAGCATTTGTTCATAGGGACCTGTAGATGTGAAACACACATTTTCATGAAAATTCCATCACAAATTATTGAGTTAAGAACCCTAATTTGGCTAAAAGACTCTTGTCCACACAACTCTTATAGTGTATGTCTAATTTGTTTTATACTTGGCAGAAGTGTTCGTTGGGGTGTAGATGAGAAAGACAATCTCTTTCTTTTCACCATTTAGTCGTTGAAATAAGCTTTGACCTTGAAAACCTAACCATTCAGATCTTCAGCGCCCACACTTGCTGACAGCACAATGTTATAACTTTTCCCCCCAAATTCACTGTTAGGTGTGAAACTTTTATGGGACCACTGAACTATTATTGTGTTCCAAATCTAGAGACTTCATGGTATGTACTTCTTTACATGGCCATTTCCTCGAACAGTTCAGTCTGTTGTGTGCAACTACAATCTTCAGAATCTGTTACGTACAATCATGCTTCATTTTGTGGTATTTCATGATCTTGTCAACAAGTGGATAAAAGATGGAAATTGTGTCAAATATTTAGATGATCTTGGCAGGCAGGCTGTTTGACTTTAATAATGTCTGTCTTCTTCTGCTGTGCAGATTAATTCTTCACCTGAAGAAAAACACAAAGGTAAATCATTTTTAATCATCTCTTTCATGCAAATATTTTTTCAAGAATAGAGGTCGAGGACTTGATACAATTAAATCTTAATAGATAGACATCAGGTCAAAAAAGAACAATATATGAAACAAATTCAAACAGCAAGTATGAAGAGCAATATGGCTAGATCATTCTCAATGAGGTAGCCATCCAGGCTAGCAATAACTAGAGGTAGCAGTCTGGTGTTACAGTCAACTTAAAATATAAATGATCAGTAAAATAGACAGCAATATTATGAAATCAAAGCATATAAAGCAACTTTTGTTGCACACATACCTGTCTGGTATTCAATTTCAGGACAGTTACATAATTTCAAGAAGAGATTCTACATCATAAAGGGCCACCGGTACAGAGCCATCTGAAAGTAAATAAAGAACAGACTCATTATCTCAAAGCAAGAGGAATGTCACTCAAATGACATTGAGATACATGACAGTTTGAAATTATGGAACTTTGTTAAATTGCATCAAGAATTAATCTTAATTTTAAAAAAAGTTTTGCTCATTTTATACTTCAGAATATTTCTGAAATATTCTATTATTATTAGCTCACCTGAGCACGAAGTGCTCAAGGTGAGCTATTGTGGTCGCTTTTTGTCCGTCGGCGTCCGTCTGTCCATCTGTCCGTCTGTCCGTCCGTCCGTCCGTCTGTCCACATTTTGGTGTTACCACTCTAGCACCCACAAATAGTGACCAATCTTAACCAAACTTGGTCAAAACATGTATGACCATAAGTTCTCGGATGAGTTCGATTTTGGGTCAGATCGGACCAGGGAGTCCGGAGTTATGTGCCCTTGAACGTCGAAAATGGCTAGTTTTGACTTTGTTACCACTCTAGCATCTACAAATATTGACCAATCTCAATTAAACTTGGTCAAAATATGTATGACTATAAGTTCTCGGATGAGTTTGATTTTGAGTCAGATCGAATCAGGAAGTCTGGAGTTATCTGCCCTTGAACGTCAAAAATTGCTGTTTTAGACTTTGTTACCACTCTAGCATCTACAAATATTGACCGATCAAAACAAAACTTTGCAACAATGTTGCAAACTATAAGTTCTCAGATGAGTTTGATTTTGAGTCAGATCGGAGGAGAAAGTCTGGAGTTATTTGCCCTTGAACGTCAAAAATGGCTAGTTTTGACTTTGTTACCACTCTAGAATCTACCAATATTGACCGATCAGAACAAAACTTTGCAACATTGTTGGTAACTTTAAGTCTCAGATGAGTTCGATTTTTTGTCAGATCGGACATGGAAGTCCGGAGTTATGTGCCCTTGAACGTCAAAAATGGCTAGTTTTGACTTTGTTACAACTCTAGCATCTACAAATATTGATCGATCAAGACATCTACAAATATTGATCGATCAAGACAAAACTTTGCCACAATGTTGGTAACCATAAGATCTTGGATGACTTCAATTTACAGTGTGATTGAAGTAGGAAGTCTTGAGTTATGTGCCCTTGAATTTGACAAAATTGCTGTTTTCGACTTTGTTTACACTGTAGCATCTACATTTATTGACTAATCAAGACAAAACTTGGCCACAATGTTGGTGACCATAAGATCCTGGATGAGTGAAAATTTCAGCTTGATTTGAGTAGAAAAACCAGAGTTATTGGCCCTTGATTTTCACAAAATTACAGTTTCCAACTTTATTTTCACTCTAAACAATATATTGACTAATAAAAAAAATTGGACATAATGCTGATGAGAATATTTTTATTAGAACAGAGTTATGTGCTCTTGACTGTGACAAAATTGTTGGTTTCTTCCACTTTGTTTTTACTGTAACAGCCACAAATATTGATCATTCAAGATTATGAAAGCAGTTTTCAGCTGGATCATAATCTCACATCTTAAATTATGTGCTCTTGAACTTGACAACATTGCGACTTTCTTTTTATCTAGGTTCAGGTGAGCGATTAAGGACCATCATGGTCCTCTTGTTTTTATTTTCTCTTGACAAGAGGGGATCTAGATTTTCAATTTAAAAAAAGCAGTAATACATGATAACCAGTGCCGAGACAAAATGATTATATGCATGACTCAACTTCAATGGGGGTGAAGAGCATTTTGCTTAAAACTATAAAAGAGCCAGAATATGGAATAAACGGGCCCATAAGGCTTTTGATGCTAACAATAATATGGATGCAGATGTCAATGCATGTGACGTCAAAATTGGAGAAATGACCTCCAGCTTTGAAGACTAGGGGTTACAATGACCAGACCCCAAACTTCTTAAGCACAGGGAACACCCTGACTTTCATTAATTAGTAGTTTGGGGCACTTTTGGCTGAAAGCTTAAAGACATACTAGGTATGCATGACTGTCATATTGTTGGCTACCAGTATTTTCTTCTTTCCCCTAAAAGTTTTCCTTAGCCTTTTCTATCAGGGACGTCAAAACCTGGTCTTGTTTGGGAAAGGGTTAAAATTAAACCAGCCCATACACTCAGAAAAACGGTAAAACCGGCCCCAGAATTGTCAAACCGACCCCATAAATATAATCATTACTGATAATCATGATAATTGTCATAGAAAATTTGGGGCCAGTTTCACTGATAGAAAATCGAGTATGAGGCCAGTTTTATCGTTTTGGGCCGGTTTAACAAGGGACCTCTTTTACCATTTTGGGGCAGGTTTAACCATGGGCTGGTATAACAAGGGGCCGGTTTGACAGTTTTTATTATGAAAAAAAAAAAAAAAAAAAAAAAGTTACGTGTAATTATCAGTTTTCTCCAAATTTCAAAGACTTTTGGCAAAATTGTTTAGATACATGTGGAATGATATTCAGATTGTAAACACTTTTGAAAATAACAAAGCTATCAAAACCATAGGGCCTATCGAATGAATGGGAGGAAAGGATATTTCTGTTTTTCTACTTTCACTTTGAAAAACCCTTTTCCATTATACGCATTTGACTGAATTACACAATCATGAGTTACCAAACAAACTATGATGTATTTCAAGTGGTGTGAGACTAAAACAATTCGAGCTATAAAGACGTCCACACTGCACACTTTCCTTCTTTAGCCTGCTGCAAAGGCTTTTTAAAAAAAATCAATTGTAAACAGCGAACAATGTTGGTTTTCTCATAAAAACTGTCAACCTCATTGATACAGCACACAATGCCAGACTTGCTCTGATCATATTACTAACCTCTTGTGTCTTTCCTTGTGTATAAATACATAATCATCTTGTGAAAACCAAAATAATCAGATTCTTCCTGGTAAGACCATACATTAAGCAGCCATTTTGGTCAGGGGTTAATCAAAGTATTCATGGTAATTAATCAAAGTACCTAAAGTACTACACAAATATCACACATATTTTTGCCCTTTACTGTATTTCACCTAAAAAACACACGGGTTTGACTTTTGATATTTGAACATAAAGTCATTTCTCACATAATAGGCATAACACTTTTGTAATAACGTTCTGGTCTTGAGAGAAAAAAAAACCTTCAAATTTTACAATGTAAAGCAATGGGATTTGAGTAAAACATGTAAAATTTAAAATCGCTCTTGCAATCATAAACCAATGTGCAGACCAAAAAAAAATGGTCATTTGCTTTGTTTTATGACTAAATCAGTTGGGAAAAATAGAAAACATGCATTTTCTTGACATGCGATGTACCGCCTTTTGCAGGTTTTGCATGGTTCTTAGCCGGAGCTGTACTTAAACACTTTCGTGGGCGCGTAATTTATTCCCGCATAGGTAATGTTACATCACTAGTGTCGTTGGTGTCATTGTTGGCGTCGACGGCGACGGCGGTTACGTAGACAAAAACGTATAGGTCTATATCTTATGAACTGTATGAGATGCAGTCTTGATATTTCACACATAGACAAGTCCCACCAGGGCCTTTCTTATGAGACCATAAAATTTGACCTTGACCTTGAAAAATTGACCTTTTCTTTTAAAAATGTGCGTCTATGCGAGCTACGTTGTCCGCGAACAGCCCTTGTTACGTTAGATAAGGAATTATTTTTTTTTTCAGACTTCAATTTCACAATAAACCAACTTTCAAAATCAATTCAAACAAAAATTATTGAAAAATATCACAAGTTACACGAGCCGAAAAACTGTTTTGGTCCCCTATTCGTATGACGCGGTCATATAAGAGAGAAAACTTAGAAGTAGTTTTATGGATGAGTGCAGAATACTGTGGGATTTACATATGCCAAATGATAAATCCAAATCTTTAACAAAAAAGAAGTTATGCGATTTTAAAAAGTGATGCGTTAGCTCTTTTGCTGTGTATATGATTAATGTAGTTTACTTTTATCATCTTTTAAAACAAACCTTTGTAACTATTGTTGATAAACATTGTTTTTGTAAAGTTTGTTGTTGTCTTCTTTATTCTTGTTACCATTGAGTCGTAACAATAGGTATGTGCAAGTAACACTTGGTTTCAAAGACACTTATAAACGGTAGAACCTTGTCTAACTACCCACAAAGTATACTAAGACAAAATAAAAAAAAATATGGTACAGCTTACGTGTCCAATGATAGGATCAATCACCCTGTGTCATTAATTCTTCTTCTTTTTGTATTTTACATTTGTGTTATGTTGTTGTTTTCTTTGTTTCTTTAACCCTTTCCCAAACGGCAAAATTTTAGGGTGATCCACTTCAAAGAGTGCCACATATGACAAAATGGATGTAATTAAAGATAGGATTTGTGTAAAATATGGTACAGAAAATATTGAGACAAAAGGAGAAACTGCTGGTTATCAGCAGTTTCTTCTTTTGTTTCAATGTTTTCCCAAGGCTTTTCTATTCAGGACGTCAAAACAAGGTCTTGTTTGGGAAAGGGTTAAATTCTCACTTCTAGATTAAAACTGGAGAAAAACAAGGATCGGTCCCATTTTGTTTGGCTTTCTCGGGTTACTTGGACCATATTTTTTTAATCTTGGCCTTGGACAAGGAGACGTGTAAATCAATATCATAAATCGATGCCTTAGAACAATAAGGTCGTAAGTGGTACTTACGACCTTTTACGATGCATGCATTTCTGGAAAGGGCAATTTCAAGCTCTAAATGTGGTGCAAATTTCATAGACATTTGTCATGCTGACCAATTTGTCTTTAGAAAAAAGGTAGTTTTATGTTTTTCATCTTTCTGAAATAAAACTGTTTTTCCAGTTTTCTCAAAACTATGTTTTTTCATTTACGCCATTCTTCTTCTAAGGCATCGAAATATTCATTTTCTCTGGAGTCACGCTCTCTTTTCCGACTAGGTCTACTACATACACTTTTTATCGTCATTGAAAATGTTCAAAGCGGTAGTTTACGCCTCCTTGTATTTCAGAGCAATGGAAATGTGAAGAGGGTTTGTGTGTGATGACATTGCAACAAATGAAATTCGTGTATCGGTCATTTTACAAAAGAGACAATGTATTGGCGTTTTCAATAAAAAGCCTTTGAAAAAACTATTATGAGGAATATGAAGAAAATTATTGTAGCATTTTGTCTCTGCGACTAAGAGGTTCCGAGTTCGATCCCCGGTAGCAGTGGTTGTTCTTGGCTTCTCATTGGCCCACATATTCGGTGTGAGTACAGGTGGATTCTAATGCAGCATAATTGAGAGGTATTAAAAGAAGTTGAAAAAAAATGATTCCCAATTGGTGTAAAATGAAGGGTTCAAAGGAAAGTCTGAAGAAAAGAAAAAAGTCTCCAAATTGATGCGTCTCATACTGCAATATACATGCACATTACAACGCTGAATTCTATAAAAAATAAAATCAAATTCACTGTCTTTTGAATCGGATTATCTTGTTTTTTTGTGAGAAAGTTTGAATTCTACACTTTCCAATCAAAGAGACATCTATAGGCATACACCGGACAGTTCCCGAAGGGGTATCACGTGACATATAAATTTTCTTTCGAAAATTTTCAACAATTGATATAATACGACCTATTTGAAAAGATATAAAAGATCCACCGCATCCAGCAAAGCTCTGAAATTGGTACACATTCTCTGTTTCCAACAAAAATTCACGTCAGGTACGGATTAACAGAATGACTGATGATTCTCTGCAATTTTGTTTCTATTTTGCGCTTCTAAATGCCCATTCCACGGACCTAAATGCTGCCAACAACACTGTTTTCCACCCAAAATCGAAAGATTGTAGTGGGCAAAGTATAATGTTACTTATATGGGCATATTCTACCTTACCAATATTATTATTATAATTAGCATTATTATCATAATTATTATCATTGTTGTTGTTCTTATTACAGTCACGTATATTTACATTTTTCATAAAACATTTGTGTATTTTCATTTTTTCATAACACCTCTAGTAAAACATCATTTATGTAGGAAATTTTCAACTTTTAATTCGAATCTCAGTATGTATCTTTATTATCTTACAAAATATACTAAACCCAAAATTTCTTATTAACATGATTAATATCCCTCATAAAACTGTCCAATTTTATGTCCAGAACAACTTCTACATGTACATGGATTCACACATTCAGTATAATCACAATTCAAAATTATGTCTTTTTGGAAGGAGTGAAATAATGAACTTACCTTAACTTGGATCAATTTATTACAACTACAACGAATAAGCGAGAGTAAATAATTATATTTTCATGTTTTTAATCGAAAATGCGACGATTTACCAACCAGGAAGTGCGTTTTCATCAAAAAAATCTCACTAAAGATCTTATTTCTGACTATAATTATCATATTTATTCGCCTTTACATTCAATTCATGTCTAACCCCCTTTTTTAGAGAAAAAGGGTCGATTTTTAGTGTCAGGAATAGAATAAACGTGGTTAAATATCGAGACAATAGAAAACAACAACAACAACAACAATAACAACAACAACAACAACAACAACAACAACAACAAGAGGACCAGAATGGCCCTATATCACTCACGTGACTTTATTGCTTTCAATCTGACATTTAATTTTGTATTCTCATGCCTCTCGATAGGTCCTGGTGAAGTGGATAAGGCTCTAGGTCAAACTATTCTCCAGTTGATGCATATAAATGTGACCCGTCACGCTAAAAGGGACCTTATCCGAATACCAAAAATCCAAACTTTGACAAACTTTTCAGACTCAGCATAGGTCAACCAGATATTGTACTCGAAAACTGATCGTAAAGTAAGATAGGGAAATCATTCCAGATATAAAAAAATACATACAAGTGAAAAGTGTCGGCCCTAGTCTGGCTGCGCGGACTGCGCAGACTGACTAGGGTCGATATTTTTCACACACCCGATAAGATCCCTTTGAGTGCGATGGGTCACAAATGGATTTTAGACAAAGACTCATGTGACCCAAAAACTTATGACCACTTTCTTGGGTCAAGGACAACAACTGCAATTTCTCTAAGTTGGATAAGCCCCACCCTGCCACACCCATGTTGTTTAGGAATCTGAAAATTTATGAACAAATGTTGAAAAAGGATTACTATAGGGACATTCCTGCCAAGTTTGGTTCAAATTGGCCCAATGGTTGATTTTTGAAGAAATTCCGTATGATTTCTCAGTTTTATAAGCCCTGCCCTGCCACGCCCACATTTTTTGATGAATCAAGAATATATGGAAGTATTGAAAAGGGCCATGCAAGGAACATGTCTGCCAAGTTTGGTTCAAATCAGCCCATTGGGTAAAGCAAAAATGATTTTTTAAGAATGATCTAACAATTGCTTCAAGTCGGATAAGCCCTGCCCTGCTACGCCCATATTGTTTACGAATCTGAAAATTTATGAATAAATGTTGAAAAGGGTCACTCAATGGACATTCCTGCCAAGTCTGATTAAAATTGGTCCATTTTTTTTATTTTTATTTTTTTTAAGATTTCTCTAAGTCCGATAAGTTTCGTCCTGCCACACCCACATTTTTATTGAATCAAAAACTTGCCAACAACTTTTTAAAAGGGTTATGCAAGGAATATTTCTGCCGGGTCTGATTCAAATCGAACCATTGGTTAAAGAGAAGAAGACTTTTTCAAACGATTTCTTTAAGTCGTATAAGCCCCGCCCTGCCACGCCCACATTATTTTTACAAATCTGTAAATTAATGAACAAATTTTGGAAAGATTTACTTAAGGGACATCCCTGTCAAGTTTTGTTCAAATTGGATAAATGGTTGATTTTTAAAGATTTTTTTTTATGGTTTCTCAAAGTCCGATGAGCCCCACCCTGCCACGCCCACAAATTTTGACGAATCAAAAACCCACGAACAATTTTTGAAAAGGGACACAAGAGGAACATTCCTGCAAAGTTTGGTCATAATTGGCCTTGATTTAGGAGAAAAAGACATTTGAAGAAATTGTGAACGGACGGACAGACGGACAGACGGACGCCGGACGGTAAGTGACCACAATAGCTGACATTGAGCACTTCGTGTACGGTTGAGCTAAAAACCAAAAAAACGCTGGTTACCGATTTCTCTTTAAGTCTCAATATTGACATTGCTGTGTTGAACACAAATGTTACTTTTATTAGCTAGCATCGTTTTTTAATCTTAATTTTGCCCCCTTTTAATGCCTCAGGTGTAACATATCACATCGTCCAGAAAGTTACAATTGCGTAATTTTTTATGCAGACTTTAAGTTGTGGATAGTGTTAACTATGTACAGAATATGTTCATTTATCGTGCCTGGTCCTTCGGATTTATTAAGTCACCTGACCGACCGTGTTTCGTCCGTCGTCGTGCGTTGTGCGTCGTCCGTCGTGCGTTAACTTGTAACATTTTCGACTTCTTCTTGAGAACCATTGGACGGATTTCAATCAAATTTGGCAGAAAGCATCCCTATTGGAAAGCCCCTTCAGATTTGTACAAATCTTAGAGTTATCTCCCTTTTTGGCCCCTTGTACAAGAGAAAAAAAATCTGTCAAGAAAATGGCCGTGCTGGGGAAGGGGGATGGGAGGGGTTCGCGTTATTACTTATCTTTTAACATTTTCTACTTCCTTTGGAGAACCATTGGACAGGTTTTTGCCAAACTTGACAGGAAGCATCCCAATGGGAAGCCGCGTCAGATTTGTACAGTCTCCCTTTGGGGCCCCAAAACGGGCCAAAACGGGGTAACTAGGGTACATATTAAGAAATGTTCTACTGTTGGATTGAGTTCACATTTAGTATTTAGAATCTTTAAATAAGTTTGTACAAGAGAAAAAAGACTGTCAAGAAATGGTGTGCTGGGGGGGGGGGGGGGGGGTAAGGGGGGCGATTAGGGGGTAGCGCTATTAGTTAAGTTTTAACATTGTCCTGACCTGTTTCCCTAAATTTGATTCAGGTGATGGATAAGGCCCTCTCGGCCTCTTGTTAGATTAAACATTTCTAACGTGCTAGAAATACCAACCAATAGAAATTGAAAGGTGCTGCAGACGGCAAAACCAATGCTTCAAAAGGCAAACTATGACGATTTGACACCAGGGCTGAAATTTTCTCCATTTTCTCCCATAGCATTTTCTATCCGACGAGTCAATATCATGCCTTGATTGTCAAAGAGTTTTAAATTTCTTTTTTCATTCTCTTTTTATGTAAAGGACGTAATGTGTTTCACCATAAATTACGAAATTTATTCTAATACAAGGACATAAATGATCACGCTTATTATATATGTATTACACTGTAGAAAGAGTTAGATAAAGAATGAAACACAGGCAGAGGCACACTGATGCAAAGAGAGCTCGAAAGATAATTTGAGAAAGGGTTTGAGTTTATTGGGGTTTTACGCCGTTTTCAACTACCAGGGTCATATCGCGGCGGCTGGAGCACCTAACCGTGGGTTCCTGGTATTTCTCGCACCAGTACAACCACAATATCCAAACCGAGCCTCCAGCTGCCCCCTCACATAGATGATTCACATCCATTGGTGAGAGACAAATGACTTTTGTCAAATGTCAGAATGGATACTGGCCGAGCCGGGGTTCGAACTCGAGACCTCAGGATTGATAGACTCCGACGTAACCGACTGAGCTATCCGGGCTCGGCGAATGATTTGAGAAAGGAATGGGAGAAGAAAGAAAGTGAGAGATGACTGATAAAAACGATAGGAGGAGAGAAAGATAAGAAACTACAAGGATGAGGTTCAAAAGTATACGCACTTTCAAACAGGCGAAGAGGAAGATATAGTCGATTTTCATCAAAATCCTCGTAGCTGCAGCTTGTTTAAATTACGAGGTTTTCGATGAAAAGCGACGTTTACAATTTGTCGCAATCGTTCAACAGCGCGCTTCACGCACCGTTCTATTTAATCTCCAAAGCCGAGGTCTATATTGATTAACCATCAAATATGACCTCTGCCGTTTTTGGTACACAAACAACCTATTTGGTCGTCATAATCTAATTATAGCACATCATTTGAATTATCGAATCAAAATCATTCAGTTTTATCTTGCATGATCATTACGTATACATTACGTCGCTTCTATTTTTGGCTGAAGCCGGTAACATTTGAATTATCGAATCAAAATCATTCAGTTTTATCTTGTTTGATTACGTATACATTACGTCGCTTCTATTTTTGGCTGAAGCCGGTAATTTGAAGCGTCAGCCAATGAAAGTTTGTATCAGCTTTTTAAATTGTTTTGTTGTGTAAAGCCAACGATTTGATACCGAAATCCCGCCAAGGCCCCGAGATTAGGCGTGAAATGACCCCGCGGGAACAGAGCATCATTATATCATAATGGAATGAAGAGAGAATGTGCTCTGTTCCTAAGAGAGTACGTTCTATTTGGTATCGAATTGGAGTTTTTGAAGCGACGTTCTATTTGGTATACAATAAAAGTTTAGTCAATGGAGGTGTAAAATTGCACAATGACATGGAGTAATAAATTGTTCCGTCACTGTTCTTAACTACATTTTGGCCGACTTCGATTGGCGACAGTTCGAAATAATAGTTTTGCTTTTCTGTCTATTTTATTCAACTCCGGTCTTTGTCAGCCAATGAAATTCGTCTCGATACTGATTGTTTTGATGTTTTCATTCGACCACAAAAGCTGATCGTATTGCGGGTAGAAAATATGGGATATCTCAAACGTGTAAATGTGTTAACTGTACCCGGTTTCTCAAAATAAAATAATTGATGGAAAAATACTCAAATATATTTTACTCTGTAAAAATGTTTTTGTGCCAATTTGATTTCCGACCTGATAAAAAGAATACAGTTTGGTTAATTAATTCGGCGCCGTACTACCATTTCGTCTTGTACGATAGTTGGTTTGGCACAAACCGATTTGGTTTTGACCTTTGTGACTTTTCGTGCACAATTATAAGTACATAATTATACTAGCAAACATTTCTAACGCGCCACTTGGTTTTCTTCACGGAATATATACAGTGTATTTCGAGACATTACAAAAAAAGAGATTTGTATGTAAATGAATAGTTGAACCAATTCCGAAGAAATAATGACGAAAATGTTACCAGTATTTTCACCAGAAATTATTGGAATTATTACAAGTTTCACAATACCCCGAATTCCGATTTTAACATCGCTGTGTGGGTATTTACACTTACAGAGTCGGGTTTTAAATATTTCCCCCAAATGGCGTTTCTTTAGGAATCTACTACCTATGTTGATAAATAAACACAATTAATTCTATCGTGAAATTATGCCAGGAAATCACATTTCGGCCAGAATTTGTTGTTTGTGTGAATTTCGAAAATGAGGGTACTTGTATTTCGTTCAAGAGTTAAATTTATTCAGCTACATACATATGAGCCGGGATCTGGAGAAACGTCCCTTATAGCATTTTCAAAAATTGAGTTTGAAGATCAATCTGTTGTCAGATGCAATCCAATATGCATCCACGCAGCTCTCTTTAAGTTACTACAGGTCATGAAGAAGCTATTAGAGAACAACATTGATCCTGATCAGACTGTGCGTATGCACAGGCTGATCTGGATCTATGTTGAGCTCAAAAGCCTTAAGGGACGTTTTTCCAGATCCTGGCTCATATGTAAAGTACTTTATCGTGTTGCTATTGCGGCCAATATGGCCTTAGAAGTTGACGGGCCTTTAAACACTATTCATTATTTCAATTTATTCAGCACTACCCAGCTTCGGCATGAAATATTTCTTAAATGATAGTTCAATCTAGGAAAATAATCAGTTGGTGTTATCACAAAAAAATTCAACTACAGTTTAAATTAAGCTCTAGTTACGACATTTTGCAATTACACCGGCGAACAAAACTTGATCATGTCCCCTTCATACCTATGTAACTTATTTTACTCGGTGACAACATTTTGTCAATTTTATGGATGTTTAAAATGGGGACACATATTTTTGGACACCCTGTAATCTAGTCTCTTGACCTTGGGAGGAGAGATTGGTCTGACTAATGTTGTGAAAATAACCTCAATTATCTGTGACTACTGATGTTCGCTTGGAGTTATTGCTTCGCGACACGTCCGACACGAAGTCAGCGAATATAAACAAGCGCATCGTTATCTAGGTCGAGGTAAAACCCTTTCCTTCAGTGCTTTATTCGTTTTAGCAGATTTAAACGTGACTTTGACAACTACATGCTTCATGATGTAGATATGATGAGTTTAATCATTCAATGCCTGATTCACATAGATAATGACGGATAAGATCAGGCTGCGCGTTCGTGCAGACAGAGCTTGACAAAAACACTGTCTTCAACATGAAACGGTATTTTAACAGACGCATTAAGGGTGAACTGAATCACTAATAGTACGTTTAACCATATGTATGTCTAAACGGCATATATTGTTTGACAGTTGCTGCAGATGACAATTAAATTTTGACAAAGAGCAGATCTGAGCAAAAAAAGAGCACAGAAAATAATGAGGCAAAAGAAGAAAATGCTGGTTATCAGCATTTTCCTCGTTTGCCTCATTGCTTTCTCAAGTACGTTAGTTAAATTAAAACCACGTCTTGTTGGGGGAAAGGGTCAATTGTATTAACCTTGTATGTGTTTTTATTTCAAGAGATGAAAAATGGCTGATGAAGATATAAAGCGACTTGTTTTAACGGAGTATGCAGGGACTTGTCATTGGCATGGTACAGAGTTCGATAAGCTGCCAGGCTTCAAGTGTCGAGCTGATGATGTATGGGTGTGCAGTTTTCCCAGATCAGGTCGGTCACTTATGTTACGTTTTTCTTCCGTTGCTTAACCCGTTACTTTAAAGTGACACCTTTTGACTGACTCACTCACAAGAAAACCTTTGGGAAAACTTTGAGACAAAAGAAGAAAATGCTGATGATCAATATTTTCTTGTTATGCCTCAATTTTTATATAACATTGTGCACATATTATTTCTTTGTGTACACCGGTTTTGTCGTCTGCAAAATCTTGCAAAATTAGGTCGCCCTGTTATTTTGGGTTAAAACATTACCAAACGGCAAAATTTAAGGGTAATCCACTTCAAAAACTGCCTTAAATGACAAAATGGAAGGTATTAAAGATAGAATTTGTGTAAAATATGGCATAGATAATATTGAGACAAAAGGAGAAACTGCTGGTTATCAGCAGTTTCTTCTTTTGTTTCAATGTTTTCCCAATCCTTTCCTATTAGGGACGTCAAAACCAGGTCTTGTTTGGGAAAGGGTTAAAACATTTTCTCAAACGAGACATAGTGTTACCGTAAGTCAGTAAACTAGCATTAAAACACATTTTGATAAAAGAAGAACATGCTTTTATCCAAGATGTTCTCAACTTTCTCAATACTTCCTTGATATCATATTTTATTTCCATTCACAAAAACGTAATTTTGTCCTCTAAAATCCTTCTAATTTGAATCGTTACACTTATCTTGTCGTATAGAGAAAGGTAAAAACCTTGTTTTTATCTCAAAGTATGAATACCACGGTGGATAACCCACGTGACTTTTGGGAAGCGTTAACACCGAAAAAATCGTCCGCTTCAAGGTATGTTTTGTTTAATTTCTCAGTTTTTACTCTAATGATTTTGACGAGATAAAGCACACGGAACGCACCTTTGAGAGGTCTATTCCCGGCTCTTACTCTGCTCCAAATCCAGTGGTCTCTTCAAATATTCGAGCCAAAGTGTTTGTAAGTGCAAAACGAAAGTGGGAAGCGTTCACGTGCACCGAAAAAAAACTTTCGCTTGAATGTTTGAAGAAACCACTGGATTCTGAGTAGAGTGAGTTACAAACGGGAAAAGGTCTTATTCGGTGTTAACGCTTCCAAAAAGTCACGTGGGTTATCCACCGTGAATACGTATAATTAGCCTTATTTTCGGCATTTTAACGTAGCTGATAATTTGTAACGCATTTAATCTTAAGATTTAGACATTCTATTAAGACATGTAGGTGAATACCGCTCTGTCCGGAATACGGGGACGATTTTATCCTGTTAACCGTGACGCAATTTCGGACAAACAATTAGTATTTCGTTGGTGTTGTTATAAAATCTCGTAACTACGGCTTGAATCAAGCCGTAGTTACGAGATTTTATAACAACACAGACGGTTTATCAAGACATAACTCTAAACCCAGTCTATTTTTAGCACAAAATTCATTGCTATTGTAAAATGTGGGTAAAAACCATATAGAGGGCAGATTTACGAATGCACATAACTTGTCTGAAAATGTTGATGACTGACATGTACGATATGTCGCTAATATATTTCCTTATTTATTCTGGGAAATTGCATTATTTGGATCCAGATACACTTAGATACATTCGTTCTGCGCCATAGTATTAGTTAAGTACTTAGCATACTTTGATTATGGAATATACTTTTGTTCGTTGTTGGGTTATGTCCCTTTGCTTAATGTCCGCCATTTACTTGTAATAAAACGTGTTGTAACGTTTCGACTTAGTTGTCATAATAAGATCGTATTTCCACACTGGCGTGGTGGCAGCGGTGTCTTAGCGAACCAAGACGATTCTTTCTGCTATCTGCAACATATAAACCCACAAATCTACAGCGTAGGAGATACTTTCGCTCGAAAACAAGACAATCAAAGTACCGCAAGTATGGCGACCAGAGCCCCGAAACAGTGGGCACTCACAAAACAAGAAACCATCACATCTTTTGAGGCGTGGCGACAAAACCTCCAATATGTTTTGTCCCTCGACGCTAATTTTGCGCCCTTCTTGGTGGACGGAACAACTTGGTTAAAAAAAACAGCAGCTACACCACTCAGAGGCCTCACCAATGATGGTGAAGGTGTTCCAGAGGCCCGCCGTAGAACAGCAGAACAAAAAGCTACACATCTGGATCTACTATTAGGACAAATAGCGAACTTCTGTCCTGTGATTTCTCGCAACACCATTGTTAAAAACTCAACCTCGTTAAAAGACATATGGCAATCGATTCGCTTGCATTATGGTTTCCAACTTACTGGTGCTCATCTCTTGGACTTCGATAAAATTCAGTTAGAACATGGGGAAAGGCCCGAAGACCTCTTCCAGAGACTAAGTAGCTTTGTAGAAGATAATCTCCTGAAACATGATGGTGGTATACGTCACCACGGGGCAGTACCGGATACAGATGAGGATTTAACCCCTTCTATAGAGAACTTTATCGTCTTGACATGGCTTCGTCTCATCGACATTAATCTTCCGGCCCTGGTAAAGCAAAAGTATGGACCAGATTTGAGATCTAACACGCTTGCCTCGCTGAAGCCCGAAATATCGCAGGCACTTGATAGTCTCTTAGATGAGTTGCGTACAACAGCTGATGCACGTGTTTTACGCACAGCCTTCCAAAAAGGCAAAACAGACCGTCGTCCTGGAGCAAATCAATCCATCCAAGAAATATGTCCCTTATGTAAACAGGCTGGTAGACCGAAATATAAACATTTTCTTAGTAAATGCAAATATTTACCTAGTCAAGATCGCGCATATCTTTCTCGCGTCCGCTTATCTCAATGCGTAGAGGAAAGCATCGAGGAAAGCGAAAATGTTCACCATCTGAATCTGGAAGATGACGAAGACTCCGATGATGAACCGGTCATCTCACATACGCATAAAATTTCTACTCTCAGAAGGGTGTGCACCAAACAATCACCGTTCATGAAAGTCTTTTATCAACACCACCCTCTCCAGGTTACCTTAGATACAGGAGCAGAAATTAGTATGATAAAACACTCAACCGCCAAGTTCATTGGTGCCAAGATTAGTAAAAGTAATCAAAGTGCTCTTCAGGCAGACGGCATTACTCCGTTAAAAATCATTGGTGAAACTAAATTGGTTCTTACCCGGGGTGATCATGACTTAGTCCTCGAAGCGTTAGTCGTAGACAACATGGATGTTGACATTTTGGCTGGAATTCCTTTCATGTCTACAAATGACGTCTCAGTTCGCCCGTCTAAACAGCAAATTCTGATTGGTGACAATGACTCATTTTCTTACGGTGGCTCGAAATCATTTTCGCAACAAAACTGTGTTCGTCGTGCAAAAGCTCATGTTCTAAGGTCTTCCAGCAACTCAACCGTCATTTGGCCCGGCAGCTACGTAGAGGTCAGTGTTCCTGAAGAACTTGACCCAGACGGCACCTTCGCAATTGAGGCGCGACAAGTTGATAACTCTAAAACGGAGCGCAAATGGCCATATCCAGGATTTATAGACGCAGTACAGGGAAAAATTAGGATCGTTAATGATACTGACACTCCTCAACATTTAAAGAAACATGAACATTTTTGTCAGGTGAATAATACCACTACCAGTTCGTCTTCGGGATTTCAGGCTGATGTCCCGATTCGTGATCAGAGCACCGTGAGGACTACTTCTACAGGTACTCTACATTCAACAAATGTACAATTGGATCCAGATAATATCTTGCCAGTCAAGGCAAAAGACAAATTCCGCTCTATTCTGAACACTTATGACTCGGTTTTTGATCCACACATAGCCGGTTATAATGGAGCCTTTGGACAGTTTGAAGCGTCAGTAAACATGGGACCAACTCAGCCCCCGCAACGCAAGGGCCGCCTACCTCAGTACTCAAAAAACAAACTTGTCGAGTTACAGAACAAATTTGATGAACTAGAAAGCCTCGGGGTCTTTAGCAAGCCTGAAGATATAGGAGTAAGTGTTGAGTACTTGAATCCTTCCTTTCTGATAAAAAAACCGCATGGTGGATACCGGCTGGTTACTGCCTTTGCAGATGTAGGTCGTTACAGCAAACCGCAACCGTCCTTGATGCCTGACGTAGATTCCACTCTCAGAACTATTGCACAATGGAAATATATTATTACCACTGATCTTACAAGCGCATTTTACCAGAATCCCCTTTCCAAGGACTCAATGAAGTATTGTGGAGTAGCCACGCCCTTCCGGGGTGTACGTGTTTACACAAGAAGTGCTATGGGGATGCCGGGCTCGGAAACCGCCTTGGAAGAGCTTACCTGTCGTGTATTGGGGGACTGTGTTCAGGATGGTATTGTGGCTAAGCTAGCGGACGATTTGTATTGCGGTGGCAACACCTTAGAGGAATTAGCTACTAATTGGGAACGTATTTTGAGTTTACTTCAACAGTGTAATATTCAACTGTCAGCACATAAGACTGTTATTTGCCCTTCTAGAACAACGATTCTTGGCTGGATTTGGCATAATGGTACTCTTTCTGCTTCACCCCATCGAGTCGCTACGCTGGAACAGTGTCCTTTACCCGAAACCGTTCACGGTTTAAGATCATTCATTGGTGCGTACAAGATGCTTGCTAGAGTCTTACCAAACTGTTCGGAAGTACTCTCGGATTTGGACTCTATAACCGCTGGAAAGCAATCACAGGATCGCATCCAATGGTCTGATGAATTGGTGACTACCTTTAAAAACGCTCAAAATCACTTGAAAAATTCAAAGTCGATCACATTGCCTAAACCGGATGACAAGTTGTGGATTGTCACGGACGGATCTGTTGTCAAGCGCGGACTAGGAGCTACACTATATGTATCAAGATCAGACAGGCTATCTTTGGCTGGTTTTTTCAGTGCAAAAATTAGGAAACATCAGATAAATTGGTTGCCTTGCGAAATAGAAGCCTTATGTATTGCCGCTGCAGTGAAACATTTCAGCCCATTCATTATACAGTCAGTACACAAGGCAAGCATACTAACTGACAGTAAACCTTGCGTTCAGGCTATACAAAAACTTTGTCGTGGAGAATTCAGTGCTAGTCCCCGTGTTACGTCATTCTTATCTACCGTCAGTCGTTACCAAGTCGATTTACAACATTTGGCTGGATCTGCCAACGTCCCATCAGATTTCGCGAGTAGAAACGCGCCTGATTGTGAAGAACCTCGCTGTCAAATTTGTACCTTTATACACCAAAACGAGGAGTCGGTCGTTCGATCCATAAAGGACAACAACATTCTTAAAGTGCCTTTTTCATCACGATCTGCATGGATCGATATACAATCATCTTGCCCAGACTTACGTCGTGTGTGTGCTCACCTTAAACAGGGTACAAGACCTTCTAAAAAGGTCAGGGACGCTAAAGACATCAAACGCTATCTCAATGTTGCTTCAATTAGCAAGGATAATTTACTCGTAGTTAAGAAAAGCAACCCACTCTCTCCTTCTACGGATCTAATTATAGTGCCACGGTCCGTCATTGATGGTCTAGTCACAGCATTACACATAAAGCTAGATCACCCATCAAGACACCAGTTGCGATTGGTAATGAAAAGATCATTTTATGCCCTCGATTTAGATAAGACTATTGACGATGTGAGCGAGTCATGTCATACATGTGTTTCTCTTAAATGCCTACCCAGACCAAAGCCTGAACACACATCTGAGGAACCGCCTGTAAATGTAGGCTTGTCATTTGCTGCGGACGTCATAAAACGTTATAGACAATTGATTCTGGTTTTGCGCGAAACTGTGACGTCATACACTAAAGCATGTATCATTGACAATGAAAGGCACGATACAATCCGCGACGCGATAATATTATATGTGTATTAGATAGAGGCTGCACTGTAGATTCTACGCAAGACTGGGCGTGGCTATTTCAAGGGCGGTTCTAGGGGTGGGGTCAGGGGGTCATGACCCCTCCCCCAGAATTGGCCGAAAATTGAATTTTGACTATATAACTTCTTATTAAAAGCTGTCATTTGGGCTTTGACACTCCCCCCCTGGAAAAAATCCTGGATCCGCCCTTGTATTTATAGACGTCAGCCCGTTTATGCGAAATATAGCTACAAAATTTCAAAATATACTGCAATTTCATTCGTCCAAAAAGTAGGTCGAACACAATTTCTAGGTACAACACTTACCCAGCAAATCGTGTATCTGATTGTCACTCTGGACTTCGAGAAGGCGGTCACAGTAAACATCGATGACAGATTTCCACATGCCGAGCCCATGTCTGAAGATTTTGAAACTTTACGGTATGTCTCCATCCTTAATGCTTGATTTTCAAGTTATGTCCAGTAAAAAGGGCCTATTGTAAGCTTCCCTTAAAAATCAGTTTTCAGATTCCCCTTACACCCAAAACATTGGACCAAATGACAGGAATAACCAACAATTTCGACCACTTCTTTCATATATCATACCCAATTCAATCAGGTTTTTAAGTGCCAATGTCATTCACGATGCCACCTACAGCCCCTTTCAATTTGTATCAGTCTGTCGATTTGGAAAGGACAAATATGTGAATATATCGATTCCAATACAAGCCGTCAACTATTTGGTTGAAAATATATACTAAGCAAAACAATTGAAGGATATTCAAATTGCACTATTTATAAAAATTAACAAAGGCATATATTCGAACAAAAATCTATAAATAACTTCATATCAATGTCTAATCTTGAAAATCAAAAACATAAAGCACGGCAATCGTTTCCGGTGTCCCTACAATATCCGGTTAAACGCTGGTACCCAACAACCGAAAAGTCACACGTCATGAATAACGGATATTTTCACCCTGGAAGTCGACCCAAGCCTTATCAGTACCTCGCAAATTCATCGCAGATTGAAATACCACATGTTGCGGTACAGTATTCCATTTCCGAAAACGTTCACGTTGGAATAAGCCGGGTTGGTCGGTTGTTGTTGTCTGTGACGTAGACGTCTACCCAACGCGTTTCAATCATGCTCGATTGGTTAAAGGCTCTGTGATCAGGATGGCAAATCCTTGGATTGAAACCAAATCTGTTTAAGATGGTGTTTTACAATAACGACACCGAATACGTTTACGCTGGCGTCAATGAACGCGTGTTCATCTCTATTTTCCTGTTTAAAAGTAATAGGATGTGAGTGAATCACGTGGTTAATGTAATGTTGGTCAGTCAGTGTCATTTAGCACGAAAAGGTTTGTCTCTAGGTAACGTAAGATTCCCGTCAACTCCAAAATGCTCACGTTACCATATGCGTCACATTTGGGTATATTGTATTCGTGTTATCTTTCGTTCCTATATCGAGAAAAACACGAATTCTGCTGTCAACATGCGACGCCTAAACCAACTTTGGTTGGTGATGAGCACTGTACTCCGGTGCTGCTGGTTCCATCTCAAATGGCTTCTGGTCCATGTGTCAGTGTCGTCATGTCAAAGCGTTAGCTGTCAACCGCCAACTCTAAGGGTTATCCCTCGCACATCTGTTAGACTCTGGAGTAATTTTGGAAAGCTTTGGAGTCCTAGAACGTAACGAGTTCTTGAGAATGTAACTGTCATCAGCCAAAGATGTCGTTTACTTACGTCCCCTGTCATGCCGTTTCATAATTACGACTGCCAAGAAATACCGTTTGTGTAATCGACTGAATACACATTGCAAAATTCAAAATCTACGAGCAACGTCAACCTCACGTTCCCATACGTTCAATTGACCAACGGCCTGCCAGCGCTGCAGATCTGTCAGCCATTAACGTACAATCCATTTTAATGAATTGATTATAGGCAAGCACGTTTTAATCTACTCAATGAAGCAAATCAGAGTACGCATGTACGTGAAAACTGCACGTAAATAACACGGTAAGTTTGGTAGTTGACCCCTGTGTGGTAAATTGTCCCATTTTGGCATGACAAGTGAAGCATAACTCGATGTGGCAGCATAAAATATTAGAGTGAATGTATAATAAAAAGCATTAGGATTTTATATAATATTTTATCAAAGCTTCTAAAATAGCTGTAGAATTTCAATATCCTTCAATTGTTTTGCTTCGTATATTTATCTTGAGATAATTTTACTTATCATTATCATTTTCTTATGAAACGTTTAGGGAAGTATAAATATCAAGTGACACGCTAAAATTTGACCGGGCTGAGGTCACAGTTAACTACTAGACGGGTTATTGCACTTCTTGGTAAAAAGGGCAGAAAGGGCTGCATGGAAACAACGTAAATTTGTTTCACCCTTTGCCCTTTCCCAAACGACACAGTTTTAGGTGGATTCGATTTGAAAACTACTGGAGACAACAACATAGGACTTGTGCACAGTATAGCGAGTAAAATATTGAGGCAAATGGAGAAAATTCTGATTATCAGCATTGCCTCCTCAGGCCCGTAGGAACGGGGGGGGGGGGGGTTCTAGGGGGGGGGGGACCAAAAAAAGTTGACCAAAAATGCCGAATTTTCTTTATTTCACACTGAAAATTTTGGGAAAATTCAATTTAGCCCCCCCCCCCCCCCCCCCCAATATTCAGACACTGAGGCTTTAGCCCCCCCCATATGAAATTGCTTCCTACGTGCCTGCTCCTTTTGCCTCAATGTGTTCCCAAGTATTTTCTATCAGGGACGTTTAGGAAAGATGGTAGTATGGATCGTTGTAATTCTTACTTTGACCACAATGTGATATGCAAACAGCGTTTTTTTACCTAACCTGAGCACGAAAATGCTCATGGTGAGCTATTGTGATACCGCTGTGTCCGGCATCCGTCGTCCGTCAAATTTTCCCTTGTATGCACTCTAGATGCTACAGTTTTTGCCCGATCAACCTGAAAATTGGTCAGAATGATTGTCTTCATAAAATCTCAGACAAGTTCGAAATTGGGTCATCTGGGGGTCAAAAACTGGGTCACGTGGTCAAATCTTAGAAAATCATTGTGTGCACTCTAGATGCTACATTGTTGCCCAATTAACCTGAAATTTGATCAGAATAATTGTCTTTATAAAATTTCAGACAAGTTCGAAATTGGGTCATCTGGGGTAAAAAATTAGGTCACTTAGTCAAAGCTTAGAAAACCTTGTGTGCACTCTAAAGACCACATTTTTTGCCCAATCAACGTGAATATTAGTCAAAATGATTGTTTTGATGAAATGTCGGACAAGTATGAAACTGGGTCATCCGAGGTCATAAACTAGGTCAAGGGGAATCTTAGAAAACCTTGTGTGCACTCTCGAGGCCACATTTTTTCCCACTCAACCTAAAATTGGTCGTCAGAATTGTTGTCTTGGTGAAATCTCGGACAGCTTTGAAATTGGGTCATCTGGGATCAAAATCTAGATCATGGGGTCAAATCTTAGAAAAAGCTAGTGTTCACTGTAGAGGCCACATTTTTTGCCCAATCAACCTTTAAATTCGTCAAAATTCTTGTATTGATGATATCTCGGACAACTATGAAAATGGGTCATCTGGGGTCAAAAACTAAGTCACGGGGTCAAATCTTAGAAAAACCTTGTGTTCACTCTAGAGGCCACATTTTTGCCCTATCAATCTGACAGTTGGTCAGAATGATTGTCTTGATAAAATCTTGGAAGATTTGTAATTAGGTTCATCTAGGGTCAAAAACTAGGTCACCGGGTCAAATCTTTAAAATCCTTGTGAGATTAGAGGCTACAATTTTTGCCCAATCAAACTGGTAATTGGTCAGAATGATTGTCTTGATGAAATTTCAAATTAGTTCAAATTGGGTCAACTGGGGTAAAAAACTAGGTCACAGTGTCAAATCTTAGAATAACCTTGTGTGCACTCCAGAGGCCACAACTTTTGCCCAATCAGCCTGAATTTGATTCAGAAAGATTGTTCTGAACATGCTCAGAATTTTTGTTTCCTTTATATCTCTGAAGAGTTTGAATATGGGTCACATGGGGTCTTGAACTAGGTATTTAGGTCAAATCGTAGCATAACTATTGCATTTTAAGGCTTGCTCCATCATATACAGAAAGCTACTATCTCAGGTGAGCGCTTCAGGGCCAATGACCCTCTTGTTTTCTAAAATGCTATAGGGAGTCGCGCGAATCTCAATAGCGGTACACTACCCTGATTTTGATGGGAATCTTTCCCCTTCTTTTTTGAGCTGTTGTTTAACAAAATACATTATACGTTTTAATATTAAGTTGACCTGTTTAATTGAAATTGATTTTATTTAAAAATTGTCCAGGAAATGACATCGTAGTAATGGCTCAAATGACTAAATATGAAACTAAAGTTTTTCGAACTTTTTGCTTTTTTTTTTGACAAAATGTGTACATGATTTACGCATTAAATAGCGAACGTTTTATTTGCTTAACAGTGATGTAATTTCGGACAAACAAAAATATTATGTTATTATACTGTTATAAAATCTCGTAACTACGGCTTGATTCAAGCTGTAGTTACGAGATTGTATAACAACACTGACAATTTATCAAAACATAATGATAAACCCAGTGTATTTTAGCCCAGAATTCATTGCTATTTCAGCGGTTTATCCTACCTTGATGAGAAGCCAGAAGAAGAACCTCGCATGATAAAGTCTCATCTACATTACTTCCTGCTACCAGATGAACTAAAGAAGGGAAAAGGAAGGGTATGGTAGAAAACGTTGTCATTGTTCTTAAAAAAACTTAACTAAGGCTTGAAAAACGATGTAGTTGCGAGTCCTTTGTTATCTTGAATGAAATCTATTCAACCAATCAACAATGATCAATGTTCTACGAACTATTTTAAAACATTTTACCTCCAGTCGGCCGTATTACGGTCCAAAAAACAAGGTCAACGGTTATTTGTTGCGAAATTCATCTACGTCCCCCTATGTATATAACTCTGTCATTTATGCACGAAAATGGATATAAATTAAAGCCAAAAAAAAATATCTGGTATATAAAACATAATCAATGACACATTTCTCGTTTGAACATTCATTAATATTTGGCCAAATGTCAAAAAGACATAAAATGTGCAAAATTGGACATTGTTCAAATGGAAACTATGTTGTATTATGAATTTTTATTGCAATTTTCATTACACAAAAATTTTAGTCGATATGTTTGTATTTCATGACTTTCTTTAAGTGTAATGCATATTCACGGTGTACATACAACCCACGTGACTTATGACGTCACGAATCGGTCAGAATTGGATGATAAATGGATAAAAATTGCTCGCTTCGAGTAAAACTTTTGCTAATAACTTTCTTTATACTTGTCGTATCTTTACAAAACATGGACGAGAGCCGTCCTTGAAGAATGCTTGACCAACGACAAACAAGTTATTAACCCAAAGTTCTAAGAATTTTGAGTTTATTCGAACCGCGTAATTTGAGGTCAATACAATTCATGTAATCTGGATGGGAGCGATTTCATAAAAAATATGAAAAATGCCTTTTAGACAATATTTCTATAACCTTATTACCCCTAATAAATGATGCATGTGTTTCACTATTAATAGTTGGTGGTAAACTGGTGGTAAAACTTGTCATGTTAATTTGATTATATTTTGAAAAGAAATGTGTAATGACATGGATGGGAAACTGAACAAAATAGACATGGATCGGAGCTAACAACTTGTCTGCGAGACGTAGAACTAAAATCGATCTATCTCTATGATTTATATAAAGTTGTGCGCTGTATGATAATTGCCTAAATGTATAGCATTTTTATAGACACAAAAAAATCATTTTCCCTGAAGAAGCCCATAAGGGCGAAACGTTGGAAATGAATTAAAGAAAAAAACTGTAAATGTGATCGTGTTTGTGGCGTGTTTTTCTAATAGCATTTTTATACAAACTTACAAGGAAATTCCATGATATGTAAATACATGTTACTGAAAATAATTGTTCATTGTAACAATGAACCAAATTGTTTCTTAACCCTTCCCATACCACACTCTTTGAAACAATGCACGTTTGAATTGAATTGCTCGCTACTTAATGGTCGGTTAAAAAATCTTCACAAAAGAAAGGAAAATTTCAGGCTAAAGAAGAAATTTCTGCTAATCAGCACTTTAAGCTCACCTGAGCATCAAGAGCTGAAGATGACGTATTTAGATGACCTTAAGTACGTCTGCCCTTCATCTGTCGATCATCCGTCCACAATTATTAGTCACTCTTGACCAAATTTGTCAAACAAGTAAGGTCACAATGTATTTGGTGAGTTTCATTATGGGCCATATCAAACCAGATATTCACGAATTAGGCCTATCTGCCACTGAATGTGGAAATTCCGTCTTTTACTGTCTTTACGTTCTAGCATCTACATAAGTATCAATATTGACTAAAGGATGCAACAAACACAATGTTGATGCCCATGCGATCCTGGATGACTTCGATTTTTCAGTTCTATGCCTCTGGATTTAACAAAATTGCCGTTTTAAACTTTATTTTCACTCTAACAGTGACAAAAATTATCTAGTCAAGACAAGTCTCGGACACAATCTTGGTGACTATTAAATCTTGAAAGGGCATGACTTTCAGCATGTTGGGACTTGAAAGACCTTAGTTATCTGGCCTTGAAGTTGACAAAATTTCCATTTTTGATTTATCTCTAACAGACACACAAATTGAACAATCAAGACAAAACTTTGACAAAATTTTGGTGATTATAAGATCTAAGGCTAACTTTGCTTTTGAGCCTGATCGGACATTGACAATGTGTCATGGCAGCTCAGGTGACCGATTTAGACCACCAAGGTCATCTTTGTTTGTATTGACAATGTACATTTCCTCTTGATATTTCTATCTCAGGCACCTTCAACGATGATGTCGAATATCTATGTAATTGACGATGAATGCAAATAGCAGACAAAACGCTGGAGTTAGAAATTAGTCGTTGTCGACATAAACAGCGTCTAAACCGAATTTGTGACAAAGTACTTTGAAGGAAGTCCTTGTGACATCTAACGGTTCATTTGCAAATGTATCTAAGCACGTGCAAAAGTGAAATTCACTATTAAAAGACCTCCGCCAGTCTTCGGTCCTTCGAAAGGAACTAGGTGTAATCCCAGCTCTGTGAAAAAAGGCGTTAGTATGTGATACATCACCACTTGTAAAAAGGACACGTAGCTTTTCCAAGAATGTACTCTTTGGTCCGCTTAGACTCCTGAAAAATTAGTGAGAATTTTATAGCGAGGTAGAATTGCCCAGTGGCCTGGAAACAGGGTCGGATCATCACGTATGTGATATGAGAGATTTGAAATACAATGGTTTATGCCGATGTGTTCGAAACATTTATTGGACTTCTTAAAAACATAGGATTTCAACTGGATAACACGTCTTCTGAGTTTTTGAAGGACGTTATTAGATGGGTTCTTGTACCAAACCATACTTTAAGTAGTGAGTAATTCGATTCAAATGCGCCTTGTCTCAAAGTTTTTAGTATGGAAAAAGTTAAGATACAATATGTTTAATTGCTGCAATCAACAACTTTTTTCGGTTATTTATTTTTCTTGTGGAATGTCCATGTAAGCGTACATAAAAATAGATCTACTATATATTTGGGCAATTATCATACAACACACAACTTAGAGATAGATCAATTTTAGTTCTACGTCCCACAGGCAAGTTGTTAGCTTCGATCCATGTCTACTTTTTTCAGTTACCCATCCATGTCATTACACATTTCTTTTCAAAATATAACCAGATTAACATGACGATGCGGTTTAACGCCAAACCTAAGTACTGCAACACAAATTTTATTAATTAGGAATCACGCGGTTCGAATAAACTAAAAAATCTTAGAATTTGTTGTTAAAATCTTGTTCGCCGTTGGTCAGGCATTCTACGAGGACGGCTCTCGTCCAAGTTTTGTAAAGATACGACAAGTATAAGGAAAGTTATAAGCAAAAGTCTTACACGAAGCGAGCAATTTTTATCCATTTCTCATCAAATCCTGATCGGTTCACGACATCACAAGTCACGTGCGTTGTACACCGTGATATTGTTATACGTGATAAGACAGAACAATAAATATTAATTCTGAATTTTTGAAGTTTTTTTGATAACAAGGTATTTTAGAAGAGTAATTATCACGTATTACAAGATTGCACGATCATTAGATGAAATATCAATGCAACTTTGTAATATAAGTAATAAGTATATATCTGCAATACAGGTCCTTCTTCCATTTGCAACAAATGCCTGCAGCATAGATCATGGCCAGAGCCGCGTTCTTTAGAGCGAGATTTTTTAAGAGTTTTTAATGTGTTTTGGATAAAGCGTTTTTAAGACCGAGACTTTGACCGAGCTGTTCCGAATGCTCCATGTTTATACAAATGACGTCGTCATGCCGTCATTTTTATAAAGTATGGAGCATTCGGAACACCGCGGTTTTTATATTGGGCATAGCCCAATATATTATAACCAGCTTTTCACTACAGACATCTCTCCAGACACTACATTATAACCCTAACCCGCTGAGCTATGTGTTCAAGCCAAACTACGTTATTTCAAACACCACAGAAACGTCCTTTATCAGTCACTATCTTCAACGTTTTTCATCTTTTTCACTTCAGCGACAAATAAGGAGGGGGTTAATAATTACATTTGATGAAATTTTCGCTTAGATTGAATACCTGTTGGTATTTTCAGCGTTTTTACAATCTTTTCGGTTGAGTAAAGGAGTTGAAAGCAAAATAGTGTAACTCTAAGATAAATTCCATGTAGTTACAATATTACTGCTCTAATTTTTCAACGGTCATTTAGCCTACCAGTGCAAGCACTGACAGGTGTTTAACTGGGTGACTGCTTGGAGGCCCACTGCTTGACCTTACAATTGTGTGTGTATTCATACCCTTAGCCCATTCCCTAGATACAATGTGTGCGCTTTACCCATTCCTATATTCTGACCCCTTTAGGTTCCCATGAAATATATGTGTTTGGAAAACATGGTAGAAAATGAAGAAATGGTTGTGACAAGCAAGTTCTTCATTTCCCACAATATTTTCTTCCTAGTAGAAAGACCAAACAATGTAACAATTTATTTGCTTGAAATTGGCGACTGATAATGGGTTAAGGATTTATTCTGCATTCACTTTTTCTTTATTGTTTTTTTTTCAACTCTTGTGTTGAAGGCTCTTCCAAACGACAATATGTTAGAGTTGTTAAAATTAGAAAGAGTTGCAGACGACGAAACAGGTGACGATAAAGATGAAATCATGTCATGTACAATGAAGCACAGAAAGTATTGGGACAAAGGAGAAAAATTCCGGTTATCTTTGTATGTTTCATATTATTTGCTTCATCACAATGTCTTGTTTAGAAAAGGACAAATGTTTAGAGGTTAGCCTATAGAGTATAGACACTGTGATTTTAAAATATTTTGATCAAAGTAAAACCATTGTCTTAAATTTGCCGTTTTCTAGAATTTTAACATTTTTACCTCATATACTGTTCTTAGACTGATCATTTGGACCAATGAACATGTGCATTCTATTTAATCGAAATATGTTTGCAGATCAGAGATCAGTTAGGCTAAGCCTCTACAATGGGTCTGTACTTGGTATTATTCTGATTAGCTAAGAATAAGAAATAATCGAACATGTTGATTTAATGTAAAATCCGGTAAAGTGTAACATTTTATCCCAAACAGACTCACATTTTGGATTCACCTCGAGAGTGTACATTTAACTTTTTTATGACCTATGCACGTTTGCCTACACAGTAATTAACCATTTTCAAAACGATGACACCTTTTTACTCGCTTCATAGAAAATGCTTAAAAACATCGAATAGAGAATGGGGCAATTTTGCAAATCAGTATATTGGCCTTTTGTCACAATATCAATTTCTCAGTGATGCCCAATATACAGTGCTGACAGCACTTTGATTTAATTATGGGGTGTTCGGAACAACTCGGTCAAGTCTCTTTTATATTGTCTCTACAGAGTTGACCTAGGGGTTCCGCACGAAGTATAGGGTAATGGCTCCTCCCATTGAGCGTCTTAAAAATCTTGCTCTAAAGAACGCTTTATCCTAAAATAGCTTAAGAAATCCCAAAGATATCTAAAGAAATCTTGCTCTAAAGAACGCACCTCAGGATGCACATTTGTACAGGAAGATTTGGAAACACGGTAGTCGGAAATTCTAAAAAGGTACCTTTTCAAGGATCCAACATTGTATAACTTTGATAATGACATCTTATCACTACAGATCGTGTATATAACGAGAAATCCTAAGTCGTCGGTACCCTCGCTGTTTCGTGTACTGAATTATATCAAGAACCCACCGGCAGATAGTCTGACAGAATATATAGAACTGTTTTTCAAGGGGAAAGGTAATTGATTGACCAATTTTTCAGAATTTTACTTTTTTAGCTTTTTTGCAAATATTTCCGAAATTAAAAGACGCTTGTTCCAGAACCTTTGCTTAACTCTTTTGTTTTCCAGTCCGTGTGCTATTAAAGCTACTATTTCCCAGATTTGGACCCAAAAATTGTCAAATACAAACGAAATGTACACTTTTTAAGCTTTATATGACCTAATTAAATGATTACGAAAAACTATTGAAGCAACGACTCATTTTTTCGCAATTTGATACCAAATTCATGAAGCGATGTCGAAAGTAGGTCAAAACAGTAGGACATGCGACTTTCTTAAATGACGTCACAACATACATGATGACGTCATATTGAAATTCAAGTATGAATCTCGTTTGAATTATGGTCCGCGCTGTATGCGCATGCGCAACAATTTAGAAATAATTCTAACCCCATCTGAGACGGGGTTGAATTAAGGTTTGGATTCTCCCTAAATTCAGCTATCTGTCTTGTAATTTCGGCTCATTCTCTGTCTGAATCGCATATTATTAACCATCCCGAGGTGGTCAACACAAAAGTTTTGCATATTTTTTCAAAAATTTTCATTTTTTGCAATTAGACCATCTGTTACCGTCGCCCTTTAATGTAATATTGGAAGCATCTTTTTGAATACGTTCACGATCGCCGTAACTACTGCTGTAGATACGATTTTTTCGAATGTAGCCGACGACTGACATAAATCGTTTGAAAATGGTGTCAGTATAATGCATAGACGGTCATTTCATGATCGAAAGCGTTTACACGTTGGATACAACAGTCAAAATACCGGATTTTCTCGACAGCGATAAAAGTTATTCGTTTATTCATGTGATCTGACGTTTCAGTTCTCCCGCAGAATAACCTAAAAATAGATCGTTTCTCAATAAAAAGATTCAAGTTTTCCTAATAAGAACCTCAACAAAATGTGTTATTGTTTTTGTACCGCAATTTTGTGTTGTCAAAGGGGAATAATATATCAAGAACGATCACACTAGTAGGTTTTAAAATATGCCAGTTGTCTACCTGCTATTAGAGATTTACGGATTAGTACGAAATGGAATACGAAATGGAAATGGAAATGAAATAGAGGGGATGTATCAGAAGATTCGGAACGTGGTGGCAGATCACTCATTTTTACTCCCACGCGATTCTATGTAAAATCCTCATTTTACACTCTTTCAAACGTTGACTTACGCATTTCCTAAAATAAGACATGATTTTGATGTCCTTGATAAAAAAGGCATGGGAAAACATTGGGATAAAAGAAGAAAATGCCGACAACTTCAAATCCTATTTCTGCCAGTATCCACTTCGTCATCTGCAACAGCGTCTAAATCGGACCTCCATATCTTTTGCCTTTGTCAAAAGGATTAATACTCAATGAATAAAATGTTGTTATTATTTCAGTTGCAGGATAACTGTATTTGCATCGGTCTGCGAAAATAGTTTGAGAATGGTCAAAAAGCCATCTGCGATAAGAAGAGCCAAATGGCTTCTATGTGCAATTATTTTACTCCCTACATACGTAATAGTGAGCACGGTGCAGATTTTGCATCATGGGATAGATAACAATTACGGAAAAAAGTCCATATTCCGGTTAGATATTTTGCAATAACTTCCTTATCTCTACCTCAATTTTCAAAAGGTTTCTTGTATATACGCCGCTTTACTGATCACTTTAATCAGATATATTATTCATTTGTGGAATCATTTTAAATGATAACAACCACGGTCTAATTAGCCCTGCTTCAGGTAAGAAAATGTACACTAACAATCTTATTTATTAACATTTTTAATTTTCAAGCGGTTTGTTGCATATACACCCACCTCACTGAGTTCTTTCCTCAGATGTATGACTTATTTGAAAATTACATATACTTTTCACCAAAAGTTTATCCCAACTGAGCAAAAAACGATCTGAATATTGTGTCATTTTTCTGGTCGTTTAAAATATTTTTTTTTTGCAAAAGACTACAAAGAAGTTTCAAATTAATCATACATCATAGGGAAGAGCTCAATAAGGCGGGGTACATGTAATAAACCGTTTGAAAATTGACGCAATCATAAGAAAGTTATTGCAAAATATTTTTCCTGAAGCGAGGCAAATTTGTCCGTAGATTTATCCATCCCATTATGCACAATCTCCATCGTGGAGAGGGGTATACCGGTTATTCGGTTATACCATGTTGTCTGTTCGTCCGCCCATCCATCCATCCGCTTATCCTAGGTTTCTTTTGTTTGTTTGTTTTCCCCCAGTTGTATGGCCATCAATTGCTGAATGGCAAAATATAATATCTAATTGGACAAAGCTACCAAGTTCTGTTACAGCCATTGAAGGGAATCTCGTGTGTCTAACAAAAACAATATTATTCAGGGCACCTGCGTGGTGGATAACAACGGTCGTACAAGGTATGTTGAGAGCGGTTTCCTGGTTCATCTAAACGATGCCCAGCATGATTTAATGAGGCGGGTAGGAAGCGAGTTGCCCTCTTCAACAAATTGTGTCTTTCTTTGGGATAAGATATACCCAAACTCTTACCCTATTGTTATTCCTTATTCTGTGTTGCAGTTAAGAACAAGGCAACGTTCACTTACAAGAAAATGTAAAAAAAAACTCAATAGATACACGATGTAGCATCGTTGAGCATGCCATCGCAGAACTAAAATGTTACAAGTCGGTTGGTAAAATATGGAGGCACCGCCGCGATACTTTACCTTGTGTAGTAACCTTGTGTACAGGATGAAGGATATTGGGCTTTTTTGTAAATAGTTTTATGCAAAGAAGGAATATAATCATAATGACAGACACTTCCAATCCTCCAATTGATTACATGGAGTATTTACATCCCACTCAACTGTTAAGGTCACATGGAGACGGGAACTCGGCTTATAGTCTAAGCCTGAAGACTAGTCTAGCGCGTTACCACTGCACCCAATCCCAAATTTTGACTGCAATGAAACATATCTGCCTAATCAGTGCTAATTTAGTGATCAGACGACTTAAAGAGAGGGAGATCAGAGTCATTCGACAATATGATGGACCTGTGTGATCCAAAGGCATCGTCAGACTCGATAGTTATTGCACCAGGTACATCGGGATAGGCTAAATCTATCTGTAGAAAGACAATTTGTTTAGTGATGAATCCCGCTCCGTTTTTACCGTTTGGGTAGGTCATTGTTTAGCGCAGGATCAAACATCGCGGAGGGCACAACTTGTCCTTCTTTCGTAATGAACACAAAACTTGAAAATCCCGCGTAGACCTGATTTTAATTGGGTTTTTAAAGACATCCGTCTGTAATGTCAAATTTCGACGAAATGATAACGATATATACAAAATTAGATAAACATTTACATTGGATATGCCGTTAAGAACCGGGTATATTTCAATGCTTTCCTTTAATAAAAAAGGTATGTTGGTGCTTTGGCAAAATTACAGGACAGAGTACGGTTCGAACCCACGACCTCCGAAATTACAAAGGTTCGCTGAGACGGAAACCATCTTCGAATGTACTGAGATGCCCCCCCCCCCCACAAATTCATTTCGGTTTCGTATTCGTATTCCATTTCGTACTAATTCGTAAATCTCTATTACTAATTAACCGGAGGGATGGATTTTAAAAAGGACCCGCGAAAGAAATCGTTTTTAATTACTTTTTACGCTACAAAAAATAAAAAAATCCCTCATAGTTGACCTTAAAAATGTTTAATTTTGAATTATAAAAGAAATGGAATCCTTTCGTTCTCAGAAGCTCCGTGCAAAAGGGATTTTTAAAGCATTTTTTGGTTAAACATTTGTGACGGAGGAAGGGATGGAGTGTGTGTGTGTGTGTGTGTGGGGGGGGGGGGTAATCGATTTTGTTAACCCTCACAATCAAGTATGTTGTTTTTTCAGTGTTGGCCGGACCTTGGGGACTACACGTAAAAGAATATTGGCAACATTGTAATGACAGCAATATATTGTTTATACAGTTTGAAAAACTTATAAAGGTAGGAATTTATGCATTAACTGAACTCGATTCACTCATTGTTCAACACGTTTAGTTACATTGGGGCGATTGGTTACCTAACCATGTAATATGATCCTGGTATTTCAAACTACAGTTAACCCATTACCACACAGTGACTATTTCTGACTCCTCAAAATTTAATGGCTTTGGAAAACATTGTAGATGAAGAAATTGCATGTGACAAACAATTTTTTAATTTCCCACAATGTTTTCCACACAGAAAGACCGAAATACGTAAAAGTTCATTAACTTAAATTGTCGTCTGCAACATATTTGAATTTGGATATGCCTAAAAGTTTGCAATCTGGTAATGGGTTAAAAAAAACATCCTCAAATCCAAGCTATGTACAAAGCTGTTGATAGCAGATACAAAAGTATTGTATTTTGTATATTCATATTTTGTAATTTTGTTGGGATATCGACATAATGTAGGACGGCCCAATTTGAAAGGGATAGCAGACGACAAATAAAAAAATTAAAAGTGGAAAATGTTTATATAATCAAACAGAAAATATTGTGGGAAAAGAAGGAGAAATTGATGATCATTTGCATTTTTTGTTGTCTCTCAATATTTTCCCAAGCTAATTTTACTAGGGATTTCTAAAGAAGGCATTGTAAAAAACGCTTGAAATTGTATTGTCAATAGCAGCTAACCTTTGAGTTTGAGTCTTAAAGGAAAAAGTTTGTGCATTGTTCTTCAGTTTAGGAACGGGGCAGGGGGCAGGCCCCAATAATTTAGATGGGGGCATGTCCTATGGCCCCCCATAATACACCCGAATTTTCCTTCAAGAAAGGTCCAGGTATAATTAATACTGTCTGAAAGTGACCAGACATCCCCCCAGCAACGCTACGCTCGGTTGGGTTCCATTCCATTAAACATTTGGCGCCCCGATATTATAAACCTTCTTACGCCTATGATTTGAGTATATTTCATAAACAATATTCTTCGTCGCCTATTTTCTTCAGGACAGGAAAGGTGCTATTCGTCAGATCGCAGAGTTTCTAGGCAGAGATTTGACCGACCAACAAGTGGATAAAATATTCGACTATACAACCATTGACAGTATGAAAAACAACGACTCCGTAAACTTCTTTCATTATGAGAGTCTATATCCGACTGACAATTCTGAAAGTTCCTTTATAAATAAAGGTAAGCATGGAAAGAAGTAGCTCTGAAAGAACACAATTAAAAATTGCAGTAATGTACAGCAAAGAGAATTGTGTAGCCCTTAAAAAATGTTTCTGCAATATTTGATTTATTTTCTGTGTTATTTCAACATTTACTTTTTTGCTGAATGTATATTTTTTCCAGACAAGTCTTAAATTTGATCGAAATCCCATCAATGACTCTAAAAGAGGCCTATCCAAGCAACACACATGCTTTATTACAATTAAATCCAATGAGCGAGTTTATAGCAACCAGAGTTTTGCATGAATTTTATTTTAGAAAATTTGAATGGCTCAATGCAAGGACGATTCCTGTAACCTATTATAGTTTAAATTGGCCCGATAATTTTGGTGAAGAAACAGGACCGTTCAATTAAACCCCAACAGTGTGGGTAAAATAGTATTGTTCAATGTCAAAAGAAATGTACTTGTTAAAGCCTCTCTTACAACCAGTCGTGCATCTTTATAAATAGTGCATATTCGAAGATTTTTAAAACGCGCCATTTAAAAAGACGCATGACGGGTTATAAGAGAGGCTAACGAATTGTCCAGTCAATTCCTTGCTGCGGGCAGTCTGCGTCGTAGTTGCGTCCACCAAAATCGTACGTTGCACGTACATGCATCGCACGACTATGCCTACGTTTTAGACGCAGACCGCACGCAGGCGCACGTTGTGAAGCCTCTCTTATGATGAAAATATGTTCTTAATTGGCGTAAAAACCTATGTCCCAAATTCCAATTACGCTGTGTAATACGTTGCTTTCTTTTCTTGAACATCAAGAAAATTGTAAAATATCGAATGCCTTAAAAAGAACGAAGAAACATGCATGTATAGCAATATCTAGTCATTGTCATTGAAAGTTGTCCCATAGACTTCAGTTCACTACCGGAACGCAACCCGAACTTAAAATTAAAACACGCATGTGATTTAAGCAATAAATTTAAAATAACATGTAGACATTATACCTGTCTTTAACATAGCGAAAACATATTTCTATAAGTTTGTGTGATTACTGAGAAAATAGAATTCGAATGCATTTTTACCCGTATACTTTTGTGGGTTAACTACCTTAACGCCATTTAAGATGTGAATACACACAAGTAAATGAACGTTCTCACAATCACAAGAAACAGTAAATGGTACAGCGACTATATAATAGTCCACGTAAAAGGCTGCAGATCCTTGAAATCGACGAATTTTCGATATATTCTAACTACCGTAACGTTCACTACCGTAACACATTCTTCTCGTTACGAAAGTGAACTCTGTGTTATGGTAATGAAATTGCAAGACGAAAACATCATATGCAATTCTTTTTATGTGATTGTCAGAGATCTGGGACTTGCACCGTTATCCTGTATTTAGATCCAACACGCCATGTGCAAAGTTTTAAAACAATGAGTTTAGCGGTTGTTGAGGTACTAGTTAACTTCCTTACAGGAGCGAATGCCTCGTTACGATAGTGAAATTGGAAGTAGGAAAGGAACAAAACCCTTTTGAAAAAAATGTTAGAGTTCTGTGACTTAGTATAAACCTTTATGCGGTCATCTCATATATATTTGCAAAGTTTAAAAACATAAAGTTCAAGTGGTCAGTGAGAAACGTGCATATAAAGTTTGGGCCATTTGGACTTAAAACGGACAATAACTAAATAAGAAGTGATCTCCGATTCATAGTTTATCTGTACTGCATCTCTCCAGTATGCAACTTACAAACGAAAGAAATTTCAAGTTGCTATCATATATAATTGAGGATATATGGTTCAACAGTTTTAGTGTTACCATAGGGAATGCATTGTAACGGTAGTGAAAAAGTAGCAACATACATTTTTGGCATGTTTAGAAAAAAAAGAATATGTATGATTTCACTGGAATTTTAACCGTAAACAGGATGTATTCATCTAGATTTTTCATATGATCTACTGGCACAGTCTTTTGGGACTCACTGTCCAGTTTCGTTGACATCTTTGGTTTTTGAATTCTGATATCTCATTCTCTACTGTAACACTATATTCACTACCGCAACGCTGTGAAAATTTGGTTTTTACAGTAAAGCTGTCATTAACTCATGGGAGTAAATATTTGCAATGAAAAATGAGGTTGTATAGCTTTGGATGACTGTATATGTAGTCTCTTTCTCAATTGTTAAGGTATTCACACACTAATGGGCATAAAATTATACGGGATGGATCACTTTAATTTTTCAATCTACATACAAAGAGACACCTTTTCTGAAAAAATAAAGGAATTTTACCGCAAATTTACAATTTTAGGACAAATTTAAGATTTCTCACACCGATATGAAAAAAGGGCATTTCGCGCTCTTAGTAACAGATACTCAAAACTGAATAAAAAGTGACATTTCCCAGAAATATCTATAATTTATACACAAAACAAGAGCTTATCAAACATACTTCTATGAAAATTTACTCTTGACATATTGTGGCAACAATAATATTGGAAAAATGCAAAAGTCGGAATGCATAGCAACAAAATTCTCTTGAAAATCTGTTTGATTTTTTGGGGGTTGTCATAAATATTAAGTCATTATACATTATTAGTGGGGCCTTTCTAATCAGAACTTGAAAAATATCTACAGAGGTATAGAAAGTAAATACGTAAAAAATAGGGAAGTTTCGCCGCCCAGAATGAAAGGAATCGCCATGGAAACATGCCTTATGCGTATTTTGACATACACAAAGAGCATGTTAAATTCTATTTTGCTTTCAGTATATATCCTTTCGGACATGAATTTGTGAAGATGTTAAACTGAAAATTGAAAAATAATTCACCTACAAATCACTCATTTACAAATCTATAAACCGATTTCCCTACAATTTGGTATTAGTTGTTTGACAACAAGCTATACATGCGTCGACGTCAATTATACAGAACGCGGGAACGACGTCGTTTTTTTTGGCGGTGACGTTATGACGTGATCAAAACATAACTTTTACTTTAACTTTTGTTTCAATATAATTGTAATAAGATGTAATTTTTTCAACATTTTATGTTTAAAACTCTAAAATATTGGAACAAATATATGTGACCCGTCACGCTAAAAGGGACCTTATCCGAACTCAAAAAATCAAAATTTTTACAAACTTATAAGACCCAGCACAGTTCTACCAGGTCCCGTATGTGAAAAGTGAACATATAGTAAGATAGGGAAAACTTTCCGGATTTAGAAAATTGCATAAAAGTGAAAAGTGTTGACCCTAGTCTGGCTGCGCGGACTGCGCAGACTGACTAGGGTCGATATTTTTCACACACCCGATAAGGTCCCTTTTAGCGCGACGGGTCACATATTAAAACTATAGTAACACATATAATTTCTTGTGGAAAAAAATATTTGAAAGAAAATACGGAAATTGTCGACATATGTCGACATTTGCCGATGATTTTTGACGTTCATTAGTGTGCTAATACCTTAAAATGAGTAGTATTCACAGATATTGGAAAAAACATAGAATTATTTATATACGAGAAATTCTTAGAAACACTAGTACATCGATTGTGTTTAAACGAAAAAAAAGTTATAATCATATGCAAACGCTACATGTTTTTCGGATAACAGAAAGAGAAAATGGGCCACTTTACAAATTCGTTACCGGTAGTAAAAAACATATTGTTTTGTTGAATTGTAGATCTAATCCATCCTATGACGCACTATCCCCACGGTGAATATCTATGTCCTTATTGTTCTAAACAGCCGTGTTGCTACTGCTGGTTTAAAGTGACATTTCACAGATATTTTTTTCATATTTTACTTTCATTCTTATCTGAGAAAGCACATTTTCTTATGAAAATACTGAAAATTTCAAGCCAAAATATTGCGTCGTTTATAAGAAATAGATATTTTTATGTTAAAATTAATCAAATTAACCAACTTTTAATGCTTATAAATAACAACTTAAAAATTCTGATAGCATTTATACGCATAAGAATAACCAATCTTTGCATCAAGACATACTTTAAGAAGAAGAAATTGGAATGTTATGTTCCTTTAAGCTGTAGTTTAACCCTTTCCCAAACAAGACTTGGTTTTAACGTCCCTCATAGAAAAGGCTTGGAAAAACATTGAAAGAAAAGATGAATCTGCTGATAACCAACAGTTTCCTTTTCTCTCATATTTTCTTTGCTATATTTTACACAAATTATAACTTAATAAAATACCTCCCATTCTGTCATTTGTGGCAGTTTTTGAAGTGGATCATACCAAAAATAAGCCGTTTGGGAAAGGGTTAAAGAAAAATGACGGTGCGTTCTATATTTTATTGTTCTAGGCGAGGTATCGGGTTGGAAGAAGGATGTCTCAGCAGAGTTGTCTAAACGGTTTGATGAATACATACACAGAGAAATAGGAGAAACAGATATAACGTTTTAACCTATTACTACATAGTGACGCCTTTTGACTCCCTCACAAGAAAATGCTTGAAAAAACATTGTGGTAAATGAAGAAATTGCTTCTGAAATATTGTTTTTGTTTATACCTAAAATGGAAAGCTTTTTTGAAATTTCACTAACTTGAAATTGTTGCCGTCTGATAATGAGTAAGAATAGTGACATTCCATATTTATTTTTTCATAAATTTTACTTTTATCAGAAAGAGCAAATTTTCTCATGAAAATTCTGAAAATTTCAAGCCAAAATATTTAACCGTTTACAAGAAATATTTATTTTTTAGTTAAAATTAAACAAATTGTTGTGGACAACAGTTCAGATTTATACGGAATTTGTCATTTCTGTGTCAACTTTAAAGGCGTATTTTTCGCTTATAAATTGCAACTTAAACCAAAGTGCTGAGAGCACTATTGAACGTCTCTGATTGATTGAGCGGGATTGTACATGGTCGATAGATATTTCATTCTTTCTTTTTAATTAGAAGTTTAACGTCTAAAGTGTCTCACCTAGGGTCTAAGATGACTGTATGTCAGTTGAGGGAAATAGCGATGTGATCTCTTTCACGTCTCGTCTCGGAATAACATGTGGCTCCGAAATCTCGCCGTATCTCGGGTCTTCCCACCAGTGTATTGACACGCCCCCTTGTACCGAAAGAGTATGTGCGGGACTCAAGCAGATGCCAAACAGTCGTTCCCTGCACAATCACTACACTCTCCCCGACTTTATTTAAAAAGGACCAGAATGTGTGAAACCCTGTTCGTACCTTTACCGTATACCATACATTACCAAAAAGCGTTATTCCACCATCTCATTTGTTCAGTCGGGATGATCAGTGTCACCGGGTCCAGACGGCGCCAGGCTTGGCAGAAACCGGGAAAACTCCAGGCTTCCCACCAAAGTACAGCAGTCGGGCGTTTGTGGTTGCAACCTTCAACAGTTCCTTCTCGGTTGTCCATTGTCTGTTCGCCACCTTGTCTGCTACCATCCCGATTAAACCAGAACTTGTATGGGATCTCTCTTCATATACCAGAATGTATGGAACATTAGTCACTAGTATGATCCTGTCTATTAAAACTAATTCAATGCATCTAGTTTAAGTTTGTCCATGAAATCCACTAATTGACTGTTTATTTTGTAAATTCGTAGTACATGTTGAGGTATTGTCCAAATACACTTATGTTGTAATCCCACACAGTCTGCAACATTCTGACCATGAAGAGACTGTATCTCTTCCACTATTTGGTATGCATCGCTGTGATGAAAGAATTGTAACGGTTCATCTGTTGCGATCGTTTGGTCTTCATGGTCTCCTTTTCCACCCATGTTGAATGCGTTTCTTTGACGGGCTCGTAGATTCGCTAGCCAAAGAGTGCTCCTGGCGTTGGGTGTAGAGAATGTTGTTGAGCTGATACCAACTTCCTTCGCTGAAACCTATGAGACTTGGTAAAGGCCTGGAGTAACATCATGTTCGGATCTAAGCCTCATCAAACATCCACATCACTGTCTTCCTTCATGAGAATGATGTCATGTTAGAATACCTGCTCCATCGGAACTTCAACATCTCTATCCTGTATTATGAGATTAATGCGGCCCTTTGGGCCCTTTACTCCTTCACCGTATATACCAATCTCTCCCCGATTTTATATCAAAGCAGTCGCTCTTCTACCTGTTCGCACTCTATTACGTTCTTTCCCGGTAAGCGTAATTTTGGTTGGCTTGATCTTTGTGCATCCACCACAAGGCAAGTTCTCCGGATAACATGCTGCACCGTCCGTATTCTGATTGGCCACTCAGGATACCAATTACACTGTCATGCCTCACAAAAGTCAAGTCAAACTCGCATTGTCCGTCCAAACTGTACTGTATGGTTAATCGTACCACAGCTTGTTTTTCCAGGGTCGAATCGTAACTCTGTTGATCCCTTCTTTAGGGCGTAGCTTCTGCAGGCAATTACTTTCCATCCTAACCAAACGTGATCAAGGTAGATCAGGGAATCAGTCCATTGCCCCAGCGGAACTTTTTCCAATCATTGCACTGGTTCTTTCACCCTCTGTGTCGATGATCAGCTAGCCCCAATAAGCCTTCAACATCCTTCGAACAGGTTGGTGTAAACTTCCTTCACTGCTTGATACCTGGCTCTCCCATAGCCCTAAATTAGGCTAATGCTCCAAGTTCTTTCAAAGTATTTCGACGTTCTCTTGAAAAATGAGCCTACCGGTTTCAGCTTCAAACCATACTGTCTAGATCTGGCTAGCGTGGACCTCAGATCTACTACATGATTCCCAGAATCGTCTCAAGCAACCAGGTTTTGCCAATAATTGTTCACCTAGGGCTAAACAACTTTACAACCATGTACCATCCAGTTTAACCCTCATAGAACCAAAACCATTACTTCTCGAACGTTGACGGGAGTATTCCACATACTAACGCGACCGTTGCGTTTCATGGTCCCCTTCCTACCTCGGTATCCTACCAATACGCTAGTTGGCACCCATCTGCAAGAACCGAATACTCTGCGACAACGTATCCCGGCAGTTATCCAGTTATCCACTAATCATGGTACAGGCAGCAGAAAAACATCCTTTGTAGCATTGTTCGGCCCCTGATAGTCACCATGTTACGTCCTGTGCAGATCCTTTGAGCATTGGCGCCAATGCCCAATCCGAATCTCTTGGATAACTCCCCACCACTCTAACATCTATCAATGTGCCTCTTCCTCCCCAACAAAATGATCAGGTGTTTGCCGTACACCCAGTTCAATAGGCTTCATCTTGTGTCGAATCCCCTGCTGAAATGCAGTAAAACTCTCCAAATCATAATCTGTAGATGATTTAGTACCTTGTATAATCCCTCTTGTCCTCCATCTATCCTGACGGATCGAATCCTTTGTGCAGGTCTTTCTCGCAGCTACAAACAATGTTCATCGTTTACTGGAAAAGCTCATGCAACCTGGTTGTCCTTTTTCAGCAAACGATAGTTGTTGGAAGGGTTCCATACGCCAATCATAGGTTGAGAGTTGTCCGAGTCTCCTCTCCTATTCACCCTGGACACCACCCTGGGTAGACTTGCTTTCTTTTCATTAAGAGGTTGCGATACAGTATTGTGGCAGGTTTTAACTGCAAAACATCTTACATAATTCGACACTGGGAGGTATACCACATTTCTTTTGCATCTCTTACTCGAGCAACAGTATGATTTGCATCCTTGGTATAAGCTCAGTGGTTCGATTGTTTGACCGCATCAAACCACGGTTGATTCCGCACTTTCGGGTTATCTCCAGAAAGATTTATCCGCACTTTCGGGTTATCTCCAGAAAGATTTATCAGCACTTTCGGGTTATCTCCAGAAAGATTTACTTGACGTCTCCTGAAAATCCCCATCACTCCCTCTTCCTCATATGGGCATTTTCCCATATAGACATCATCACAGTCATCAAATTTGTCATTCTACTATAGACCCAAAAACAAAATTTGTACAGAACCATCGGAGACTTTTCCTCAGATGTTCGGTATTTTTTCAAAATTTGAACCATCGGAGATTTCGCCTCAGATGACTTGTTCAGTATAATTTTTGTCAAAATGTGAACCATCGGAGATTTCGCCTCGGATGTTACATTTAGCAATCATTCTATTCAAATGGGAATCATCGGAGCGGATATTTCGCCTCGGATGTTCCAATGCTAGCAATTGTTTAATTCAAATGAGAATCATCGGAGATTAAATCTCGGACATTCCCATTGTAGAATTGGAACCTCAATTTTTCTATTGATCAGAATTCGAAATTTGTGGAATTGAGTCAATAAATTTCAAAATTTTCCGAGAACAGTGCCAAAATTTCCCAAAAGAAAATTTTCAATTTGAATTATAGACTAAATGTACTTGAAATTTGGAATAAATAGCCAAAAACAAAGTTTTTTTTTTCATGTGTCAACTTTCAGTGCTTTCAGCACTTTGAAATGACTTGAGCAGACGACGCATTTCCTGTTCACAATTGGGTCAAGACAAAATTTCCCTAATTTTGCAAATTGCATGGTTTATTCCCGGAACGTCGAATCGCACCTTTTATAAATGTGTGAAAAGGGGCTACCCGAAGGGGAAAATTATTGAGGGGGCTGTATGTCGAGTAACTTTAATAGTAAGAAGAAATATAGTAAGAAATCGTATTTTTTTATTTCGTTTGACAGAAATTTATTTATCGTTTTAAATCTAAAATACATGTATACATAGATTTATATTTTCTATTTAAACCATTACCAGACGGCAATGTATTATACTCCTTCAAATTCAAAGATGTTGCAGACGACAATTAAAACTAAATGATTTTTTTTTACATTTTTTTTCTTTTTGTGAAGAAAATATTGTGGGAAATGAAGAAATTGCTAGTCACACGCAATTTCTTCATTTTCCACAATGTTTTCCAAAGCCATTATCTTGTGGGGAGTCGAAAAAAGTCACTATGTGGTAATGGGTTAAGACCTGTTGAAAAAATTAACGTTTTGTTGCAACAAGAAAAATGCGCTGTCAATGGATTTTTTCCTTTTTCTAACCACGTTTAACTCACTTTTATAGTGACACATTTTTAGATTTTTTACCGCACATGGATGAAAACAATATACTTGAAACTATTTATGATTAGTGTACAATATAATTATATAGCACAGAAAATATTGACCCAAAAGGAGAAAATGCTGATAATCAGTATTTTCTTCTTTTGCTTTGATGTTTTCCTAATTGGCATGGAGACAAGTTCTTGTTTGGAAAATGGTTAATTATCATTAAAAACCATGTTTACTGTAATCACTGTAAAGTTCACTATCAGCTGATGCTCATATATTTCAATATCACAATATTAATATCACGAATTAAATCACTCTAGATGGAGAAGCTGTGCGGCCAAGTCAGCGTAGGTTATCAAGTCATATTCTCCAGCCTGGTATCTGTCTTTGAGTGTTCTTAGACGTCTGTCGATGTTCATGTAGCGCTTAGCGCGGGGACGGACAGTTCCACCTGCAGATCTCTGGATTCTGTTGATGTCGTTGGCGTTCTGTATGTCTTTGAACATCTGGATGGCGTTGAAGATATTCGGGTGGGCCGTGGTCATCTTCTTCAGTTTGCTGTGCCATCCCTCGAGGTTGTTGGTGGTTCTTGGTCCGACAGTACCAAAATGATTCCACACACGTCGGTCGCCTTCCACCCACTGTTCTGTCACATAGTCCGTAAATGTTTCTGTAATGTCAGTAATATCGTCGTCGGCTCTGTCTTCTAAAGTCTGGAACCACATATCTTCTATGGCGTCGAGTGGGACAAGCGGTAATACTGCTGCCCGTCGTACCAGTTTCTTCACGGCAGGGTTGTCTCTGTACTCGTTCTGCAGTCCCGTCGCCTGTACTCGTCGCCAAATACACTGGGTATAATGGAAGAAGCACCCCTGTATAGTGATTCCAGGAAATGAGTCTCTAATAGCGCCCTGGGCAGCAGCCTCGAAATTAAGGAGGGCGGTTGCTGGTTGGAGTCTCAGTCCAATGTCTTCCGTCTTCTGTGCGGTCAAGGAGAAGAATCGCCGGTAGACTGCCTGACTTTTCCCCGGGAGAAAGGCGTAGACTACTGGTGTCATTACATCGTCTATCTTTATATGGAGCGAGTAGATCTGATGAAACAGTCTTGGACAGCTGTAGAAAGTACCGTCGCAGTAGATAGTGTCGGCAGCTGCTAGATCGTGGAGGTTTTCTGTTGTTGCGAAGGCCATGATTCTCCCATGTTGTGAGTCGTCGTCGAATAGCAGGAATCTGTTGCCGGTTGACGTCTGAGTCCATCTTCCATCCAGGTAAATGTCTGCTGCTGTCTTCGGTAAAGCTGGAGTTTTCTTTCTTCTGGCTCTATACAGGCTGGACTTGGCGCTGTTGAAGGTTGGGATCTTCTCGACGACTTCTCTGGCAGTGTCGTCCCACTCGTTGTCCCGTAGTTTGTTCAACTCTTCAGCGAAGATGGCTGGAACCGGTCTCACACTTTCAGCACATCTCTCTGCTACTTTGTTGATAATCTGTTTGGCGACGACACCGGCACGATCGTTAGCATGGTTGTGCTCGTTTCTTCCAAAACCGATGGGTATGTTGTTTTCTGTGGACAGACCAGCTTTACAACCAGGAAATGTACATCTCCAGAACAGTTTGTCTCCAACTCGTTTGTTGATTCTGTAGATGAAGCCGTCTAAAGTGAGATTCTGTCCGCCTCTTCCGTTTGTAATGAATTCTACGTGAACCTGTGCGTTAGCCATGATTTCGTAACTTGGAATGAAAGTTTAAAGAACAAATTGCTCTTGAAAGATAACCCATTGTTGAGCAATTGTAATTAATACAAACAGTAATTAACATTCACAAACTTAACCAATTCAGCAATTATGAATTTGTTTGATATAAGTGTGTGTTTGCAAACATGTTCACTGTTTGCTTATACCTTATTTGATCATTAGTAATGACCATTAAAGTACAATAATTTCGAAGCAATTAATAATTTTTTCAAAGATCATTTTCTTTTACCATTAAATATAAATTGAATATCTCAATTTAAATAATCTTTCTTTATCAGTTAAGATAGATAATCTTTATTTCATAATTACTAAATGATATATAAATAAAATCAGTTTTCCTACATATAGATATTTTTCATACTTTCTTTTTCCATTAAATTATAAATTTAATATCTCAATTGATTTTTTCCCATTTTTTAGATATTGATGTTTTTTTTCATATTTCAGTTTCAATATTCATCAATCATAATTTATTTCAATTAACTGTCATAGATATTTAAATATCTATTCGACATTACCCCGTATCGTGCCCCCTAATCCCCTATAGGTAAGAAAATCGATTCGACGTTCCGGAAACACACCAATTGCATACTCTCTAGGGATAAAATCAGTCAAACAGACTTTGCAAATGACAAAAATGACGCAGTAAGGCTTACACTTTCGAAATTTACAGACAAAAGTTGCATATTTCTCGAAACGAAAGTGACTTCCGGTCCAGACATGTGCTCTCAATTTTTGCTGTAAATCACCTCAAAGTGGACAATTGGGCCAAAAAGGGGTTACGCGAAGGTTACCGAATGTTTGGGCCACAATTCAAGCAATACAAAGGCCAGGGAGGTCCACTTACAACTACTCAGTTCAATTGCAGAACTCTCGAAGTTTCGTCAATTTTCTTTCCTTCAGTCTGGTTCTCGGCTGTAGAGAGAGAGACTGTCAACTCAATTTGCGGATACTGTCATCGGCAAATAAATGAGTTCAAACTTCGCTGCATGAGTTCGGAAATCTTCTGACACAAATAAAGTGTCTCACCTAGGGTCTAAGATGACTGTATGTCAGTTGAGGGAAATAGCGATGTGATCTCTTTCACGTCTCGTCTCGGAATAACATGTGGCTCCGAAATCTCGCCGTATACCGGGTCTTCCCACCAGTGTATGGACACGCCCCCTGTACCGAAAGAGTATGTGCGGGACTCAAGCAGATGACAAACAGTCGTTCCCTGCACAATCACTACACGTCTATAAGATCGGTTTCGGACATACAAAATGGGATTTATTACCAAAAACCCCTCACAGACTTCAGTTTGATTCGATGGCCGTTTCAAAACATCTAATTTGTCTTTATGAACAATCACTATTATTTAAATACTAAATTCAATTAATGCCACGTGATAACCAATTTCGTCTTATTGTTTCGATGTAGCAATGTTACACCATCGGTTGATTTTATAAAGGATGACACAAAGCAAATGTAATTAAAATGTAAGCCGACGCGCTACATAAATGAAAGCCGCGATAGCTCACTCGGGAAAGCTTTCGCCATATACTCTTTACACAGGTCTATATCTGGCAGGTCGTGGGTTTGAATTCTACTTAGATAATGTCTTTTTTATTATTTCTTTCGACTTTTACCTCCACCAAGGTTAGGGGAAAACGACTGCAGTGATATAGACTCTATCTAAACACAAACTTTAAAGAAATGAAGTAATGAAACGCATATTATTTATTTACATTTACGCTTAAAGTGACATTTCACATTTATTTCATTTTTAAAAGTATGTCTTGATGCAAAGATTGTCTATTCTAATGCGTAGAAATGCTATCAATTTTTTGAAGTTGTAATGTCCAATTCTAACTTACGGATGTGAAGTATGGGGATTTGTTAAAACTGATATTATTGAACAATTTCATTGTAACTTCCTTCGTAAAATAACAAAAACAAAAAGAAGCACTCCGCGATATATGTTATACGGTGAACTGGGAAGATACCCTCTTGATATTGAAATTAAATCACGCATGATAAACTTTTGGTCAAAACTAGTTAACTCCAAACATTCAAAAATCTCGTACCGTGTCTATCAACACATGATCACAAACAATTTGGAAAATAAATGGACAAATGAAGTAAAAAATATTCTTAACACTACAGGTAATGCCTATTTATGGCTCGGTCAAGATTTGCTAGTTAATAAAAATACACACACGCTAGTTAAACAAACATTGATAGATCAATTTAAACAAAATTGGTATGCACAAACACAATTGTCACAGAAAGGTAAACTATACTCTTGCTATAAACTTTACTTCGGCATTGAAAATTACTTAATTACATTACCTTCTCAACTAAGAATTCCTATGTTACATTTCAGAACTGGTAATCATAAACTTCCAGTCGAAACTGGCCGGTGGAGAAATAACACAAATAGCACCATTGCCTATTCAGAACGCAAATGCACGCTTTGCAAATCCGGTGATGTTGGTGATGATATGCACTACCTCTTAATTTGTAATAGATTTAAAAATCAGAGAATTAAGCACATAAACAGAAAATTTTATAACTCCCCTAATATTCTGAAATTTCAAGATATTATGAATTTGACTAACAAAAGAGAAGTCAATAACGTTGCAACTTTCATGAAATTGATTATCTCTTACTTCAAAAATCGAACTTCTACTCGATGATACACGATTATATATACTACCTTTTCCCAATCTTCTACTCGTTTTCTTTTTTCGATCAGTATATTTGTATGTAAACGTTGTTATTGTAAGCAGTCATCTGTGACGTGATTACGTCGACACATTTTAAAATGTTTTCATGTAGTTTTCTTATAATTCATGGCATGGATAGTATTCCGCTTTCCCCATCTGTTCATACTACCCACGCAACTTTTTGTGTATTTCACTTGTTCACATGTTTTTGCAATTTGTTACATGTATAACATAATTGTAAATTGTGAGGAAAATAAAGGTATTTGTATTGTATATTGTATTGTATTGTAATTTATAAGCGAAACATACGCCTTCAAAGTTGAGACAGAAATTACCAATTCTATATAAATCTGTACTGTTGTCCACAACAATTTGTTTGATTTTAACACAAAAATATACATTTCTCGTAAACGGTTCAATATTTTGGCTTGAAATATTCAGAATTTTCATAAGAAAACATCTCTTTCAGATAGAATAAAAGTAAAATTCATGTAAAAATAATCGTGAAATGTCACTTTAATCGATAAAAGACGTCTAGTTATATTTTATTCGTGTGTAGAGTCAACCACGGCAACATTTTTCCCCAGTTTGTGATTATAAAACAGTCAAATTTCATACCTATTTTCCTAAAACAAAATACCAGATATATTGGATCACATAACCTTGGATTTCACATACCAGGACTACCGCACCATCCTTGCATCTAAGATGTACACTTAAAGTATGAATGTGAACGTGCTGTTGGGAAAATGGCAAAGGGTTTACAATACGCAATTTGAAATCTTCATATCATTATCAAAGAATATTTGAAAATTGCAATGTCCCTATCTGTGCATATTTTCGCCCGATCATCGAGATACTATTGTCACTGTTTTACAATTATTGCTTCATCTTCTTAGCACATTACACGTGAACAGGTCACACTTAAGGTTTACGAATTGAGATTGAAATGCAGAGCCAGAGACAAAATTTTAAAAGTGCCAGTAATTCCTAAACTGTGTTACATTTCTATTCCAAATACAAACATAATTACTCCCTTGCATATGAATATAGAGTAAAATGATATTTGTAAATTATTTTCTTCTTGAAGCATAATCTTGAAATGTGGCACGGTGAATCAACTTAATATGTGAAGTGTATTTACAAGTGTGTGTAATTTGATGCATTTCGTATGGCTAGAAAGTGGTGTTTTCATTCTCAGTTCGTAAACCTTAAACGTAAAATTATCATTCTGTTGTCATGATCATTGATCAGTATGTAAATAGGCCACAAGACGAAATGTGGTACGACGCCGAATTGACCAAACGCCAATCGACAGATAGCTCCGCCCAACATAGAATTTAAGGCAAACAATGTGCATGTGGTCGGTAATAGGGAACGATTTTATCCAGTTAATCGTGACTTAAATTCGGACAAACAAAGTAGTATTTCGTAGTTGTTGTTATAAAATCTCGTAACTACGGCTTTATCTAAGCCGTAGTTACGAGATTTTATAACAACACCGACGCGGTTTATCAAAACATAACTGTGAACCTAGTCTATTGTTAGCACAAAATTCTTTGCCATTGGTATGTCGATTGTTTTGATTGTCAGTCGATAAATCGATACAAAACCACGTGCAACGATGAACAATTGGGGCATAACATTTTTGTGATCGTCCATTGGCTAATCGATGTTTTTGATTGACAGTCGGCGTTTGGTCAATTGATTACCAAACTGCATCCTTTCTATCATGTCGGAAATCAAATTAGTTAAAAAATGTTTACGTGCAGTCGAAAATATATGAGTATTTTCCATCAATTATTTCATTTTGAGAAACCCCCTTACAGTCAATACATATACACGTTGGAGATATCCCATGTTTTCTACCCGCAATACGACGAACTTTTGTGGTCAAGAAACCGACCCATTTATAGCTCACGATAAATGACTTGCAGAGCATCCCTATCGATAAGATAGATAATTATGCTCTGCCAGGTCAATTATCATGACCTATAGCTCGAACGAAAACACCAAAACAATCAGTATCGAGACAAACATACTTTGATTGGCTTACACATTACGGGGTTGAATGAAATAGACGGAATAGATAGCTCGAACTATCGCCAAAACGTATAGTACTTAATGAACAGTCACGCAACTGCTCGTTACTCCATGTCCTCCGTGACAAAACTCCAATAGCATACCAATAGATCGGCACGTGCAGCGCGCCTTTCAATGATACGAGTGTCGAGTGTCAGTAGACTGTGTTCCAGACTGATCATTTTCCCCTCTTTTACTTTCTGGCCGTGGCCTTAGCGCAGTTGGTAGCGCATCTGCCTCTCATACGAGAGGTCCCGGGTTCGATGCCTGGCCGCGGCTAATACACTTTCTGACAACATTGTCACCCACCAATGGGTTTGAAATAGTTAACCTAAGTGGGCGAGCAGCTGGAGGCTCGGTAAGGGCGTTGTGGTAGTACTGCTTTGAGAAACAACAGGAACCCATGGTTAGATGCTCCAGCCGTCGCGATATGACCCTGACAGTTGAAAACGGCGTAAAACCCCAATAAATTTAAACCCTTTTACTTTCTCCGATCAACACGATCAAAAACGGGTGCCGCAATATCTAACGAGTATTGATTTTTATGCGTTATCTTAGTGACCAAATTGTATATTAAAGCTGGAGGGTAACAGATGGTCTAATTGCAAAAAATGATTTTCCTTTTGAAAAAATATGCAAAACATTTATGTGGGCCACCTCAGAATGGTTAATAATATGCGATTCAGACAGAGATTGGGCCGAAATTATAAGAGAGATAGCCGAATTTAGGGAGAATCCAAACCCAAATTCAACTCCGTTACAGATGGGGTTGAATTCATTTTTTAACTGTCACGCATGCGCATACAACGCGGACCAAGATTTAAACCAATCTCCGAGCAGAGTTGTCGTTCGTTACTCTCACATACATGTGAATGTAATGAATGAACCCTGTGCAAGAGAGTGGATTCAAACGAGATTCATACTTGAATTTCAATATGACGTCATCATGTATGTTGTGACGTCATTTAAGAAAGTCACATATCCTGCTGATAATCAGTATTTTCTTCTTTTGCTTTGATGTTTTCCTAATTGTAACTGTTAAGGGCATGGAGACAAGTTCTTGTTTGGAAAATGGTTAATTATCATTAAAAACCATGTTTACTGTAATCACTGTAAAGTTCACTATCAGCTGATGCTCATATATTTCAATATCACAATATTAATATCACGAATTAAATCACTCTAGATGGAGAAGCTGTGCGGCCAAGTCAGCGTAGGTTATCAAGTCATATTCTCCAGCCTGGTATCTGTCTTTGAGTGTTCTTAGACGTCTGTCGATGTTCATGTAGCGCTTAGCGCGGGGACGGACAGTTCCACCTGCAGATCTCTGGATTCTGTTGATGTCGTTGGCGTTCTGTATGTCTTTGAACATCTGGATGGCGTTGAAGATATTCGGGTGGGCCGTGGTCATCTTCTTCAGTTTGCTGTGCCATCCCTCGAGGTTGTTGGTGGTTCTTGGTCCGACAGTACCAAAATGATTCCACACACGTCGGTCGCCTTCCACCCACTGTTCTGTCACATAGTCCGTAAATGTTTCTGTAATGTCAGTAATATCGTCGTCGGCTCTGTCTTCTAAAGTCTGGAACCACATATCTTCTATGGCGTCGAGTGGGACAAGCGGTAATACTGCTGCCCGTCGTACCAGTTTCTTCACGGCAGGGTTGTCTCTGTACTCGTTCTGCAGTCCCGTCGCCTGTACTCGTCGCCAAATACACTGGGTATAATGGAAGAAGCACCCCTGTATAGTGATTC